>OZ030396.1:31989765-32437265 GCA_964023965.1 Melinopterus prodromus
GACTTAAGCCACTGACTGGTCTGACCATAGTATTTCAGGGAGCAACCACCGCAAGGAATACAATAAATAACATTTGACTTTAGTACTTGAGGGGTTTGGTCTTTGACGTTTGAAAAAATATTACTGATAGACTTCTTATTGCCGATAACAACACGAAAATCCTCATTTCTGAACAAACCAACCAGTTTAGAGGAAAGACCGTCAACCTGAACGAGTCGTTTGTACTTGATATTGGGAGTAGTGCAACCATCATCAGTCGCACTCTCAAAATTCTTAGCTGCAATTTTACATACATCCCTTCAGGATAATGAAAAATACAACATCAAAGACACTTTCACCTTTTGCAACCTAATGGAACACAGGGTTCTTCCGCCTGATTATGTGTTGATTTCATTAGACGTTGTCTCGCTTTATACGAATATCCCGATCGATCTGGTACTACATACTATTGAGGAGGCCTGGTCTATCATCGGATCGTGTTGCCGCATCTCGCTTAAATTGTTTTTAGATCTTGTCAGATTTGTATATACAAATTGTTATTTCACCTTTCAAGACAGATTTTATAAGCAGATCTTTGGCACCCCGATGGGTTCTCCTTTAAGTCCTGTACTGGCACAGCTTGTTATGGATCACTTGCTAGACAGTTGCATACGTAAATTTTCTTTTGGTATCCGTTTTTATTCAAGTATGTTGATGATATCATTTGTGCGGTACCAAATAATAAGATTGATGAGATTTTGACCACTTTCAATAACTACAACCCACATTTGCAATTCACTGTTGAAAGGGAAGTTAACTACTGTGTCCCCTTTTTAGATACCAAAGTCATCCGTAATCCTACTTCAAATGCTGTTATCTTGGACTGGTATAAGAAGCCCACTGCGTCCGGTAGATATGTTAACTTTTATTCGAGTCACACTATAAGTCAAAAGTATAACACTGTTTTAGCGATGAGGAACAGAGTTGTTTACATCAGTGATCCCTCATTTATTGACGGTAACTTACGGGACTTGAGCGAGACGTTCGTGAACAATGGATACCCGAGATCATTGGTTCAAAAACTAATTTACAATAGCCCTTTTCGCGAGCATGCGACTGATGATGGTTGCACTACCCCCAATATCAAGTACAAACGACTCGTTCAGGTTGACGGTCTTTCCTCTAAACTGGTTGGTTTGTTCAGAAATGAGGATTTTCGTGTTGTTATCGGCAATAAGAAGTCTATCAGTAATATTTTTTCAAACGTCAAAGACCAAACCCCTCAATTACTAAAGTCAAATGTTATTTATTGTATTCCTTGCGGTGGTTGCTCCCTGAAATACTATGGTCAGACCAGTCAGTGGCTTAAGTCACGCATTTCTTTACACAAAAGTGATACAAAATTACGGAGGAAAAATTGTGCAGTCGCACTACATGCCACTGACTGCAACCATGTAATGAAGTGGAGCGATACCGAAATTATAGCTACGGAAAATAATTATAAATCTAGACTTTTTCTAGAAATGTTTTACATCCAATCTAACAGAAACATTTGCCTCAATTTTAAATCCGACACAAGTAAATTAAGCACCATATACTCTTTTTTAATTAATCATAACTTCAAGAATTCACCCGACGCGGTTGGTATTAATGTTGGTAACCCTATCCCTCATATTTGATGTGTTTTTGTTTTTGCTTTGACTGGTTTTCTCACAACCAGTTGTCATTCGTGCAGAATGCATGTGTCCTCGTATTTTAATTTTGTTTATTGTGTGCTGCATCGTCCTTAATGTTTATAAATGTGTTATTCGGACGTGTGCGTTGATGTGTGTTCCGATGACAATGTTGATTTCTGCTAGCAGGCTTTTGTCCTACTCTATGTGTAAGTAGAAACGATGTTTTGTTCACTATTTATAATTGTGTAGACCTATACATTGACTGAAGTCTGTGTTTTATTCTAATTAGCTTGTTCCTGACGAAGTCTTTAATAAAGACGAAAATTTGAACGGAGACTAAAGGAGTTTCTTTTACATCGCCCAACTGACCATATTTCCCACAATATCAACTACGTTTTGATTCCAAACTAAGTCGGTCGTTATTTCTATTCAACTATATATATATATATATATATATATATATATATATATATATATATTATCTATCACTTAGAGATTTAGCCTTGTCAATATATTAAAAAATACACAATTTTCGTTCAAAAATTGTTTATTAAATTGGGGTTAGAGGCTTTGAATTAAAATTTTTACACGTTCACATTAAATTAAACAGTAAAACAACATATTAAAAACTTGATCTGACGTTTCGATGCGAACCGCACCTTGGTCACAGAAGTACTGAGTACTGAGTACTTCTGTGACCAAGGTGCGGTTCGCATCGAAACGTCAGATCAAGTTTTTAATATGTTGTTTTACTGTTTAATTTAATGTGAACGTGTAAACATTTTAATTCAAAGCCTCTAACCCCAATTTAATAAACAATTTTTGAACGAAAATTGTGTATTTTTTAATATATATATATATATATATATATATATATATATATATATATATATATATATATATATATATATATATATATATATATATATATATAGTAGTATGTAGTTGATTTTTTGGGTGTCGATCACTGGCTTTGTTGGTTTAAATGAAACTCATTTAAATCTTACAAATTTTCGGATCTTTATTGACCCTTCTTCAGGTAAGGTTCTGAAAATATCAACAATAAGCAATACAATTCCATCTAGCGGTGTGTCAATCCTACTTACTGCGAGTTTAAAGGAGGTAGCGAGACATTAAAAGCAAGGTACGAACATTAATAACGGAGCATAACTAAACAATTTCACCCTTTGTGCACGATACGGACATTTTTACACTATTCACGAACAAAACAAGACGAATAGCATGTGCAAACGGGGTCGCCATGAATATAAACAAAACAGTATTTTTTCTTTATTCTCTCACAACACTAGGACGCGCGCAAGTCCAGGTAGACACAGCGCCGCCAACCATCAATCCCTCGGTCAACAGTAAAACTTAACCCCAATATTACAATTTAAAAACAGCACCTAGAACGCAAGAGTTGAGCATTCTATTTGCCTTGGCGGTCCTCTCTTTACATCAAAATCAATTATGTGAGAGTATATGTGGCTAAGGTTTTCAACATCCTGCTTAAAGTTCACATTATTTTCTGTTATGTTTATGTTGTACATCTCCAGAAACATTCTGTTATTGTAATGAGCATCGGAATCTAATATTTTCACTTCATCGAAATTAAAAGAATGTTTGTGGTTTATCGCGTGGGCCGCCAAGGCACATCTTGTCTTTTTGGTATTACAATCGCTTCTGTGTAAACAAATTCGGTTCCGCAACCACTGACCGGTGACGCCGACATAACAACCATCACAGTCCAAGCATTGAATTTTATAAATTACATTCGATCGAAACAGCAATGGGACCTCATCCTTGATCTTAGTAAATATCGCACTCAGTTTGTGAGGATAATGTTCAACTAGTTTTATGTTGTCTTGTAGAAAAGGTTGAAGTGTCTTTCTTATCTTATTTGTAACTGTTGGAATGGACCGTATTTTTAAATAAGTATCTATAGGTAACTGTGGTGGATCAAATATACTGCCCTGAATTGTCCGGATCTGAGCTCTAGTCGAGAATAACAGTCTATTTACTAATTTCACAGGAAATCCATTGTTTATGAAAGCCAAAGCAAGACTATTCAATGCCGAGCGCTGAAAAACCGGGTCGCATATCTTTAATATTCTGTTTTTCATGCCATGTATGGTGTTGATTTTATGTCTGAATGAGTGATTCGAGTGAAAATTAATATAGCGCCCAGAGTACATCGGTTTCAAGATAGTCTTAAGGCTAATTATCACAGAGTCTTTAGTAAGACCAGAACTGTTCATAGACGTAAATTCCGTGATTTGATCGATAAACAAAGTAGTACTGACAGATTGTTTAAAAGTAATGATAAGTGGATTGTAAACCTGTCTAATGTTGATGTACCCGAGGAAACGTTGACCTTGCTGTCGCTGGGACCTAAGTTCTGCTTGCCATCCACTAGGGATAATTTAAATATAAAAAGATTGTTAATGGAGGTGGAGGGTGTTCTGGCTAGGTGTCCCGGCGAAGGCAGGAATATCAATAGAGCAAAAATTACGAACGTGGTCACTAATTACATTAACAAGGAATATACGCCAGGTAGTGCTTTAGAGGTGCGTGTGGCCGCTATGTATCAAAAAACGAAACGGTTTTTAAAGGCACACCCGGAAGTGATTGTAGTTGGAGCTGATAAGGGCGCGACCACAGTAGTTATGAACCGTGATGAATACATTAGTAAAGCAACGGAAATGCTTAATAACACTCAAACGTACAAAAAGATAACAAGATCACCTTTGGTTAGTCAGCAAAATGACGTAAATAAATTGCTTCTTCGTCTCAGAGATAATGGCTGCATAACGAACGCAGATTACACAAAGATGCGCATAAAAAATTCCCAAATGAGTAAAGCTTACTTCAAACCGAAAATTCATAAGGAAGGTAATCCATTAAGACCAATTATATCAGATGTGGGCTCGGCAACCTATGCACTTTCTAAATACATAGGTAACATCCTGTCGGTATCCTTGTCGACTGAGACCAACTTCAATGTTGTTGATTCATTTGACTTCATAGAAAAAATAAAAAGTGCTAGATTGCCTGAAGAACACGTCTTGGTTTCATTTGACGTTGTGAGTCTCTTCACCAACATACCGCTTCAATTGGTAATACAAATCATTGAACAGAAATGGCAATTGATACAGCCGAATTGTACATTTACGGTCAGATTGTTCACGGATACCTTGAAATTCTTGTTCGAGAACACGTACTTCACGTTTAACGACCAGTACTATAAACAAATATTTGGCACACCTATGGGGTCACCAATCAGCCCTATTTTGGCTTTGATTACTATGGATTACGTTCTGGAAAGTATATCTCCTTCTTTAGGGCCTATAGCGTACTTGTATAAATTTGTAGATGATATAATAACTTCTGTTCCTCGTGAGAAGGCTGACGACATTTTGACGATCTACAATAGTTTTGATCCACATATACAGTTTACTATGGAAGTTGAAGCCGAAAATTTTATCCCCTTTTTGGATTGTAGGGTGATTAGGACGACTGATGGTTCCATAAGCACTGACTGGTATACGAAACCGATGTACTCTGGGCGCTATATTAATTTTCACTCGAATCACTCATTCAGACATAAAATCAACACCATACATGGCATGAAAAACAGAATATTAAAGATATGCGACCCGGTTTTTCAGCGCTCGGCATTGAATAGACTTGCTTTGGCTTTCATAAACAATGGATTTCCTGTGAAATTAGTAAATAGACTGTTATTCTCGACTAGAGCTCAGATCCGGACAATTCAGGGCAGTATATTTGATCCACCACAGTTACCTATAGATACTTATTTAAAAATACGGTCCATTCCAACGGTTACAAATAAGATAAGAAAGATACTTCAACCTTTTCTACAAGACAACATAAAACTAGTTGAACATTATCCTCACAAACTGAGTGCGATATTTACTAAGATCAAGGATGAGGTCCCATTGCTGTTTCGATCGAAAGTAATTTATAAAATTCAATGCTTGGACTGTGATGGTTGTTATGTCGGCGTCACCGGTCAGTGGTTGCGGAACCGAATTTGTTTACACAGAAGCGATTGTAATACCAAAAAGACAAGATGTGCCTTGGCGGCCCACGCGATAAACCACAAACATTCTTTTAATTTCGATGAAGTGAAAATATTAGATTCCGATGCTCATTACAATAACAGAATGTGTCTGGAGATGTACAACATAAACATAACAGAAAATAATGTGAACTTTAAGCAGGATGTTGAAAACCTTAGCCACATATACTCTCACATAATTGATTTTGATGTAAAGAGAGGACCGCCAAGGCAAATAGAATGCTCAACTCTTGCGTTCTAGGTGCTGTTTTTAAATTGTAATATTGGGGTTAAGTTTTACTGTTGACCGAGGGATTGATGGTTGGCGGCGCTGTGTCTACCTGGACTTGCGCGCGTCCTAGTGTTGTGAGAGAATAAAGAAAAAATACTGTTTTGTTTATATTCATGGCGACCCCGTTTGCACATGCTATTCGTCTTGTTTTGTTCGTGAATAGTGTAAAAATGTCCGTATCGTGCACAAAGGGTGAAATTGTTTAGTTATGCTCCGTTATTAATGTTCGTACCTTGCTTTTAATGTCTCGCTACCTCCTTTAAACTCGCAGTAAGTAGGATTGACACACCGCTAGATGGAATTGTATTGCTTATTGTTGATATTTTCAGAACCTTACCTGAAGAAGGGTCAATAAAGATCCGAAAATTTGTAAGATTTAAATGAGTTTCATTTAAACCAAAAAAGCCAGTGATCGACACCCAAAAAATCAACTACATACTACTATATTAAATTGACGATCAATTAATACACCATTATCCACATATATATATATATATATATATATATCCAAAGGAACTCAAAAGTTCCTTGTTCTGTTGGTCCTTAAATTGTTGCTTTGTTAATACCATTTTGCCACTAATATCTCTGTTGATTACTACCACTTATTGCTTACTATTGCAATATTAAACTAGAAAAACTTCACGGCTCCGCTCAGACAACAAGTCTACTCGCTTCGCATGCTACACATACAAAAAATCGATGCTGATAAGTGACCATACTTCATCCGTGTACTTTGGAAACTATTTATGTTGTAAGTAATTATTATAAAGCTGCGATTATTCTTTCGCAAGACACTTGATTTTCGTGGCATCATAGGTGAAACAAACTCGTAAAAAAATAAGTATTCATGTAACACAATAACCAATCTCTTTTCAAAAGTTTCACAATTTCTATACTAAATACTACCACTAATACGACTACTAAATATCAAACTCAACTTTTAATTGTTAAACCCAATTTGAAAACACTTAAACACAGAAATCATGTTTGACAAAATGTTTACATTAACGAGTGAAAGCTCAGCAGGTAATTCAGAGCCGGCATACACAAACTTTTGTGCCGATATCTTTAAATTCAGTATGACTTTTGTTTATGTGTGTGCAATGGGTAAGACCAGCGTACATATGTCTTAAAGTTAGTGCCAATTGGCAAAATATTTGTCCAAGATTATCAGGGAGCATGCGTTTCATAATTTTCCCGTAAGGTGGCGCTAGGTTATTTCTGCTTGCTTGTTTTGGGCTCAAACACAATATTATTAAATTTTGCGCCCAATTATCGAAAGGGAATGCTCAAAACTCTATTACATCAAATTTCATGTTTTAAGGAATTTATATCGTAGTTGAGCAGTGCCGGCGTTCTGATTGCTACGCCATGCAGTATCATTTTACCGAAAACCCATATCTTTAAAGGTGGCAGTGAATTGGTTCAACACCGCAGTAAATTATCCAGAGATAATATTTAAGTATGTCTTTGTAAAATCATCGGTATTATACCTACCTGTTGCGCAAGACGACTGGTAAGTATGTTATTAATAAGAATTTGTTGTATTCAGAGATTTTGATGGAGGTAGGTGGATAGAATAAAATATGAAATCAATGTACTAATATAACATATATTTATGTTTATAGATGTGATAAAATATTATAAAATAAAAATAACATGTTCATGTAGAAATGAAAACCTGTAAAAAATATTACATTCATCAGTATTTCATTTTTAACAATTGACAAGATACCTACTTTTTAATTTATAAACTCAAAAAGAAATCCCATATATTGTAGGTACTATTTTACATATAAATAAATATAAACCTGAAATAAAGAGATTAGTTTCATTTGTTTTGCTTTGTATTAATTATAAGTATGCTTACATTCAGGCCATTAATGTTGTTTTTGGTTTGTCTCATCTCCAAGAGATCTCTGCCTGCTGTGCCGAAACCAATTCATGACAAAGGTTTCAAACTCCCTACCGGTGGTTTTACAAAAGTTTCTCTTCGCAGCGGCTAAAAAGCATTTAGTTACAAAACAGTATTTGATAATAATTAACTTCCTATCATTAATTCTTATAGTATTTTTTTGGCCTATCCACGAAAAAGCTTCTGCAGTTTTATTTGTGAGTAAGAATTGGAGACATCGTGTAACACTGTTCCTAGCATTGTAGCCGCCAATTAAAGTTAGTTTATGCTCCTAATAACACAAATATAAAATAATATAAAGGATGAATGGAATTTAATGTTTACTTACCAATTGCTCCAAACATTGTTCATCATTCTTTATCTTTTGTTCTAAATTCAATACGTCATCAATTGTACTGCAAAGTTGTGGAGGTAACAAATTATCTGATACACTGAGGTGATCACTAGTAGGATTATTTTGTAAAGCATCCGCTTTGTGCAAAATAATTTGCATGGTTACCTTCATCTCTATCAACTGTGTTAATACATTATTAATTTGTCCTAAAATGTATGCTTATTTAAATACACAAGGCAAAATATATATAATATACCGGGTGATTCAATTTCGAGCCTCACCATAGGGATCTCGCTTATTAGTGGAGATAGAGCCTATGTTTAAATTTGGCAAAGTTTCGTATTTTTGTGTTGATCAATTATCTGAAAAGAAATTTAAGCTATCATTTTTCATTTTCAAGATATCCGCAAAAACTGAAATGTTAAGATATCGTTTTTAATTTTTTATTCAAAATCAAAGAGTACCTAGACATTTGAAACAAAAACAACAGCTACTTTCTAACAAGCAATGCTGTGTTATTTTGTATTTTGAAATAACATCAAAGATGGCAGCGTAACCATGGCCGACTTTTGTTTTTCTTATGGGCGCCATGTTGAATTTTGGCATTTTCCGATAGTCGTCTTTTTTCTCATTTCCGCAATGTATAATATGTTGGCATTAGTTTTTAAAACTATGGTGTATTAATAATAAAAAAAAACTTTCTTCCTTTTCTTGTTGTTTGTCGTGCTTATCAGGTACCCAACTGGAGGTTGGTTACAGACCGCCGGACTATACATATATAGTGGTCTACGTCGGAAATGCATAGTTTTATGACTTTTGTGCAAAAAACTGAAGAAAAGTAAAAAATTTTGAGGTTTTTTGCGATTTTCATTGTGAAGCCATATCCGTGGGAGGTAGCAAAGTTGAAATTCGGATTCAGCACCCCAAAAAAACATATTAAATGAAAATAAAATACTTCTATATTTTTTTTCCTGGCTAAAACACCATTTGACGGAACTAATAGTGTATTGTTTTTTAAGGCATTACTCAATACGTCAATATGCCAAAGAAACAAATAATTCACTCATATTAATGTAAATCGATTACAATTACCAGAAGTGGTGTATAACCAAATTGTTAGTTTAGGGCTAGTAGGTACTACATAACGATAGAGTCTACCGAGTTAACCCAATTGATCATAAAAATAAACATGAAAAGTATATATTGGTTGTTGCATCCAATTCACACAATTTTAAGATTATCAGGAATGGCTTCATACTATCTCGGGGATGAAGAGAAACAGAAATACATCAACTCTTCTTGGTTATATCAATGGTTTAGAATTATTTTCCACCTTACTTTGTTGGCATGCACCATTATACATTACTCAGATAGACAAGAAACGCTGAAGTCAACTTCCTTGATGATTTATATGGCATTTTGTTGCTATGTGGCTTCTGATACAACATTTCTTATATGGAGTATGATAATCAATCGGTTTACCACAAAGAAACTAGTCACTTTGCTAAATAATCTGCATGAGTACACGCTAGTTCTTCAACGACTTGGCATTCACCTTAACTATAGACAAATAAGATTGAGAATCATCTTGTACACAGCGTTGTTTCTACTATGCGTTTTATTGCAATTCACATCGATGAATATTGTCGAAGCACGATATGCAGTTAGTATCTGGCAAAGTATAATAGGAAATATAATAGCGGTCTTAGTAATTTTAATACCAACAACGCCTATTATGCATTTTTGCACAGTTTTCTTCATACTTGGTTGTTTGTTTGAGAAGATAAACTACCAACTGCTGAGGTCAATCCAAACTCCTACTTGGGAAAATGTCAACTTAAGAACAATTTCTAAGATGGCTGAAGTACATCAAAGGTTATGCAGCTTTTTGAAAGAATTTAACAGTGTGGGTTCTTTCCTGTTCCTAATGTCTTTTACTAGAAACTTTTGCATTGTTACCCTGCATATCTTCAGCATAGCAGTACTCTTTAATGTTGGAAAAATTGAAGTCGTCAGCTGCGTTGTCTTTTCGACTGTTACATTCACGGCTCTAATGGCAACATTACTTTGCATCGTGCTTTGTGATTTTTGCACTAAACAGGCAATTAATTTTAAAGCCACAAGTCATTAGATAATGTCAGTCGTTCTATTCTAGGCGAAACAATTGAAAAATGCACTCTACAACACAGCATTGAAAACAAACAACCCAGAAATTAGGCGACAGGTTTGATGGGATCGAATTCTGTTTTCTGTCTCTGCAAAATTTCTTTTTTAGCTTAATGCTTTTTCCATACAACTATTTCATGAGGAGTTCAACATACATGCTGCTGGTTTTTTCGCAATTGATTTCAACTTTATCGCAACTGTAACTAGACGAACACACACAAAACAAAACTTATATTTCACACTATTAAATTCTTTCAGATGGTGTCAACTGTCTTCATGTACACAATCTTACTCATCCAATTTGATCCTGATGCAGATGTCTTCACATTCTTCGTAGACTCATCCATAATGTAACTTACACATCTTCGATAAACAAAATTAAATACTATAAAACAATTATTGATTTTTCATTTAGCAACTCTTCTGAAAACACTATAAGACGTGACGATATGGTGAAGCTTGGCCAAGAGAAGATGAATAAGCTACTGGACCAGCAATTGGTGCACAATAACTTATTGGGGCATGAATAAGGACCGCCGCCTCATAGGGGTCGGCTCGCTGACCAAGTTTGCGACATCCATGGTACACCAGCTAGGAAACGTGTCTGCCCCCGAGAGTCCGTCTCCAGTTGAAAGAGGACATGGCTTGCATTTGTAAATCCCTAAAGTAAGTTGTTGTGCACCAATGGTACCATCACACGCAGGCTCCCATGATACAAATAAGACCAAGCAAGCACAGACCAGCCTTGGGTGCCCTCCTTCCCCTTGGTACTCGTGTTAGTCGGGCTTCCCCGGCACCGTTGGACGAGTCGCCGGCGAGGCCGCTTGCTCGAACCTCTACTCAACATCTGTACACATCGTAGAAGGGCGACCATTGACCCACAGTATAGGATCCATGGTATAGGGTAGCCCCCGGTGGTTCTAGGGGCATACACCGAAGAGTTGGTGTATCCCACAGCCTTATTACTATTATTATCCCACAGCATTGAATTACACGTGTCGGAAACCCTCCGAAATACACGTTTGACGAGTAACCGCCCGGAACGCTAACGCGTTATCCGTTCCCATCGAAATTAGAAAGGTTACCCTTTCATCTGAGGATGGGTGCACCGTCGAGCACGCTTACGCTGAGAACTCTACCACATGTCATCCCTCTCAGCGGCTTCTCATTACCCACATACGTGGGATAGGGTAGGTCCACATAGACAAGGGTATAGACGTCATGTGGGCTATAGCATCTATCCGCACTTGTCTTAATCCCTATTCGGATTTACTAGATATGAGATTAGAGGTTAGTTGTTGAGATTAGGGTCACTACAGGTTTTGTATGCACATTTATGCGCTCGCACACCCACATGCAACACACAAATGATTGCTGATACATTGTAAAATATATATTGGATATACGGGTTCCGTTTTGAATTGATTAAATTAACTATGAATGCTCTAGAATTATTAAATAGTATATCTGAAGAGGAACTCCCCACACCATCACTAGAGTTGTTTGAGGATTATTTGCAACTTCTGAAGGGTTGTGACTCAAGACTAAGCGTTATGCAACTTAATATCCGTAGTCTAAATGCTAATTTTGATGAATTTCTGGTAATAATGCAAGACATTAACGCGGAAAATATAGATATTGTAATATTAACTGAAACTTTTGTGATACCAGAAATAAATTACTTTTCGATACCAGGTTATCAGGTAGACTACAACTATGCAAGTTTTAACTCTCACGATGGGGTGGTTATATACATTAGGGATGGTATCTCGTCGACTAATGAAATAGCAAAAATAGGAGATGTGACAGTGCTGAGATCGACTTTCAAGGTAGATAGGATGGAATATGGTTTAACGTCAATATACAGACTCCCAGCAACTGACTTAAATGTCTTCTTACGAGAACTCGAGGTATACCTGTCACACCTAATAAAAAACAAATAGAAATAATTGGAGGAGATATAAATATTAACATTTTAAGTAAAAATGACAACGATGTTAATGAGTACTTAAATATTGTAGAAAGGAATGGGTTTGTTTCTTATATAAATGTTCCAACACGAGTGACAGAAACTTCAAAGACATGTCTCGATCATTTTATGATTAGGGGTGTACAAAATATCCGTGATTTGCGCGTCGTACCTTGTGTCTTGGAGACGGCTCTAACCGATCACTATACTACATTTGTAAATTTCCAGATGAAAAAGAGTAGTCCTCATTTTAACAGAAAGTACAATAAATTAAGGGTACGAATAAACTACGAAAGGCTTAACCGATTGCTTGGGGAGGAGAATTGGCATGATGTTTTGAGTGTTCGGGAGCCGACCTATGCTACTGAAGTTTTTCTTTGTAAATATAGAGCCTGTTTAGAATCTTGTACCGAAAGAACACTGGTAAAGAACAAGAATCATAAATTGAAACCGTGGATAACAGTTGGAATTATAAAATCAATCAGAGTCAGGGATCAAATGAAGAGACGAATGAACAAAATACAAACTGAAAATTTCCAGAATGACTATAAAAAATACCGAAATGCGTTAACAAAAGTTATAAGAGCGGCCAAAAACATGTACTTTCGAAATAAGTTAGAAGAAACTAGAGGTAACTCTAAGAAAACATGGCAGGCTATTTCGGAAATAGCAAATCATAAAGTGCAAAAAAAGTCTGGTAGCTACCGGCTTCTGAAGCAGGGTAAAGAAATAGTCAACGATTTGCAAGTTGCAAATGAATTTAATGACTTCTTTATTAATATTGGCACAGAAATGTCTCAAATAATAGTAACCGATCAACCCCCAAGAGATAGTGACACTGTAAGAACTCCTCTCGGTCATTCGATTTTCTTGAACCCTGTATCTGAGGGTGAACTTATAACGGTAATAAGTACATTGAAAAACAAATGTGCTGCAGGTTTCGATAACATTAGTATGGAAACAATAAGGAACACACACCTCCATATCTTGAAACCTCTAAGTCACATATTTAACATGATTTTTTTGATAGGCTATATACCTCAATACTACAAAGTTTCCTTGGTTACTCCAGTATTTAAGGCTGGGGAAAAAAGCACCGTAAATAATTACAGACCTATCAGCAAGATTAATGGTTTCGCCAAATTACTGGAAAAATGTGTGAAAAATAGATTGTTGTCTTTTTTAGAGACTCACAAAGTGTTGTCGAAAAACCAATATGGTTTTGTCAAGGGATCAAGTACGGAACATGCTATAAATGAGGTGATAGAACAGACTCTCGACGCTATAGATAATAATGAAAAATGCATTGCACTTTTTCTAGACCTCGCGAGGGCGTTTGACACCGTTCCCCATGATAAATTATTAAGTAAACTGGAAAATGTTGGTGTTCGGGGGGCGGCGTTGAATGTTTTTGCGAGCTACCTGGCGGACAGAGTTCAGTACGTAAACGTGAATGATCAAATTAGTAACCCACTCTTGATAAACATGGGAATACCACAGGGTACCGTCATTGGCCCAATTTTGTTTTTGATTTACATCAACAATCTTTGTGAACTACAGAACTGCGGTAAAATAGTTTCTTATGCGGATGATACGGTCATTTTGTGCAAAGGAGAAACATGGGAGTCCACCAGGCGAATTGCAGTTGACAGCATGAACAGAATTAAGAGGTGGCTTGATCAAAACAGCCAATCATTAAACACAAAGAAAAGCCAATTTATGGCTTTTTCGGCACAAATCTCCGGACAACCGGCATTTGATTCTATAGTTTTGGAAAACAGTCAAGGTGAAATTAAGAAAATAAATTTTATTAGATATCTGGGAATAATAATTGACCAACATTTGAGATGGGATAGGCATGTAGAAATGTTAACCGCAAAGCTTCGGAAGCTGATTTACAAATTCTACCGTATGCGAGAAGTATTGAGTAAAGCATTAATAAAAACAGTTTACACCTCGTTAGTAGAATCATTACTGCGGTATGGGATAACAGATTGGGGTAGTTTATATGAGTCTAACTTAAGGATTCTTCAAACATCCCAAAACTATATAATCCGAGTTATGAACCATAAAGAGAGGATGTTCCCCACAATAAACTTATATAAAGATGCAGGCCTTTTAAATGTGCGCGGACTGTATGTGTATGCGGTTGTGGTAAACACGAGAAAGAATATTAACAATATTCAAAATGTTAACCATGAATACGAGACACGGTTAAGAAGTACGCGTGGTCTGGCTGTTCCTAAGTTTAAAAAAACGTTGACGCAGAGGCGACTTTCATATTATGGACCAAGACTCTATAATTTAATTCCGGAACAAGTGAGATCAGCAAACAGGTACATTACATTTGCAAAAAATCTGAAAACATACATACTCGAAAATTACAGTTCGTTGGTGAATGTCCTGCGACACACATAAATTTGGATTTCGCGGTGTCTTTTTTTTATGGTTACGGCTTTATGGTGCAATTTTATGTTAATTTTGGGAAAATGCAAAGTGCTGTTATATTGGCGAACCAGCAGAATACAAACACTTTATGTGTTTAGATTGCTGTGTTTCAAACAAACTGAAGGACGATTGTAGTGTTGTTCCTCTTTATGGGTTTGATAGTTGCTGGTGTGCTTATGGAGTAGGGATTATTTAATATAGAGTATATTTTTGAGAAAGTTTAGTTACAGATGGAAAAGCTTGAGTTTATGAGTAATGAAATAAGTGATGGATATTTTTGTGTTGATTTGTGGTGGTGAGCGTGCTTATACTGAATTTGTATTGATTTGTTTATCTGTAATTTTTCTCTGTTGGTAATTTTTGATTATATTTATAATTCTTTTGCATTTATATTTATAGTTTGGCAACTGTCAATAACTATTGTTCTACATCATTTGTTATTATTGTAATCCTATTGTTTGTTTGAATAAAATTATTATTATTATTATTATTATCCGATCGTTAAGTCCTCATGATGGCACAACTCCGAAGGCCCCGTTTGATGAGTCACCGGCGAGCACCAGATGCCTGGTATCCCTCCCTCACATCTATTACTACCTTGGTCGCCGTTACTGACTAGGTCAACCAGAAACCTGGAATTGGTTGGACTTGAAACAAGACAGTTTTACGGCACAGCCTCGTGAGGTCTGCCACCTGGCTTATTGGGGCAGCTGCAAAAGGTGCACTAAGTATAACCTAAAGGAGCACTGAACATCCTATATGGTGCAGCATATGCCGCACTATATGCAATATACGCTACCACACGGTTAGTGGATGCCTTCAGATTGTGTATACGTACGAAGAAGTTAAGTATGAAGAAGATACAGCTGTGGGAGGAAAATATTGGACTGGAGCTCAATATGCTATCGGTGCTGACTATGATTCGGGTAACTGGTGGTCATGCATGTCCAATGGTGTTGTTTAAACTCCAACCAAAGCTGCTATGAAAAGGACAATCTGGAAATAAACATTGTTTCAAGTTTATGCAAATGAATTGTTGTGTAGTTACTTCAAGAATCTTTAGCATTGTGTGCTACAAGTGTATATATGAGATGAGAAAATAATATAATGTATCCGATCCTAGAGAAAGAGCTGAACGCAGTAGTGAATTAATGGCACCAATATAACACTATTGAACTAACGAAAACTAATCTAACAAATGCCAATAAATTCTTATTAAACACGCATGTAATTAATAAATGGGGTACGTTTCATCATATCATGATCAATATCGCTAGCCAAGTACACAGTTGTGAAAAATGAGTTTGTCTGCCTTCTGACGCCGCTAAGGAATAATAATAATAGTAATAACAACATACGTTTATTGTCCAATAGACTGATGTAATTAGAGGACACTACAATAAGACAGAATACAAAATCACACGAACCTAAAGTATATTATAATTACAATGTAACATGATAAGACATAAAAATAAAAGCCTCCGCAATAAATTACCTAAGCTGCCTACTAAATTTCTGGCCACGTGATTCATGGCCCTCAGGAAAGTATTAGTTCGCGCCCTAGGGATAAAAAAACGTAATATCGAGCATTTTGGTGTGTGACAACAAGACCAACACGGAACAACATCTCGGGAGCGCATCTTAACAGCAGCGCAGAATTCAGGTAAACATTCGGAAATTTTTATGCAAGCGCGCGTTATAATTAATGTTTCATACCCCCTTTGTGTACGAATTTAAAATTTTATTTTTGAACGTAATTTTTAAAGCTTAATGTGACTATTATTATTATTATTATTAATGACTATTATTTTACTTGATTTGTATTATTGGATCCATAAACGCATAATTTTTACTAGTAACTGGGTGGTTTGTTTTGACATTATTATGGTAATTAAGTTTGCAATACAAAAGGTATTACTGATTTTGTAGATATCGTAAATATACTAGCGCTGCTTAAAATAAATTAATTCAGTTCCCATGTGGATAATTCATTTTACTGATTTTTAATCTAGAATGTGATTATGGATACTTTTTCAAGCACCCCGTAGTTTTTTATCCTATTTGGTTGTTTGTTTTAAAACTATGAAACTCGCAATGATCTACTTATACCAAACGAAAAACAAATGACCTCTTCATGTAACGAGCATACTCCTATAACAAAATTCATAAAAACAAACTTCCATAAATATCGTTAGAACGGCGTATTGTGGTAATTGTTTGATATAAATCGTAACCTACGAAAATGGTATGAAGTTTGTTGTGTATTGTAGTGTAATAGTTCGTCGGGCGGGTAAAATCTGGTTACTAAGTAACCATACTTTTTAGTTTTAAGAACTTTATCTAAGTACCACAACCTTAACCATTATGAAATTTAACTGTCTAAATACGCGCCGCACGTAAGTTCTTGCAATAGGACCTGTTAACTATATTTTGTATATTAGTCACTTAGTTAGGCGTTAGATGGCGTTAAGGGTATCGAACGCGAGGTGAGTACGTGACAAATCACACAGGCGGTGGCGCGAGTATAGTCAGTGGCATGTCAGTGGTCATTTAGTTGTCGAGTCGAAGCCGTATTGCGAACAGGGTGTGGTCGCGTGTGTCGCGAGAGGTACGCGGGGGTACGGATTGAGGCAAGAATTCGGAGTACAACGTTTGTGGTCGAGTTACGCGTGTGATATGTACGATTTACTTATAAAAAAGAGACCCCTTTACGTTATAATTACTTGTGACAGTTACTTTGCTTATTTATAATTCCATTTGTGAATATACGTTTTAAGTTTTGTGAGTGCGTTTTATTTGAGTTTACACTTCAGAAGTGGGATCTGGGATAAACACAACGGAGATCTGGGATAAACAGAACGGAGATTAGGATAAACAATCCGAGGACAATGGACGGCAATCAACCAACAGGTGGGTTTACATTTGATTTAAAAGAGCCAAAGACGGTTGGCGACACGCATGAACAGAAAATGCAAGTCATGATGGCTACGATGGCCGAATGTTTACGAGAGCTAACAAAGCGCGACGTCAGAGAAACTGTGAGAACTGATACGTTCCAAGTAATGCCGGATTTGACTAAAACAATTTCGACGTTTGACGGTGATCGCGATTTAAGTTTAGCATGGGAATGGCTAGATGGGGTCAAAACAAGCGCATTGTTATACGGGTGGCCGGAATCAGTTAAAATAGAGACGGCTCGAACACATTTAATTGGTCCAGCAAAAAATTGGTACATTGCAAGGCGCTCACAGATATTAAATTGGGATGATTTTGAAACACAATTTAAGAAGACATTTGTTGATACGTTCACGACCAGCGACAAATGGGAGCGAATGAGAAAAAGATTACAGAGAGATGGGGAATCCGTGACGTCATATTACCATGAAAAATATAAATTGTGTAACGATTTAAATTTAAATGCGAACGAAACAAAAGAGGAAATTTTGAAGGGATTGATTTGCAGGAAATTTGTGTATTAAAAATTATAACGATTTGGAAGATCTGTACCGGGATATAATGACGTCAGAGCGAGTCAACAATGTGAGACGAGAATTAAGAACAAAACGAGACGTGCCACAATTACCTAGAGCACAGAAAAAATTTGACCATACTAGTGAGCAAAATCCTAAACAAAATGTGAGCGAAACCATATGCTACCGTTGTGGCGATAGAGGCCATATTGCAACAAAATGTCAAAAGAATGCGGCGGTATGTTTTAAATGCAAGAAAGAGGGACACCAAAGAAAAGATTGTCCTCAGAGAAAAAAAATCAGCGTTATCGAGGAACCAAATAGTACCAACACAGTTGAAAAATATTTAAAGAACGTACTGTTAAACGAAGAGTCTTTTGTTGCACTGATAGATCCGGGAAGTGCCGTATGCACAATCCAAGATACTATAGCGAAGAGAGAAGGACGAGAGGAAACCAGAATAGAATTTCAAGGATTTGGAAGTCCAAAGCCCGTTTTGTGCCGAGAGAAGTATAGTGCGCGAATAATCGTTGATGATGTTTTCGTGAATAATGTAGACATTCTTGTAGTTCCCGAAAAAGTGCAATCAGTACGGGTTATTTTAGGTCGTTCGTTTACGGAGGCGCCGGGTATTGCCTATGCGAGAGTGCAAAACAATTTAATATTCGGTTGGGAAGATGCTGTTCCGTTTCGCGATATGCAAATTCCAGAGAGACAAGGAAGAGAAAAGGTGGTCGTAGCGGAAGATACCATTATCCATGGACTATCAATTCAGTTGATTAATGCGACAGTGAAGACAACGAATGTCACAGTGCCTGTGACAAATTTCGACGAGGAATCAGTACATGTGAAGAAGGGTACAACCGTTGGTAGTATTCGACAGCTGAGCGATTCACAGGATGACCGTCCGTACGAACAGGAGCAAGTTACAGCGGAAATGCTAAAAATTGATAGTGACGTCGACGAGGGAGTAATAAATAATCTTCTGGACTTGTGTAACAGTTATCGGGATTGTTTCGCGTTTAACTTGAGAGAACTTGGCTGTACAAATATGAGCACGGTAGGCATTGAAGACTCGGGCGTGCCGGTAAGAGCTAAACCCTATCGTTCGAATTTAACTGAGCGTGCGAAAATTGCGGAAATCGTGAATGACTGGAAAAGACATGGGATTGTGACGGAAACTGACTCTCCGTATGCGAGCCCAGTATTGTTGGTACAGAAGAACGGTGACCCGCGATTAGTGGTGGATTATCGACGACTTAATCTGCAAACAGTGAAAAAGAATTTTCCAATTGCGACCCTGGATGAACACCTAGAAAATTTAGACAATGCTAAACTATTCTCAACCCTCGATTTAGCCCACGGGTATTTACAAATTCCTTTAAGTGAATCAGCAAAAGAGAAGACAGCATTTATTACGCTAGACTGTACAGGGCAGTTCGAACGTATGATGTTTGGGTTGACGAACGCACCCTACGAATTTTGCCGATTAATGACGAAGGTTCTAGGACCATTAAGAGATAAAGTGGCAATGTCCTATTTGGACGACATTATCGTGCCTGCAAAAGATTGGTCGGAGATGCTGGAGCGACTAGAACTAGTTTTCGAAAGAATAAGAGGAGCTGGTTTAACGCTGAGACTGACGAAATGTGAATTTGGACGAAAGCAAGTTGAATACTTGGGGTTTATTTTGTCGGAGGAAGGACTGAGACCCAGTGAACATAAGGTGAAGGCTGTACGAGAATTTCCCCAACCACAAAACGTACACGATATACGGCGATTTTTGGGCCTGACATCGTTTTTCAGACGATTTGTTAAAAATTATTCTATTAAGGCGAGACCATTAAGCGATTTGACGAAGAAGAATGCTACCTTTAGATGGACAAATTTGGAGGAGGAATGTTTTGAAGATTTGAAGATGGCTCTAATCAGTGATCCGATATTGAAACTATACAGATCGAATGCCAAACGCACGGAATTACACACAGATGCGAGTAGCTTAGGGTTGGCACGAGTATTACTACAGGAGCAAGAAGATGGTGAGTTATATCCGATATATTACGTAAGCCGAAAGACGTCTAGTGTAGAGCAGAAGTACCATTCCACCAAACTCGAGTTGATGGCCGTGGTGGTATGTGTTGATAGGTTGCGAAACTTTCTAATCGGAATTCCATTTACGGTATTTACGGATTGTCAAGCGGTGGTGTACTTGAACGTAAAGAAAACGCAAGATCCGCAGATAGCCAGATGGTTTGGGTTACTTCAGGAATTTGATCTAGAATTGAAATACCGACCAGGACTGAAAATGTCGCATGTAGATGCATTATCCAGAGCCCCAGTCGACCAAGCAGAGGAGACAATGGCTGATGTATACAGTCGCCTGGATGTGTTCAACATCTTACAAGAGGAAGACTATATTTTGATGATACAGCATAGCGACAGTAAGCTAAGAAGGATAATAGAGATAATGAAGAAGTCTCAACGGACGAAACAGGAAGAAGAAGAAATAAAACCATATGAGTTAAAATAATCTAGACTATTCAGACTAGTAAAAGTTGGAGGAGAAGAACGAAAACTATATGTGATTCCAAAGAGTATTCGGAAAAGCATTGTAGTCAAATACCATGACATGAGAGGTCACTTCGGAGTTGACAAAACAGTGGAGAGTATTAGAAAAATGTATTGGTTTGGAGGAATGCGGAATTATGTGAAGAATCATATTCATGCCTGCGTTGAGTGTCTCTTAGGAAAGACACCTGGAGGAAGAAGACCTGGGGAATTACATCCAATCCCTATACCCGATCGACCCTTTGGAAGAATACACATCGACCATTTCGGACCGTTGTTAAAGACACCCAAGAACAATTGTCACGTGTTAGTGGTGATAGACGCGTTAACGTAAATTTGTTAAACTGTATCCCGTGAGAGACACTAAAACACAAACTTCAGTGCGAGCGTTAAAGAAATTAATCGGACAATACGGCATTCCAGATAAAATTGTGTGTGACCGTGGAACTTCGTTCACTTCAGAGAACTTTACGAAATTCACAAACGAGTACGGTATACGGCGCGTATTAAACTCTTCTCAGTGGCCGAGTGCGAATGGACAAGTCGAACGCGTTAACAGAACATTAGTGCCCGCGATAATGTGCGAAAATAACAATGAACAGTGGGATGTAAAAATCGAACTGATTGAGCGGAACTTAAATCTCGCGGTTAACAAAAGTACGGGAAAATCGGCGTATGAAGCGTTATACGGTTATCTACCAAACTTTGAATCAGATAAACTATTAAACATCGCGAAGTGCGGTAAAAATGAGTGGCAACCATCAGAACAAATACGCCGGGAGATACGCGATTCGTTAGAGGGCGAGCAAACTCGTTACAAAAAACAGTACGACAAAAGGCGATTTATCGGGCTACATTACACTATTGGTGACATCGTGTTTATGCGACGAGTGGCACAAGGGATGGGAGAGTCTACAAAACTACAGGACCGATACCGAGGACCGTTAGAAGTGATAGAGGTATTACCAACCGATACTTACAGAGTGGCGACAATAGAGGGAAGTGGACAACGAAAATTTACGACAACCGCTCACGTTTCACAGTTGAAACTCTACAAGAATCACGCCGAGACCGAAGAAGACACCACAGATGAAGAAGAAGAAGCCCTTTCCCAAGAAGCCGACGATTATCGCATGCATAATCCCGAAGACGTGGTGGATGACGAAGACAAAAAAGGAGCCGCATATGTCCAACCAGAGAAGGAAGACGAGAGCCCAGAGACGGAAGACCAGAGCCCAGAGAAGGATGACCAGAGCCCAAGGAAGGAAGAAAGGATGCCGAGAAGACCAACAAGGCTACCAACTTATCTACTAGATTACCAGCTGCAAGAAAATCGCGCGGGAGCGCGATCATGTCAGGAATGACCGAGTGTTAACTATATTTTGTATATTAGTCACTTAGTTAGGCGATAGATGGCGTTAGGGGTATCGAACGCGAGGTGCGTACGTGACAAATCACACAGGCGGTGGCGCGAGTATAGTCAGTGGCATGTCAGTGGTCATTCAGTTGTCGAGTCGAAGCCGTACTGCGAACAGGGTGTGGTCGCGTGTGTCGCGAGAGGTACGCGGGGAGTACGGGTTGAGATAAGATTCCAGTGTACAACGTTTGTGGACGAGTTACGCGTGTGATATGTACGATTTACTTATAAAAAGAGACCCCTTTACGTTATAATTACTTGTGACAGTTACTTTGCTGATTTATAATTCCATTTGTGAATATACGTTTTAAGTTTTGTGAGTGCGTTTTATTTGAGTTTACAGACCAATGCAGCATTTTATCAGACAAAGCTCATCAAACTTACCATGATAATTATAATCACTATTTGAAGTTAATAAAAATGTAATCAAAATCTCTACCATTAAATATTAGCTAGTTTGCTCTCTTCTAATATTAAAATAAACTTACTCAACAGTAAAACTCAAATCTCAATAAAAGAATAACAAATTTGTATTTACAATTAAAACAGAAATATTGAAATAACGAATTAAACTCTAAATCTACCAAATATTTTCACGAGTTGTCAGATTTAACAAAACACATTAAATTTTGAAATTAAACAGAAATTAAGGAAGTAATGATCGGCTTATCATTTTCAAAAACACACACTACAAACCTATATTTTAATATTAAGCAAGCGGAATGCTTGCAAGTGGTTTGATTTACATCTCAAACCGCTCTTCTCTTCTCTGGATCCAACGAATCCACGCCTCACCTATTTGTTAAAACTTCCCCCTTCTTGACTTCACATTAGGAACAATATTCCCACATGATAAGTCAAACCAAAAAAAAGTTAGATAAGATGTAAATATGCACTCGCTTGAAAATACACTAATCACTAACCTAGTAGTAAAATACACATTTTATGACAAACTCATAAATCTGTTATCAAAGAAACCCCCTATTAGTATGGGAATAAAAACCATTAAAAACTTTCTCATGTGATAAGATTACGTGTTGAATGTCTCTCACAGACCTACGCGCGAAAGCGTTGATCCCATAAACAGAGTAATAGAAATTATCACATTCCTCCCCCGTTAAATAAAATAATTATTACAAAAATAATGCGAATTATTACATTAGAAATTTAAATAAATCCTACTTGTTCAAGCGTTCAAATGATTCAAATTTTGATATATTTTCATATTCATGAATTTTTTTTCTTTGATGCTTTCAGGAAATTTTGCATAATATAATGACTAAAAATCCCTAATATGAGTTCGTGATTTTCTCTTTTATTTTTATTTCTCATGGGGACTTTTTGCTCCGGTTTGGCAAATTTAAATTGGCATTGTAAAACCCAGCCTTAGAGGGACACACTGTAGGTTTTTAAAGCTAAATATTCAAGACTAATTCCACCAAATTTCGTCCGAGAAAATAGGGGCGCAACAAATTTGTTAACTTCAGCGCACTGAATATGTACTGCCTCAAATATAAAAGACTACAGTGAGATGAAAAACGACCTGCACGCTCGCATGAAACAGGGTTTTAGTAAAAATGTGCGTTATATGCACCCATATACGTCATATATGTCCCATATATGTCGTAATAGTGCGATCTCGGAAGATTGTGCCTCTGTTAATATTTTAAAGATATTTTAAAACTGTTTTCACTCGTATATACAGAACGCCCGCCGAGGCGCACACTTTAATTTATTAGCGTGTATACAGGCTGGTCCAAAAGGTAGTACCAACCTTATGTTTTTTAAATGGAACAACCTATATTACGGCACAATTTTGACACTAAGCTTTATACTTTTTGATTTATTGGCATTTTTATGCAATAATAGCAGTCTAACAGAAGCTGTATTTCTCAAAACCTGTTTTCAATTTTATTGCGCACGCTTTGATTATGATTAAGTCAGAAGCGTTCTATTAGCGTGATTACCTATCATATCCAAAAAAGTTATTTTTTTAAGTAGAACAGCCTGTATCTAATTAGTATTTTGGAGCACTAGTACACATTAGAGCTAAAATAAACCATTGCAGCGATAACTAGTCTTCTTCATAAAACATCGCTTTTTCTATCAATAAGTGCTTCTACACCTACATAAACTATTAAACCTGCTAATGATCCGGGGACCCAAAAGGACCTATTTCCGCCAAAATTAAATTTTTTTTTTTCGGCGCGATGACAATCCTTCTTCATACTGCGTATGATAAAGTAAAAACTAGACACAATGTATTATTTTGTTGTTACTTTAAAATGAAATATTCAGACACAAAAACTGGATTAGCAGTTAATCGCTTTTGTAAGTTTATTATTTTGTATGCGGCCCGCTAGTGCTGTTGTAGATGATTAAAACATCTAGCAACTAGGTCTACTCCTACTTTCCAGTCTTGCCGAACCATAGAAAGGAAGATATTAACAACAAGCTTTATCTTGCTTGCTATAAGTCTGACGACAATGAAGGTTAGAATGAAATTGATACGTATTTTGATTTTGTACAATAAATGATCTATTCGTCTGTTTATAAGTAACCGTGGAGCCGGTATACCACTGAAACACGTCGACAAGTAGCAACAATCACATTATACAGGGAATTACAATTTGCCTTTCCAAAATGTGCAGGTTTATGTTAGGTGGCGACCTATTTAATGTAGTAATAAATATGCTCAAAAGTTTGCGGTTGTCGATATATATTCTTCAGAAGAAAAGTGTGTTTTATATAAATAGCTGCCTGGTTTTTAATGGGGTTTTCCCAATACTAGTACCCTTTATCTACTAGCGTACATTTGTATACAAAGTTAAGGAAAGATTTGCTGCATTTCAGCAAAAAAGCGAGGTGGGTATTACACAAGAAACTTACTTTCCGATGGATATATTTCGGAAATGTTAAAGTTTTTACTGCATACTATTATTTCTCTTATTATAAAATATTATGCTCAATCATGTTTTCAAATACTTGGAACGCGTAGTGGATCACTCAGTACATAAATGCATTGTTATCTTTACGTGCTTTTGACTATTTTCAGACGCATAACTCTAGAGAATTAAAATATCTAGAATTTTCGTAATACCGCTTATTGTCGTCCGATCAATAGAAAGAAAGATATTGTTAAATAACCAGTTCGGTCATCTTTGGCCGTTGAGAGTGAATAACTTGCGACACGGGCATATTATCGAAGTTATTTGTCATGTCCAATCAAAAGGGTATGCTAACGTCCCGGTATAGGTTTGAAATTTTCCGAGGGAATAGACCGTTGTCAAGTGTGCCCCAATTTTTGAATTTTATGGAATTTTGTATGTAAATCCTTTGGGAATCGTGAGGGAGGGTTTTGGAGTACACTTTTTTTCGATTTGGTGTACAATTTAGGTTGGTCCAAAAACGGACTTTTAGCTAGAGAGAAGAATCGGTTAACGTTAACACGTGCCACCGAGCACCTCAAATTTCCCATTTAAAATACACTGCAAAAATGCATCTGTTTTCATTTTTCTTTCACGTTTCCTATTTAGAAAAAAATTGCGGGAGATTATCTGAAATTGTTCTGAACTCTCCAAGGAAAAAATCCACAACCACTATTTTTGTTCACCCTCCCCATAGTTTCTAGTTTTTTCCCTCCCCATAGTACCCTAAATATAAGACAAAAGTTTCCCCAAATTTACAATTTTACGAGTTTTATTATTGTTTTTGGCAGAAGTGATTATTATTGGATTATTGACATATTTTTTGTCATTTATAACTAATTTGAAATTGTTTAAACAATTAGCATCTGTTTAAAAAAATATACGAATGTACGAAGTTAATAAATTATTGGATTTTTGTCTTTTATTAATTAGCAATTGTTTAAACAAATATGTATATACAATGTTGCGGACATATTTTCTATATTTTAAACGAAATATTATTAGAAGCATTTTTGGTCATTTACTAACTAATTTGCAATTGTTTAAACAAATACCATTTGTTTACAAAAATATACAATGTTACAGACATTTTTCTCTTTTGTTGAGAAATTGTTATTAGATTGTTGGTATTGTCTGTCATTAATTAACTAGTTTGCAATTGTTTAAATAAATACCATTTGTTTAAACAAAAATATATAATGGTACTGCCTATCTTTTTGGCAAAAATTATTATTGCATTTCTTGTCTTTTTTTTCTTGCCACATTTGTTAACCAATTTTCAATTATAACCTATAATAATTAGTGTTGCAACTGTAATACTTGTTTGACCGATATCGTAAAACCTCCAGAATTACAAAAAATACCATAAATCCTATCATAATTTTTGCCAAGAAATACGTACTAATATTGTATATTATTATTTAAACAAATTTATTTGTTCCAACAATTGCACTTTAAGTAACAAATTACAAAAAACATGCCAACAATGTAACAATAATAATTTCTACAAAAGGAAGAAACAAAACAAAATCTTTGTTTAAAAAATGTAACCTGTTTAAAGAATTGCAAATTCGTTAATAAAAGACAAAAAATGCCAATAATTTAATATTTGTTTGTACAATAAATATAAAACATATGTCCGTAATAATGTATATATTTGTTTATACAAATACTATTTGTTTAAAGAATTACAAATTAGTTAATAAATGTCATAAAACTGCTAATAATCTAATAATAATTTATTGAAAAACATATAGAAAGTTATATCCATTACAATGTATCTATTTGTTTAAACAAATGGTATTTGTTTACAAATTAGTTAATAAATTACAAAAAATACTAATAACGTAATAATTTTTGCAAAATTAGAAAAATATATGCGTAACGACATATATTTTTGTTTAAACAAATGGTAATTTAGACAGTTGCTAATTAGTTAATAAATGATCAAAAAGCAATAATTTAATAATTTTTGCAACAAATGGAAAAATGAGTTCGTAACATCGAATATTTTTGTTTAAACAATTGGTAAATGTTTAAACATTTTTAAATTTTTAAATTAGTTAGTAAATGATAAAAAGAGATGTCAAAAAACATAATCCAATGATGGTAATTTTTGTCAGAAAAATAATAAATCAAGTAACTTTATAAATTGTAAATTTGGGAAAATTTTGCCTCATTTTTAGGGTTCTGCAGAAGAGGGCGTGGCGGTGAAAAAAATAGTGATTGTGGATTTGATCTTTGGGAAGTTCTGAACAATTTCTTATAATCTCCCGCTTTTTTTTTTCTAAATCCGAAACGTGAAAAAAAACGGAAAAAATATGAATTTTTCCAATGTCGTTTAAATGGGAAATTTGAGGTGCTCGGTGGCACGTGTTAACGTTAACCGTTTTTTTTTCAAATTTAGGGGGATTTTTTTTTCTTAAGGGAACCGATTGGGGGTTCGTTGCCCTTCAGCAAAACAAAAGATTTTGCAAGGTATAAATTTGGACCACATAGATTTTTAGAAAATAAAAATTGTTTTTGTACCGTTAAGTTGTCCCCCAAGTTTCCGTTCTTTACGTTTTTTTTTTTTTAATTATGGTATAGTTTGGAAATCGTTAGGAAGAATTAGGGAGCCCACTTTTGACATTTTGGGAGTAATTAGTTTGCTTGCAAAACGATGTAAATGTTCCGTACATATTTCCTATTACATACTTAATTTGCCGAATATACAATAATCGAAGCTAGGTGCTATCTTAGCCTACAATGCAAGAAATCGAACAAGTGAAAACTGATTCTGGTATGTTTTTTTTTTCGGCACAATCTGAATCTTAGGGCCGATATTCAGAATTGGATTTAGTCTTTGCCTTCACATGCAGATTCTATGAACAAAACTATCAAGATAGTAATTTAAAAACCTCTATGTAGCAGAAAAAAATATGTTTTTAAATTTTGATGGAATAGGTATACACGACGGACTCTTTTATTATTTTGAAAACAACTGGAAGACACAATCGTGAGAAGTTAACATGATATTCCTCCGTTACAATAATCTAACGGTTTTAAAGAAATACGTACAATGTTTTTATGATTGCAAACAACAAAGCAAATATTCCTAACAATCCGAGGGCAAACTAAAAATGAATGTTTTTTAAACTTTTACATTAATTTACGATGAAACTTAAAAGTAAGGAAGTAAACTCCCTACCCGTACCAAAAAATATTGCAAGCCTATGAACAAAATACGTCCCATTTATGAAAAGAATAAACTCTTTAAATACGTTAATTCAGAAGGCACATCTAAGGTTTCGGTTACCTCAGATATTGTTTTGCGGTAAAATTATCTAATCCCTTACATCAAAAGTGGACTTTTTATTCATCTCTAACTATTCTTTGACGGTTTATTGCAGAAATACGACCAATTTGTATAAAACTAAGCCGATAAATGCAAAAGCTATGTCGGCTTCTGTACTCACTAAGTGATTGATTTTCGGCCTAATAACGAACTCTCTCATACCAAAAGTAGAACTTTTAATCCTCCATAAAATGTATCCCGTAAAATGTATAACAAAACAAAACCGTTAGCGTAACTTTCCGCCGGTAAACTGAAACGTGAGAAACGTTTTCATATTTTCAAAAGCCATGTACTCGCAACCGACAAAAGTTTACTCCCAAACCCTCCCTAACGATTCCCTAGCGTTTTGCATACAAATTTATGTAAAATTCAAAATTTACTGGACTACCCCTCAGAAGAAAATTTAGTATTAAGTAGGGTTAAGATGCTTTCTAATTCTGTAAGTAAAAAGAAAATTGAGCTGCCCCCCTCCTCCCATTGGTCGTGGGCCCGTGTGCGACGCATCCCTTGCACCCACGGTAGCTCCGCCACTGTGTATATGTGTGTGGCATTCGATGGTAGCATCCGACAGACAAAATATTTTTAGGTGCACGGCCAACGAAGGTCTACTGCATTCGGCACTGGATATGCTACTAGAAGTTACCTTTTATAGGAAGTTCCGTGCCGGACAACGCAGTGAGTTAACAAGGACAATATTTATTTCATAACAGCAGAAGAATAGTGCCGTGAACGCCTCAACAACTTGTCTATATTTGATGGAGATTGTTATTAGTTTAGAACATAATATAAACTAGCGGTGTATCTAAAATAAAACTAATCGTCAATACGCCTATATTCGGAATAATGCCAGCCGAGGAAAACACAGGACCAGCTCACGCCCATAGATAAGACGGTATGTTTCTGTGTATTTCTTAATTCTTTCGCATTTTGCCTCAATATAATAAATAATAAAATGTTTAATAACTAAAAAGTGATGTTTTCAACCAAAAAACGACGGCCAAATAGCTTTTCCCGGTAATTATATTCAATTTACACTATTTTAGTGTGTGTATGTGTGTGTGTACCCGTTTTTTGTGGTCACGATTCCGGAGAAACTCCGAAAGGTATCTGGACGAAAGTTCATATTTAGAAGTTTCATGACCGAACTTAGAGCTGAAAACCTTTTGGTTAAAAAGGGTCCAAAAGGACTGGATGTTTCCTCTAAGCATTATTCAAGTATTTTTCAAATGAGCCGCCATTTCTGTAATGGCATTAAAATAGTTAAATTATAATTTAAAGTAGAGGAAATTTTGGATAATTTATGTCTATGCCATTTTTTGGTAACATTAGTAGTTTAACCAAATTCTATTTGATCGAGATGGTGTCTGCATTAAAACTAGTGAGCCAGGATTTCATAATCATTTTCATTCTAATGACAGTAGGTAGTGTCAAACGCTGATTTTTTGACAATACCTACTGTCAATATTATCAAAACATCTGTCAGGTCCTGCCTAACTCGTTTTATTTTAATGCAGACACGATCGATCTCGATCAACTAGATAATGTTATATATCTCGTGCAGCTATCTCATGCAGAATCTCATGCAGCTAAACTATTAATTTTATATATGGTATGATAAAGTCATGTGTCTGGCCACACCAGATTTTTTTTCTTTTATGTGACTTACATATCTTTATGTATACATGCAAATTTTTAAATTAAAGAAATATTCTAAATTGGCAACAGCTGCTCCATGGCAGCAGCTGCACCGTGGCACCAGCTGCACCATGGCAGCCGTTCAACAACTGCCCTTTTTGACGGTGAACACCTCTCTGGCTAAACGCTTGGTCGGAGCAAAAAAATTAAACGCTGTTTTAAAGCTAAGATATAACGCTGCAAATTAATCCGCATACATTTTTCAATTTCAAGAATATAATAAACCTACCTCTATGTAAAACTGATACAAATTACCCTGCTAAAAAATAGCAAAAATTAATGACGAATCTGGCCGGCTTAATATCCAGATAAAGTAATGGAACATAATATGCAGTGGCGTAGATACGGGGGGGGGGGGGGGGCGCACCGAGTGTCACCCGTTTTAAGGTGACACCTGACCGTAAAAAAAAGTTTACGGAAACCATCACAATGTTTTCAACTATAAATCAATTAGGCTTGAACCTATTTTAACCAAGTTATACATATAGTAATTGATTTAATTGATCAATTGTGATAATTTATAAATGCTTGTAAGCTATGAAATAAATAACTACTGCAGTTAAAACGTTTACAACTGGTAGTTATGCAATCACTACTGTTTTGCGAATTTTTATAGGCGGCAGTACTGAAGGGTACATATGGTTATGATTTATTTGTAATTTATCTTTCTTGTTTACCACAACGCAATTTTCTGTTGGATGTATAGATCATTGAAGCCAACACTCATTTGCACAATATGTATCTTGTGTAACATTTTTCGGAACAACAGAGACAATATTTACATTTTTTCTGCTACTACTAGCCGCTTGGAAGTACTTCTTAAATACAGCAAAGCATATGTTAAAAGACTCAACAACGTTGGAGTGCTCATTATGCTGCACTAAAAGTATTTGCTGAATTTTGATGGGATTGTGGCTGCAATTTAGAAATTGTTTGATCAACAAGAAAATTTAGATACCAGAGGTGCTGCACAGAACCTTGTGCCTGCTGTGTGTGATTTAATATTACTTTGCTATCTTTTCTTCTAAGGGAAATAAATTGTGCTCAGATTGCATTGCAAAATAAAGCCTTGAGTGTTGATCAATTATGAAACTAGAGACACTTCGTCTATATGTATATTACATGAAAACGAGTCATATAGTAGAAGAGGCAATAGATCTAACAGTGAAAAATCGGAGGACTACCTATCGAACGACGAATTCGTGGTAAAAGCGAATGGCCGGTGAATGTAGCTTCATTGTTCGAGGTTGTGCGGCCAAACACTACTTTAGGCGAACACTGAGTGGAAATTAGCTGTATCCAAATTTTCTGGTTTTTATGATGACGTATCAGAAACACAACTCCTCTTAGAGATACCAACGGTGAGAAAACATTTAAAAGCGGATTGTTACAGTTTCTAATTGTGCGTCTCTAGAATGATCGCACTAAAGATATTTATAACAAATTGTATATCAGTTGCTTCGTGTGCAAGGTGTTATAGCAAATTAAAATTAATTAAAAAATGTTGCGGGCAACAATGATTCAAACGAGACTTAACGATCTCGGCATATTAACAATAGAACACCAGGCAACACCAAATATAAATTTTGGAAATGAGATTTCCGGGTTTGCGGCTGGTAAAGCTAGAAAGAAGAGATTTTAAGAAGAGAATAGATTCACTTTCATACATATATATGAAAATACATACTTCTAATAAAACAGTACTATTATTATCATAATATTGTAACGTTTTAGGAGTGTTTTACATCCAAAAACATCGTTTTTCTCAGATGTAAACTATCGTTTCTTCGTACGATTTCGTACGAGGGGGTCATAAATAAACCAGATCTAAACTTCGGCCTGGTCGTTTTGTTTTTTAATTCATCTCAATATCTGTAAAATGTGCATTGTATCTGATACCAGGAAAACCGATAGCACTGTATTTCGAGACGCAGACTTAATAATTCAGTGGCGTGTTCTCCATATGAGGAGCAAACATGCAGATTGAAACTAGATTGAACGGATCTAGTTTTCACACTTTGTCACAAATCCCTAATACTTCTACAGCTAAATACCAGAGACTTTCTCAAAATTTTATTACGTAAATAGTAGTTGTACATCTCGTAGATGATGACCCCTAAAGTTGAAAGCCCGTGAGTTTTTTTATTGTCCTTTTATAAACAACTTTTATTTGTATTTAACTGCTTTTGCATTGGAATCTTAATGTTATTGGACTTTTTGATGATAATTTAACAGATTTTTTGTTTCGAATACAAACAATAAATGGATGTCACAAATTGGTATACAATAACAATAAAAACAATATACAGGCTGAGCCACTTTAATCTGTCATTATTAATCTAACATTTGATCATTATCTTAAAAAAATTAACAAGTTTTCTTGAATGAAGGCGGCCATAAGGACGTGTTACTGTTTTTCTTATACACCTATAAGAAAGACAGTAACACGTGCTTATGGCCGAACTGGTGTGATTACAATTTTTCTACTTATGTAGTCTTACCGTTATCCTAACAGTTTTTCAGATACATAAAAATATGTTTTTTTTTAATAAAAACTGGTTTTTATGGCCAGGAAAACATCGTATTTTTCTTCACGATCCTCTACTCTCGATTTCTTAGTACTTATTATATTAATACATAATATGAAAACTGCAAAGCTGGGCACAAAACCGTTAATCCGTTAATCGTTAATTAACTAACTTATTTTTTTCGTTCACGGATTAACTTTTAAGGGTGCCGAAACGGAGAAACGCGTGCGGAACGCACCCGCGAATTTTACACGTAAATTGTAAAAACGTACTTCGGACCGATCTTTTAATTTTGCTTTTAAATTTGAGATTTTTTGCACGCAAAGGGTATTAATTGAATGTAGCTACAGCATACGAACAGGACAACGATAACTAAAAAAGGGAATACATACCGAAAATTGGTCAGAATTGAACAATAGACAATAACTTACAATTTTGTTTTTGGATTTATAAATCCTTGCTTCATCCACTGCATAGTAAAATCACCTATCAATACATGCAGTAAAATATCCAAGAAATGGCTTTAGTTAGAAAATCGGTACGAAGCAGCAAAAACGACGATTTTTGTGCCTTTGAACGGAGAGGTATTATGTATTCTCTTTTTAGTTATCGTTGTCCTGTTCGTATGCTGTAGCTACATTCAATTAATACCCTTTGACTGCAAAATATCTCAAATTTAAAAGCAAAATTAAAAGATCTGTACGATTTACGAAGTTCGTTGCTGAACTTTCTTGATGCGGAACGCACCTGTTTCGGCACCCTTAACGTTAACTTTCAAAACCATTAACGGACTTCCGCTACAGTCATCATCCGTTAATCTAAGTCCGTTAAATAGAAAATATCATACTTGAACATTTCATATTGCTGTATAGGCATTCTATGCAAGTTTGGACTTGGTTTTGTTTACATGTGTGATGTACTATTTTGTGTGACGCGACGTCTGTACCTATGTAGAGCATGAGCGCGACTTGTTTTGTTTTTAGTTTTCGCCCACCACCTTAACGTATTTTTCTACCCTCAAATAGCACCTCCAACGGCCACACAGGGCCCCTGTGCCCTGTGTTGGCGTCGCTTAGTTTCGATACAGACGTTAACCGACTAATCCCTTGGTCAATATCCAAGCTACCGGCCGGTACTGTAGCTGTTAAGGTTCTCCTGACGGCCACTAGATGTCTCTATCGCAAGACGCTTCCCGATCTAAATTTTAGATTGATTCAAATTACTGTTTCGAAGTGCTTGAATTACATATATTGAACTAAGCAAAGCATTACTTACTTTTCAACTAGCAAAATTTAATATTAGGTTTGATACACACGTAACGAAAGATAACGGTAAGTAGGCGGTCTCTGGGATTCCCAGTAGTACTTCCCCGAGGTTAGCGCAGGAGTGCTAGACGCTGGTCGAATCAAGGGAAGGAGATAGCAATACTACTTGAATAGTACGCGTATGGAATAGCCGTGTGAATTACCGTTTTTTTTTTCTTCTAAAATATACTATCACAATATTAAAACTGTGCTTAAAACCTTTTATTCTATCAAAACAATCACCGATTTTAATTTTTTAATTGTTGTCCGAACTTACTACGTATGATGTGAATAGTAATTATTGACAAATAACTTACAAATAATCTTACTATATATACTTCAATTTAGTGAATTGTATTCAATATATATGTATTTTTTATAGTTGCTTGAACAAAGGATGATATGAATAGTAATTATTGCCAGATAAGGAGATGTAGCGTGGTTAAAGATGTTGGTCGAATAATTTTAACCTTACTATATAAATATCAATTTGTTGTTAGTAGAATCATTTCAATGTGAGATTGTACAATTCCAATAGTTTAAACTTAAGAATATATAACATAAACTACACCTTTGTTCCTTTTGTACCTTGCAAAATCCCTCTGGAATGCCGCCTATGCATTGCGTTATCTCAAGGTCATAAATTGCTTCCACGCAGAAGGTAAAGAGGGAACGCTCATCTTATTTTGAAACATGTCTAAACACCGCGGTTGTCTAAACGTGATATAAAAAGAAACGGAACAGGGATTCAAAAAATCATGTGCAGCGCATTTTGAATGATTTAGGCAACATACATGATCGGTCGAATATGTCTGTTTGTAGAGATGTTTTCAACCCTATGCGGGGCGGGAAAAATCAGTTTACCTTCATAGGTGAATGGATGTGCATTGGGGTCTCGTTCCAAACGGGGGGTGTAATTGTGTAAAATATATAAAGAACAGAGCTATCGTTTATGATAGATATAAGTTAAAACAATACCTAGGAAATTGTAAAATATGATCACTATTTGTGAATCCGAGCTTTGTTGTTTGTTGAGCTGGTGATAAATAGGTAATGTAGTATAGTATATTTTATAATATAATTATGCTGTGTGACTGTATGTTTTTTTTTTCTAAATTCCTGCTATAAATAAATAGTATTTTTAATGGAGTTTTTGCTTTGATTTTAATAAACAATGTTTAAATCAGGAAAAGCAGCAAAGATTGGTAGTTATATAAAAAATAATTGGTTTTAAGGTTGTACCTCACATTATTATTGGCATAAGTAACTACAATAACCTATCTGTCATCGTTAATTCACCATTTTGAATTTTTAATTGCCCGGTAGTTTAAACCTGCGTAATTTACCATTTTTAATTTGTAATTAGCAATTACCAGCTAATTTAAGTCTCCGTAATTTACCATCTTGAATTTTCAATTACGTGATAATCTAATATTTGGAATTAATATTTTAAATTTCAATAGTAATTTACCCAAAAATAATTACCGAAATTCATTCATTCATCCTTGATATAAATAAATTACTTAAATTAATAATAATAATATAAATTAAAATAATTACTTAAATAAAATAAATAATTACTTAAATTAATTATTCGTGTAATTTTATTTTATAGTACAAATTTAAATTAATAAGCTACTTCCCCTGCCTCTTCGACTATGCGGCCGCGTTACCACGCCATTCACGGTGAGACCAGCTGAGACTTGCAGCGCGGTCTCACGCTGCATCGTGAGGCCGTCTCACAGAGAGTGGGACACTACTTGAGTAGATTCCATTAATTTGAGTATTGAGTACGTGAGTACTGAGTAAAAGTAATCGATTCAAGTATTTTACTCAGAGTACTAGATCTACTCAAACAGTTTTGAGTATTTTACTCGGAGTACTACATCTACTCAAAATGATTTGAGTAGATTTAGTCAGAGTACGCACCTACTCAAAACGATTTGAGTATTTTGCTCAGAGTACCACAGCTACTCAAAACGATTTGAGTAGATTTACTCAGAGTACGCATCTACTGAAATCGATTTGAGTATTTTACTCGGAGTACTGCATCTACTCAAAACGATTTGAGTATTTTACTTAGAGTACTACATCTAGTCAAACAGTTTTAAGTATCTTACTCGGAGTACTACATCTACTCAAAACGATTTGAGTAGATTTACTCAGAGTACGCACCTACCGTGTAGATACTGAATACAGATTTTTTTTCGATGAGTATTGAGTATCTACTCACCACTAAAAATTAAAAATATGTGAGTATTGAGCAGATATTCAATACTCATTGGGTAGATACTCATTACTCACCTAAAAAATGAGTATTGAGTATCTACTCAGTACTAAAAACTAGAAAAATGAATAGTTTACTCAATACTCTAGTCATGAGTAGAATTTGCCCCACACTGCCGTCGACACTGCCCACACTGTCTACGAGACTTGCGCCCCGCGGGATGCCGCGAGGTAAGTCTCATCGTCGGTCGCGTCTGTGGACCGTTTTACACTTATCGCGTCAAATAATATAATACTACGAACACCTTGAGTAAGAGGAAACAAATAAATTTTTATTAAAATTATTGTACCTATAAACATCTTACTATTTAACTTTTTAAATTATTTACTTATATACATATGTTTTGTTTAATATTCAAATTTTTTATTAAAAGGTTAAGGTAATATTGATATTTGTTATTTGGTTATGAAATGCGAATACGGCATTTTCGATTGATTTATTTGCGCTAATGGCGAATTCGAGCTTGAAACTTGCATATCGCGACAGGTTATTACGTTTTCTGTTGGTTCTTTTTTTTTATAGAAAACACTTGTCAAAAATCTTTCAAAATTACAAATAAATGGAAAATTAGATCTGCTAAAGACGATGAGAGTCAATGTCAATGTCAGAGTCGAGCATTAGAAAACGATTCGACTCTGACACCCAAATAACTTATAATTATATCTTTATCCATTGTTAGAGAATAATTATATACTATTTACTGCTACATAACTGCAAGTTTGTGTAAGTTAGTTATCATAATTATATTTAGACTAATAACGACCAAAAACTAGAGAACCGCGTACCATGCAGCAACATAACCCCATTATTCTAACGTAGAATGTTATCGACGCTTGGCCCGAAGACGAATTTGAAATTCGAAACCAGGTAGCCGAAAAACACATATAATAAAACATCACCGTAACACAATTGTGTTTTATTTTATTCACTTCAATTATTTTTTAATAATTAAAAATCGACTTGCATAATATCATAATGCATAATATTGCATAATATCTATACATAATTCATCGATTCTATATCATGCCAACAGTTTTAAATTAATAATTCTATTTACAGATTGGTTGGTGATATTATTGTTGACGTAATTACCTGGGAATAGTTGTTTATTGCTTGTTAAATTGAGATGTGTAAAGTAGGTATAGGTAGACGTTTCTTCAATAAACGTATTTATAGGTAGAACGTACAATATAAATAATTTATTCAGTACTTCGCGACAAATAAAATAATAACCATTTAACGGTTTTGTGTTCGTAGGGCGTTAGTTGCCGGCATAAATTTCACACGGTTCTTGCTGTCACGATTTATCTCGTACACAATGCACGCGTGTCATTTTTACCGAAAAGAGGTCTCTAGCACTCAACTTTCGGCTGGCGCGGTGTTCTGTTGTCGAGCGAACTAGGTGTGTCTCTTCAATATCCGCCAACGATGAGTGAGAATACTGATAACGCAACTGTTGCGGTAAAGGGGTATGGGCGACCTCAAGGCTGAGCTCTACTTCTCGCTTCTAATGTACTCCCGCCGACTAGGCGCCAACCTTTGCCTTGTTAGACTAGAGCATCTCTTTTCATGTACCTCTTTATTTAATCGAGTAGAAAGTCGGTAATACAGAACAGAATAGTTCTTTTATTCACCACTAGATACCAGCACATATTTGAAGAATTTTATCACGAAAGCAGGGTGAAACGGGGTGCGTTTTTACATGTCGACAAAATATATTTAAGGTATTTCTGAGACATCACGCTATTGTCCATGAATGTGTCTATTTTATAAAGTTGTTATCGTTTCCTCAAACTGATATCAGACAAAAATATAGACAAGCGAAAATTGCCAAAGCTAGACGTATTTTTTTACCAATAATATCCAAATTTGGTACTTAAAAATAACTTTATGAAATAGTCCAACACTTTTATAAGGCATTAGCGAAAACGCCATGCCGATATATGTCCTACTTTTTCTAGGAAACCGCACCCCGATATGCTCTGTTTCGCGCGCTTTATCAGGGGTATACTTCTACGTTAAGCCCCTTTGGCATCTGTGCATCTCAAATATGACTCAAACGATCAATTCAACCATTCGTCAGTCGCATGTGATTGCATGTGATTTTTATTTTACTCTATGCAACTTTTTAATATTACCAAATTGCATCGATTTAGGATCAGTTCGATCAGTTCTAAGTAGCAATCAAGGAATTTTTGTAAATCGAAAATGTTGTCACTGTACCACTGTGTACAGACGCGAAACATAACCTATTCCGCATTTCGTTATTTGTTATTGTTTGCTGTGATTAAATACAAAATAAATAATAATAAAAGGCATAGATTAACAAAAATTTAATAACAAAGCAGGAGGTTATGTTGTAAAAAAATAAAACCACTGATGCTCAAGCCATGCAATTTATAAGTTGTACAGATGTAATCGGTGGACAAACTGTCATAAAATTGCTGGTTTGAATTGAATAGATTTAAAAGTAGCTTTAGGTTCATCTTTCTATGTCTTTTATAAATCTTGCATCTCACAATGTAGTTATTATAGTTACCACTGTACATTGTTTAAAAAATTCCTAAGGCGAATTTAACATATGTAACCGAAAGCTCCGCAGTTATTTGGGTTGCATACTCACCGGCAGGTCGACACTCAACATAACCTTCATTTTTAGAAAAAGTTAACGATCAACGGTTAACGTTAACTTCCGTTACATTTGTAACAAACTAACGGACTATCGGTTAACGAAGTTAACTTTTTCGTTAACGGATTAACGATTAACGAAGTTAACTTTCTGATTTACTTTGCCCAAATTTGGAAAACCTCTTTCACCTGCATTCAAAATTTTGTTAGTTCATTTTAATAGTTATACTAATAATAATATATAATAAAGAAAATAATACAGCGCAAATGATCCATAAGCAGTAAGAAATCAGCCTTAAAGCATAATCATAAGCAAATATAAAAACGTAAAATGTATGACAATCGCAATAACATTGTGAATATAAGTACTAGTAATGTCTTTTTTATGTGTGTAAAGACTACGGAGTATTACAATTGGCCAGTATATTTCTTCTCCGTAGTGTGATGTGTCTAGCCAGTCAATAAAATTTGATAATTCTGTTCAATTTCAACCGATTCGTATAAACAAACGCGTATTAGCCGCAAATCCATATGGGCCTTTAATTTAAAAAAAAATAGCAAAGAAATATTACGGATTCAAATAGATCATCAAATTGTTGTTAAAGTTGAAATAATCTGAAAATAATTGGAAACATCTGAACTTGACGTCCATAACTTGTCGATTTGTTATTAGATCTGACCGTACAGTACATCTTTATAACGGCATATGCTTACTCTTTCATTAGCATTTTCATTTTCGAATAGAAAATGGCGAAGTTATGAATTTTTATACACGAGTACACAAAAACGTTTTTTTAATCAAAGATTTTGGGGTTCAGCTATGCTATTATGTTGCTCTACCAGCTCATCAACTTCTGCTATGTCTCGTGAAACGTATTTTTTCTTTTCTATACCCCTCACATTTACTGTCATGAGGGTAGATATATTTAGTTTGCCATAATATTTGTAACACCCTTAAGTAGGCGTGGCGAAGCTGTCTGTCCGTCTGCCCGTCTGTGTACACGATAACTGCCGTAATTTTGAAGTAATTTAACTGTGCACGTTTTACTACATCATTATTTTTTTCAAATAATTTATTATTGCTAATGCATTGTGGTTTTCCCCTTTCCAACATATAAGTCAAATATTTTGAAATTCAAAAGTCATATCTGTAGAAACGTGCTCCTCAAATATGTGTCAAATAACTTGTTGAAACAAGATCATGAAATTTGAATTATCAGTGTTATTACGTAACAAATGTGTTATAGAGATAAACGCAAGAGCAGTTTTAAAGAACGTCTATTTGCAATCAGAACAATAATGAGAATAAATAAACACCATAAACGCCACCCCATGGTGACCGTCGTCATGGCACGTCCGGATCCTGGCAAATGCCCACCATCACACGCCGCCTGCCATAATTTTATTAAATTCGACCAACCTGAAAAACAAATATTAATGCCCCTATTAATAGTCAACAAGAGATTGTTCTAGAAAAATATAACGACAACGTCACTAGACATGTTTAGCTCTCCAAAAGGTCAATCAAATCCTGGTTATCTGTTAGAGTATGACCATCGTCATCGCCATCACAATCGCCATCGAGATCTCGTATATCGCTATCAATATCGCCTTTTGCAGTACTGCTGTATCGCCTAAGGGAATCGCCAGAGACAATTGCTGTGAATTTTTTACGCCTTTAATAGAAGCGATCTTGTACCGATCATTACCGAGAACTCCCGTTACTCGATAGGGGCCGTTGTACTTAGTAGTCAGCTTTCTATTTACGCCCTTTTCACCGGAAACAGTGCTTGCATGCCGCCACAGCACTAAAGTTCCCGCCGAGAAGTCGGTTGCATCCTTTCGCCTTTTGTCATAACGTGCTTTCATCGCCTCGCTTGTCTTGGTCAGGTTCGCTGTCGCAGTTTGCCGTCGTTGCTCCAGCTTGCGCTGTGTCGCTTTGTGTGGATCTTCGCCCGCCAGATTTGTCTCTTCCACGCCGCTTGCCAAGTCCTCGTTGGCACCTCCACCATGTGAGAACATGAATTGAGCGGGAGAAATCCCTGTACTAGCATTTACTGTATGATTCATGCCCTACACGATTTCTGGGAGTTTCTCGTCCCATCTCGATTCATCTTCCACACTTGTCGCCAAAGCATCAAGAATAGTACGTTTTTGACGCTCCACCTGACCATTCGCCCGAGGAGTTGCTATAGCATTTAGCACGTGTTTAACTCCTCGTTCCGCCAGAAAGCTAGCAAACGCCTTACTAGAAAACGCCAAACCCCTATCCGAAATAATACGCTTTCGGTACCCGTAATCGCCAAAAACTCCTCTTAACCTCTGAATAGCCTCCGCCAAACTTAGAGTTTTAGTTGCCTTCGCTAGTGTGAATTTTGTGAACCCATCGACAATCATCAGTAAGTAAGAAAAGCCACGCCTACTTTTCACGAAAGGACCCAAATGATCAATATGGACAGTATAAAAGGGAATTGCTCCCTTGTCGATTGGATGCAAGAATCCGCCTTTTCGCCCATAATCGCCTTTGTTGAAAGAACAGCATAGGCACGCCACTACATACTTTTTCACAAATCGACCCATTTTTGGAAACCTATATGTTTGTTTTAACAATGCCAAGCACCTCCCGTAGCCAGGATGTCCGATGTCATCATGATGTTTTCGTAGTAGTCCAAATTTTGCCGCAGCCGGAACATACAACCGATCGCCTAAAAGGGTACGCCTATATAACCGGCCGTTGCAAATCCTGAAGTTCGCCTTTACGTTCTTGTCAGCTGTACCATCGTTCAACATGGTTACAATTTTCTGCGCCTTGTCATCTTGCAGCTGTACCGTGAAGAACCAATCCTCATCATCAATAGTCACAACCTGAATATGAACCGGATTCCTGCTCAAAGCATCCACATGTTGCATTTTTTTTCCAGGACGATACTCCATTTCCATGTCGTATTCTTGTAAATATAACCACCATCGGGCAACTCTAGGTACCTGGTCTCTCTTCGCCAATGTAGCCCTTACAGCAGAACAATCGGTAACTACTTTGAAATGAATACCTACTAAATATACCCTAAAGCGTTTGATTGACTCCACAATCGCTAATGTTTCCAATTCATAACTATGATACGCTTGATCGTATGAATTCGTCGCTCGACTGAAATATAAAACCGGGTGCCAGTCACCATGAATCTGCTGCTGTAGCAAAATACCACCTAAACCAATTTTACTAGCATTAGTGTGTAGTTCTGTTAACGCTTTATGAGAGTACAATGCTAAAACAGGACGATTTACCAATTGATTTTTGAGATTGCCAAATGCTTTCATTTCCTCGTCACCCCATCGCCAGACAGAAGAATTCTTAGTCAATTCTGTAAGAGGTTTCGCCAACGAGGAAAAGTTTGGAATGAATCGCCGGAAGAAGCCTGCCAATCCAATAAACTGCCTAACGTTATGCACATTTTCTGGAACTGGAAAGTCGTGACTGCTTGTATTTTAGGCCTACCAGGTTTTACACCACCCTCAAAAATTTCATGACCCAAATACTCTACTTCAGTGTCCAGAAAATTGCATTTTGCTAGGTTCTGTTTCAACCCAGCCTTTGTAACCAATTACAAAACCTGCTCTAGCAACTCCAAACCGCCATCTACAGTTTCAGAAGGAATCAACAAATCATCCATATAAGCCAGAACTCGGTCATACTGTAAGCCGGCAAGCTTTCGATTAACGACATGCTGAAAAAGTGCCGGTGCATTCGCCAAGCCGAATGGAACACGTAAATACTCTTAATGACCATCGGGAGTGATGAACGCCGTTTTATGAATAGACTCTGTATGTACTGGAACCTGATGATATCCTTGCGCCATGTCGAGTGTGGTGAAATATCTTTTATTCGCGAGTTTTGTCATTTGGTCTTCGATAAGTGGCAATGGATATCGATCCCTCACCGTTATTGCATTCAACGACCTATAATCCACACACAACCTAATATCTCCAGTTTTCTTTCGTACAAGCACAATGGGACTTGCATAACATGATTCTGATTCACGAATCGCACAACTCGCCAACTACCTATCTATTTGCCCCTTCACTAAGATCCTCTCGGTATACGCCAACCTATAAGGACGATAATTTACCGGCCTATCGCTAGTGAGATGGATGTGCATCTCGTCTAAGTGAGTCAACCCTAAATCAGTACCGCCAGTCGAGAACGCAGCCGCCTGTTGCTGTAAGAGAGAAACGAGTCGCAATCGGTCACGTAGAGGAATACTATCCGCCCGAATATTCTCAAAATTCAAATATGAGCCAGAATTTGTAATGGACCTCACCTGTTGGGTTAGATTTCGCCTCTTGCGGACCATCACACGCCCCTCTTTCAGTACTGCGGCACTGCTGCCGCTATTGACAATGCTGATCTCGTTGTCCAGTCCGCCAACTACTGTTCCCCAGTTTGACGTTGCACACACTCTGATAATCAGCCAACTCCACCGCTGAAAATGCCGCCCGCCATCGTTCATTTTCAACCAGTGTTGCTTTTCCACATCTGACGACGAGAGTAACACCATCTATCGCCCACGTTGGTTGTCCGAACAAAACATCTGCGTTCGCCAACTCGCAAGATGTCACCAGAGCTCGTACTGACAGCTTAACATCATCCACTAACAGCGTTAAATTTACCTCGCCAATCGCCCTTGCAACGAAGCTGCCAAATCCTCGTAACGCTGTGGAATTTTGACGTAGCGCCAGTCCCAACCGCCTAGCGCATGCCTCTGTGATAGGGGTGCGTTCGCTGCCGGTATCTAGGTAGACACGAACTCTCTCGCCTTGATCGGTAGTCGCCATTTTCCTGTAGGTGTGATTAATATTAGTAGCATCAACAAGACTTACTTTCTTCGGTAGGTTTCTTTGAGGTTGTCTACATTTCGCAGCTACGTGACCACCTCGTCTGCAATTCGTGCAGCGGTCCAGTCGTGGCTTTGGGCAATCTCGACTGAAGTGGCCGGCAAATTCTTGGCAGTTGTAACATCTTATTTTTGACAACTCCGAGCTAGACTTGAATTTTTTGGTCCCATCTGTCGCTTCCACTGTCACCCGCTTAAAACTGTTCATACCCGCCGGCCGTGTTATCGCCATGTTGAAGTTCTCCAATCCCATTAAAAAGTCATTGTATAATGACTATAATGGCTCTCAGTTCACCTGGAAGCCCCCGAATGATTGTTGATACTGCATTCTCCCCGACGACTCCACACCTGTCACAGAGTTCTAATTTCGCCTGATAATATTTTGACATAGTTTCGCCTGGTCCCTTTTAGCGCGCCACTAACTGCTCTAAAAGAACCCCGAAGTCATATCGCCGTGGGAATGCGCTTTTAATGTCTGCTTTCCACTGCGCCCAAGTCCTATTGTAATCATCTAGATTGTTGAACCATTTCTTCGCTGATCGCCTTAGCTTTCCTTGCATAAAACAAGCTCGTTCATACTCGGACCAGCCATGGATGTCCCCCAGTCTATCGATTCCAGACAACCACCGATCCACATGACAATCACTGTCCTCAGGGTCGAATTCCTCAATAATTTCACCACCGATACGCATTACGCCTCTATTCGGTTCAGTGAAACCCGGATCGGTGGGGGTTTTTCTTTGTGTCACCGCAAAATCTTTGGGCTGAGAAACATCCTTTACTGGTCGTGCCAATTGACTAATTGACTCTGACACAATTTTTTCAATTGTAAGCTTCAATTCTCCACACGTCATGTCACCAACCTTGTTCTTAATGTTGCCTTTTTCATCTGTACCAATTTCATCCACCACATAATCCAGTTCGGACAGTTCACCACTATCTGCAGAGTATCCCGTTGCCATAATGTACAGTTCCGCAGATTATATAGTTTTTCGTTCGCCCAAACACAAACGCCACCGCGCAGAATGTGTCTATAAATCGCCAAGCACGCAGAACTTTGTATCCCACTTCTGATTTGTTATAGAGATAAACGCAAGAGCAGTTTTAAAGAACGTCTATTTGCAATCAGAACAATAATGAGAATAAATAAACACAATAAACGCCACCCCATGGTGACCGTCGTCATGGCACGTCCGGATCCTGGCAAATGCCCACCATCACACGCCGCCTGCCATAATTTTATTACAAATGTTTATGTAATAGTGTGTAAGTATGTGTTAGTGGAAACTATTAACAAGTTTTCGATTCATACAAAAATATGATCGTAAATTATCCTGCTTTTCACATGCTATATCACCGAGAATGAATACCGAGTTTTTTAGCGTGTTGATATAATTTCGGTAATTTCATCATTGTCACTGTCACTTCATTACTCACATTTAAATTTCCGGTAAACGTTTTATTATGGTACCTATTTAAAAATATTATTATATTATTATTATAATAGATGATTATATCAATTTATGGTACATTTCTTTCGAATAGGGTAGCTATTTTTATGAGAGGGAGGTATTTTTTTATACAGATAATTGCTTTCAAACTGGCACTGTTTTTCTTTTTCAACTGGTGCAGCGCGGGTTTTGTTGATGAAAGACTGACATTTTGACAGCACCGTTGGACACGCTGGCGGTTTGGTGGTTGGTGTAGCCGGTTGGTGGTTTGATGGTTGGCGGAATGAACTAGAAGCCGTGTCGCATCGTATGGTTACCTATAGTTCTATTATGAGGGATTGTTTTACATTCAGCCTGCATTCTAAAACACAGTTTTGCTAGTTTCTGGTGCAAAAACGATGCATATTTTACTTCAAACTGGTAAAGAGTTGGTTGGACTGTGATGAATCTGCTTGAAAAGAATCTGAAACAAAATCGTTCTATGCTAGCTGTAAACAGTACTATAAATTCTGTACCAAGTTTCACTTCAATAGTACATTTTTATCTAACAAATGAATGTGTCGCTTGTATATCATATCAATAGCTTAATTATATTATTTATATAAATTATATTAAGTCACTTTTCAAATTCTAGCCGTTTTAAAAACGTCAGGCTTCACTGACGGACGCCGCACTGTAACATTAATTTAGATTGGATATTTTGTATAACTTGTTTACAATTATGCACGGTATTTACAATATTTTAAATCTTCTGTTTTATTCTTCAGGTATATGAGAGAATTTATCCAGATTTGTATTCACCGACAATGGAGAAGTTTGTTTGCAGCTTATGTGGGTTCAACTTTAGCCAACAGAAGTATTTGGCAAACCACTTTAACCTTTGCAAGGATATCCACGATCCTTCAGAAAGGTTAGGTGCAAACACAAGTAAGTTGTTTAATTTGCCACTTCTAGATTTATTTTATATCCCATTATACAAGTTGTTTCTCTTTTCTAGATACGATCAAGCAGGAAGATTCCAAAGTGGAGTTTCAGAACCTGGAACTGTTTGACGAAGACGCGTTAAATTGCAAGACAACTGAACCTAAGTATGTTACATCTTTTAAACTATAACAGTAATTTTTATATAACGTTGTCATTTTCTACAATCACCTCTCTTGCTCTATTACCAGGTAAATAATGATTAAGTGCATATGATGAAGGAAACGTTTTTGTACAAACCACACGAATGTGTTTATTAATGTTTATTGCGTGATGTCTTATCTAATAAACACTGTTTATTATAGTCTGTTCCATTCATATGCACATCTATATGATTTTGGTCGTGTTGTAGACAAACACTGCTCCAAAGCGTACGTGTTTCGTATAGCGGGACCCGGAAATTGCCTTTTTAGTAGCCAGTAGCTCGTTTTCCTAAGGTTAAATGAGCACTTGCATTTCCCCAGAGCCCTGACGACAGGGGGGGGGGAGAGCAAACCCAGTATTCTGGAAACTAATATCAGTAATAGACTATAAAATTTTTAATTTGGCGCTGCTGTTGGTAGGGAATGACGTACATATTAGTTGAAAATTTGAAAGTTTTATTCAGGGGCACTCAAGCATATGCATGCGACTGTATAAGTAATACATATACATATATGTAATACGGTACCCGGGAGGCAATCTTTTTCTGCTCGGCAGATGTCGCGCTTTTTGGCTTCCTTTCGGCCGAGTTTTGGGATGACGTGTCAGGTAAAAAGAGTCCGGATTCAGCCTGCGAAGCGTTCGGTGGGATTGCCGGAACACATTTTGAACGGTGTTTCCCTGTGCGCAAATGTACAGTGGGACGGATAAAGCGTGACGTGGGTTGTCGTGATGATAATTTAGCTCATCTAAGGGAGCTGTTGATACAGTTTCGGGAGGCGGCTCAGAGAAATCCAGAGTTGAGGCGAGCCAGCGCGGAGGTTTGTCAATTATACAGGGTCAGTTTGTCTGAGGCGCGCAGGTGAGATAATGATGACAGAATTTGGAATGCGCCCAATAAAACGAAAGAAATGTGGAAAATTATATCCTCAGAGACCGGCGCCTCATGTCGGGTTTCTGATCCAAAAATCGTATGGGGTGTTCAGGTTCTCTGCGATATTGAGGCTGCTAAAGCATTTAATCTAGCATTTAGTAAACGCGTCATTTCCTGCAAAGTGGTAGATGGTAGTTGGACTGATGCTCTTGTGCCCATGCAGACTGAGAGCGAGGTCGCCAGTTTTGTGGCTGAAGTAAAATCGTCGAACCCTGCTGGGTATGATGGTATATCCAGTAAATTGTTAAAAAGTAATGAGCATGCCTTGCGGAGACCTTTGCCTCACCTCATAAACTTAGTTTTTGTAACGGGACATTTTCCCTCTGCGTTGAAGAGTGCTTTAGTGATGCCTCTACATAAGGGTGGCTGTAGAAAGGAGTCTAGCAACTATCGGCGAATTAGTCTCGTGTCAGCCTTTGCGAAGGTGGTTGAGCTCGCGATTTATAAGCAATTATCCTCATTTTTTGCTGCAAATAATGCGAAATCTCCATGCCCAGATTTATAAAGGACAGGGGAATTGAAACCGGCATTTTTCAGTGTATTGATACCATTGTTAGAACCGTTGATGTAACCCAGCACTACGGGGTTGTTTGTCTATTTTAGCCGTGCATTTGTCTTTGTGAACCATGATACTCAGGGGAACGGGTGTCAGGGGAACGGCACTCGGTGTCTTCGAGACGTATTTGAGGGAACGCACTCAAAGAGTTAGATTGGGATCTAGTGCTGACGGTGATGTTGCGGTACTGAGGGCCGCGTACTCTCTCCAATTCTATATGCGCTTTACGCTAATGATCTGCCAAATTTTATCAGAAGTCGGCCTGGTGCGCGGGTGGAGACGATGTGTTACGCCGATGATATCAATTTGTTAATATAATGTGATAATGTGGCTGACGGGGTGTCATGCGCGTGTGACCTATATCGCGACGTGGTGACTTGGGCCGAGAAGAACGATTTGCGGCTGAATCAGGGCAAGACGGTGGCTGTACTTTATAGATCATGCCGGTCACCGGTTGACTTGACGACGCACGTATCATCGGTGATGGGTCTGAAGCTATCGGTAAAGTTGTTGGGGTTGCAGCTACATTGGGGGAACATATGTATAGGTAACCTTTGTATTAGGCTGCGGAGGTGCTGTTACGGGCTCGGTACCATCAAGAGAGTCAGTAGCTGGGGAGTAGTGTTATCTTTGTATCACGCGCGTTTTCACTCTCTTATGAGGTATGGCCAGTGCCGTAACGAGGGCGTGGCAAAAGAGACGCCCGCCACGGGCGCAACTGGGTTTGGGGCGCAAAACGAAGGATTCCAACCCACTCTTATTTAGAATTGCGAAGTTTTACGAAACCAAATGCGTTTAATTATAGAACTGCTTAATGAAATGTGTGATGAACACAGACAAGTTACGGTAGACCGTGTAACAAATGTTCGAATCTTGCTAAAATTATTAACAATATTTAAATTTGTCGCTCAATTAATATTTTGGTATTCTATATTAGGAAAGATAAATCAAGTAAATTTACTTTTATAAGAAAGAAAAACCATAGTCGAAAATGCTGCGAAAATATTATAATAGCTCTAAAAAATGATATTCAACAGTACCAAAATGATTTTTGCGATTCGCTTCATAAATCATAATTCATCAAAAAGTCTAGCTGAAACAACAAATATTGAAGCTTATATTCCAGAAAAGGGACGGCGAAAAACAAAAAACATGCCTGGTCAGAAAGCTATACCTATGATTCGTTTACAATGAATGAAACTGAATTACTAAAAAAGAAATGTGTGCTTCGCAAGAGCTCGCAAACAATTTCAGTTCTTTGAATGGACACGCTTTAAAATTCATGCCGCTACATGATCTTAAACAATATGCAACAGATCTACCAGTGAATAGCGAATTAGATGTTTCCGAATTTATATATGAAATTGAGAGTTTCAAATATCAAGCCATTGAAGTTTTTGAAAATTTTGGCGATATGGACGGTTTTCAAATGTTGCAAAAATAATACGAACAGCATTACAAAACACGTATCCAAACAATCTAAACATAGCATTAAGGATTTTTATAACAATGCATGTAACAACAGCTTCCTGCGAACGTTCGTTTAGCAAATTGAAAATTGTAAAATCGTACCTTCGTTCCTCTATTGGACAAAAGCGAATGACAAACATGTCTATAATATCTATTGAAAAAGATGTTGCCGAAAAATTAAATTATGACGATATTATAGATGTTATTGCAAATGACTAAGCGAGAAAAATTACTTTATAAAATATGCTGAACTGCTTTATGCTTTTATTATATTATTTTAACATATACCTTTGTTTAAATTTCGTATGAATGCCCTTTGTTTTGTATTTTTTTTATTTCGTCTTTGACATTGTATAAAAATTTGTTCGTACTTAGGTTATAGATTATTTATTCATACAAATACCTTGACAACTACATTGCATATACCCGCAACTCAACTTGATAACATTTATTACCTTGCATTTGAAAAAATTTAACTTGTTACATTACCATTACATTTTTTGTCATTATTGTATCATGCGGAGGCGCGAGTTATTAGCGGAGTGTTTAAACTGCAAAAGTACGCAGTGGGTATTATGGCGGGTTTGGGATATAGATACTCCTATAGGAACACTTTTCTGACGTTGCGGATTCTCACCGTGTATGAAACCTACATATACGAACTGTGTTGCTTCGCTTTTAAGAACAGCTCAAGGTTTGATACCCCGAGCACACATGAGTATGGGACGCGAAATAGAGATTGCTTAAACCCGGGTCGCCATGCGACATCATTTTTTCAGAAGGTGTTTATTTTAATGACTGCAAGTTTTATAGTCGCCTGCCAGAAGACATAAAGTCTAAAAACATCGGCATATTTAAGAACTTTTTGAAGCGTTTCTTATTGGATAGAACTTGTTACTCCCTGGCGGGTTTCTTTTGATTTTTTTAAATTTATGTTGGAGTGTATTTTATGACGTGTTTATATGTATCACTGAGTAGTACTTTTTAATTTGTTGCGTCGTTTGATAATTTTTGTGTTTTTCTGGGTACATTTTGTGTATTATTGAATATTGTATTGTGTGACGTTTCGGCATACCCTATGCAAATAGGTGGCGCTAGCTTAATTTATGCTTGCATATGTTGTGCTCGAACACAATATTAGTGAATTTCGTACTCAATTATCGAGAGGAAATGTTTAAAGCGGTATTACATCGAATTTCACAATGTTTAAGGTATTTGTTTCATAACTGAACTGTGCTGGTGTGCTGGTAGTGGCGTCATCGAGCATCATTTTAACGAACCATATCGAGAAGAGCGACACTGAATTATCGAGAGAGATTATTTATTTAAACCCGTATTACATCGTCATTCACAATATTAGAGGAATTTGTATCAGAACTGAATCAAAAATCACTATATTCTTAATCAATTCTAGTTTAATTGCTATTCCATTTTGCATGCGCCATCGAGTATCCTTTAACGAACCAGAGCCCCTCAGAGCCTCATCCAATCAAAGGACCCAACAGCTAATGCAACTACTTGTATTACTTACTTACTTTTACAGTGTGCACTCTTGGGGCACATTTAATGAATGCGTACCAATCTTCAAAATATCTATGCCCCTGAACAAAAATTTTGTCGCTAGTAATCATAACAGCGAATTAAGGAAATAATTGAACAATTCTGTTTGGTTATGAAATGATCCTAATACATCATCATAAAATTAATGCAGTTATGAACATATCGTTTTGTGAGGTGAATGCAGTGAGGTTGCGTTTATTACAGTTTACACGCATAAAACTAAAACTAAGCCGTTTTGGACATATGTTAATGAACTTTTATGATCAAAATAACTAGCCCTTAAGGTTTGTCGCATAACGACATGACTTTGACTTGTGCGCTGACTTAGATCAGTAGTGATACAGAGCCGGTTTGGACCAATTTGTGTAAATTCAGCTATTTGAGTAGTATGTAATCAGAGCTTAGAAATTTGAGATTTCTAACCCAATTTGCATATGAGATTTTTAAATAGAGGGGTGTGAAATGAGGGGTGCATATTAATTGGTCGCGAACTTGCGTAATTAGCATAAAGATTAGTCTTGAAGAATTGCGAAATTTCGGAGAAAAATTTGAGATTTCTAACCCTATTTGCATATGCGATTTTAAAATAGAGGGGTGTGAATTGAGGGGTACATATTAATTAGGATGTAGTAATTGGGGGGCATTTTAACAGGGGTACATATTAATTAGGATGTAGTAATTGGGGTCATTTTAACTGTGGAGTGTTTACTGGAATTGCCTCATATGGTGAAATTAATATTTGCGGAAGGGTACATATAAATGATGCAAACGGTTTTTAAGGAATGCGAAAAGTATTGATCGTGGTTGCCACTCATGTAACAATATAACTCTAAATTCCATAAAAGAGAGATAAGAACCATAAAAGCATCTAAGAAACCATAAAGAAACCCTAAAAAACCGCTTGAGAACCATAAAAACATCTAAGAAACCTTAAAGAAACCCTAAAAACCTCTTGGGGACCATAAAAACGTCTAAGAAACCCTGAAAACCGCTTGGGAACCATAAAAATGTCTAAGAAACCTTAAAGAAACCCTAATAAAAATTGACGATCGATAGTTTTTGTGTACAGAATGTCATCCTGATTATTATTATTATTATTATTATCATCAGTGATGCCCAACGGTTCACCAGTAACAGGGCAACATTAAGAGAGCATCAAATGAGCAAAGCCAGAATTCCAGCAAAAGAAACAACAGTAAAAAATGTGTGCAGATCGCACAGAAAACGAAACAAAGACAAAGGTACTTGGAGAAATATAACGCAACAAAAACTTCACCAAAGTATGTCCGACAACAACCGATCAGCATTGCGGGTCATATGAGATACAGGTGCCCTCATCATAATGTTAGTACGAGCCGATTGTTGTCGAAAAGTAGAGCAGTAGCGTGATGCGGCTCTTGGGACATGGAAGTGTAGACAAGACAAAAGATATGCGGAATCAACTCTATTTGCAACAAGTTTAACCAGAAAGTCAGCGCTACAGATCTCCCTTCTGCGTTGTAGTGATAAAACTTCATGTCTATTCAAAAGATCCTCGTAAGCGATACGTCTATCTGGGTATGAGCCATCTATTTTAAATGATATAAACTTTAAAAACCTACGCTGGACACGCTCCACAGCAAGCTGGTGAGTAGCATAGATAGGATACCATATAAGAGCACCATATTCCAACTTGCTCACCACAAAGGCATAATAAAGTGTGTTTAAAAGATTGACATCCTCAAATGTTCTGTAGGCCCTAAAGATAAAGCCCAGTACCCTCGAAGCGGATGAGCAGACTCGAGCTATGTGATCAGAAAACGATAACTGAGGGTCAAACAAAATGCCGAGGTCGGTCACCGTTGTCGGGCGCTGGAGATCAATATCACCAATGGTATACCGAGAAATCAAGGGTGACTTTACGCGAGTGTATGACATGACCGAACATTTGCTCGCATTCAGCCTCAGTCCATTCAAAGAACACCACTCAGAGACACGTGCCAGATCTCCACGCAAGGCTTCAACATCTGAGTCCGAGGCAATCCTACGGAACAGCTTTATATCGTCGGCATAACCCAGGCAATGACTTGTAAAGGATGTGAGGAGATCGTTAATATAAATAACAAACAACAATGGTCCCAGGTTTGAACCCTGAGGTACACCGGTGGCTGCACCATAAGCGCGAGATCCGTAGCCGTTGTAGAACACATAACTTTGACGATCAGACAAATAGGAACGCATAAGACGCATTGCCGACGGAGTCAAACCGAACGAGCTTAGCTTTGAGAGCAGTCTGTCATGGGGAACGGTATCGAACGCCTTCGAGAAGTCGGTGTATATAACATCCACCTGCCCGCCGTCATCTAGAATGCGGCTAATAAACTGCGTCACATGGGCCATATTCGTGACAGTCGATCTACCAGCAACGAAACCATGCTGGTTTGGCGAGATATATGACCTGACATGCGAAAATATTTTGCAGTAAAGAAACTGCTCAAAGATCTTTGCAAAGTTTGAGATAATGGATATAGGTCTGTAATTACTTATATGAGCAGGATCGCCCTTTTTCAAGACTGGAGAAACTCTGGATATCTTCCATTTATCGGGAAACACACAGGAGGACAAACATAGATTTATAATATAGGTAAGTGGCTTAGCAAATGAATATCTGCAATCTCTGACAAAAAAGCTTGGAAGCATGTCCTCTCCAGCAGTCTGTTTGTTTGACAGCCTACCCAACAAAACAGAATCTCATCCTCGCTTGCCACCCCAAGAACTAATGGTGGTATATTAGAGATCTCATCAGGCAACTCATAGACACGTCCAGGCGGAGAGCCACTAGAAAACACATCGGCAAAGCCGTCAACAATCTCCTGCGGCAAGGAATACTCAACGTCTGCATGTGTAAGTCTTCCAGGAATTCTAGTAGAATGACGCTTTGAGTTAACAAATGCCCAGAACTCCCTAGGGTTAGACTGCATTTGCATCCGCACCCGAGCCGTGTATGCAGTATAAGAATGGTTCAACAACGTTTTAAGTTCGCCACGCACCCTCCTGAAGTTCTCCAGGTAATAGTCAGACCCAGAGGATCTGAATCTCCTTCTGTAATACTCTTTAAGTTTCAAAGCACGCTTAATATCAGTAGTAAACCAAGGTGGAAAATGACTCCTGTTTGTTAAAGTCCTGGGTACATATCTGTCAACAGCAGCATATAACATTGAGTAGAATGTCTCCAAAGCAACATCTGGTTCAGGAATGGAATAAATGCCCGTCCAATCATAGCCAGACAGCTCATCATATAAGCCGGCAAAGTCAGCACGGCGGAAGTTGTATCGCGAAGCGTTTGCTCTGGGAAACAGAGGCGGACGACAACCATGCGAGAGATTGAAAATATCACACAGGGAATAGGGTGCCATTTAAAATTTCAATGATGACGTCATTTCGGCAAAAACCGGCAAAAACCGGCAAAAACCGGTCATAGTCATATTAACCTCAAGAGTATCCAAAAGAATGGCATTTTTGTCTACTAACACTTTTCCAAATTTCATTCTTCCAGCTTTATAAACAAGAAAAATAAACGGGAATACCTATGGCGTGGGTCACCCGGTATGGGCGACTATATGATTACGCGACTACAGCCGCCTATGAGTTGTGCGATTATGCACGCTGAGGTCGTCCATTGTAAGGGAAGTTTGGATGAATGACTTGAATGATCACTTCTGCCAAAGCTCTGTAGTGTTTAGGTCACACACTTTTCAAAATGAAAGAGTTGTGAAAATAGTGGTACCGTAGTTGATCCGCAGGTATGGTAAACTATTAATATGAATGCTGAGGATTTACTTTACTTTTTGAAGTGTCCCTACCTTACGTTTCGACCAATGCAAACTCGTGAAAGAAAAAAAAAACGGTATTGGGTAAATCCAATACTAGCTAAAACACAGTCAGTTGGAGAATTCCATCACCTGGATGACAATTCAGAGAAAGTCCCTAGATTATTATTGCATGCGCCCTTGGACTGTTCACTACATGCAATAAAGCCCTCAATCTCCAAAATGTCGAATTTCAAAACAATAACACTTATGGAACGTTTAAGAGCCAATTCTACCTCTCCTAAAACGTGTTTTCAAATAAAAACATTATTTATTGTCAAAGTGAAATTTTCAGTGTAACTTCTTATTCAAATAACGAGTTGGGCTGGATGAAATATATTTTTTTGGAAAGATAAATGATAATTTTCCTTCTAAATTTTTGGATTTTTTCAAATATAAAACGTCTAGCTCTACTCATGATACAGAAATAGATTTTTTATAGTACAATTTTAGGGTTAGTGTCCTTTTCGGAGATAAACTCAAACAGTATAATTGCGATAATAAAAGGCAATTGCCAGATATGTGTGTATTTGCCCATACTAGTCAGGAGCTTTAAACACCGCCTATAACTGATGAATACTGATTGACGGTAGCGGGGCACAAGCTCACCACTCCCAGCAAAAAAAAAAAAAAAAAACGTAACGAAATATTTTGTTTCGGAGTTGCCATGTGTTCAGAACGGAGCCTTAAGTAGCGACACTTAAAGCAGATTAATTTTGCTTTCGATAGACTTTCTTATCAAAAATAAAATAAAACTTAAATTTATTCTTATTCTCCTATTGGCCGCGTGCGCAATGATGGCACCTCTACCAGTTGTTGCAGTTACTGGTGCAGGTGGCGTGAATATTGCAGTTTCCTACTAGTCAGTGATTATAAATTTTCCTATTAACTATGATTCTAAACCGTTTAATATGTTACTATAGGAGCCATAAGCTATTGATTGATATCAGTTTCATCCACTGTATTTGATCTTCTTAATACACTGTAGCGACAAAGTCGAATTTTGCGGGAATATGCCGGTTGTTCTGGCTGGTGGTTTGGTTTGTAATAAGTGGACTGTATATAAGGAAATGGACTCACCGATAGGTTGTTCTGAGGTCACCTTGGCCGTAGATTCAATCCTGATTCTCCTGTAGGAGTTGAGTAGTGAGTTGTACCCAAAACAATGAGTTGCACAATGGGGCGGGGCTAGAGTAATTAATTGCGTCACACGCGAGAGAGTAGTCCGGGAAGCGTAGATGTCTCACAGCGCAGCACAAAATAGGGCACAGACACGTAACTTGAGTCAAACGGGTGCATAAAGCAGGGTAGAGCCAAGAATAAAACACTGCGTCACACGCGGGAGGGTATTCTTGGTACTATATCTATAACACTCGTGATAAGAGTCGAACGAACACTCGTGGTAAGAGTCTAATGTACACTGATAACGGGTATTTCTTCGTTTTCCGTATGCGGGTGTATGTATGGTGGGGGTCAAAAGGAAAAGCCAGAACAACTTTTGAAAATAAATGAAACTCCAAAAATACGTTGCTTTGGACGCAACATACACTGTACATAAAAAATCTAGACAGACTGGACTAATCAGTCATTTTGAATTGTGCAATGTTTATGACAGATTTTGATTTATCGTTCTTCCCAAAAAATAAGATATTATAAGCCCATTTATTCAACCTTATATTCACAATTAATATACTGTGTATATAAATAAAACAATATGGTATAGCATACATATATATCAAATATCGCTTCCTTCCTTGGCTGGGTTGAACAGTCCGCCATTGGGATAAAGGCCTCCCCATTCTAGGCATAAAAGAAAACGAAAAAAGAAATCAATGAATTAAAAAGTTACAGATACATTTTCATTTTTTTCGTTTTGTTTTGAGGTGTTACGGTCATTCCACTCCACGGTGACCAGCCGTATTGGAGCTGTTAGTATATGTAGGTTTGTATATTCTTTTTTTTCTTTCTCTCTCTCTCTATCTCTTTTAATAGGTCTGTATAAGAATGCATTAGTTTTCGGTGTCCCAATTTTTGGCAAAAGTCTTCCCTTCTGTTTTCCATTTGTCCCTATCCTGTGTTTTGGTTGTCCAATCGGTCATGAACTTTTGCAAGTCACGTCTCCATCTGGTTATCTGCCTTCCCCGTCGTCGTACTCGATCCAGTGGCGTCCATTCTGTCGTCAACTTGCTCCACCTACCATCAGTTGTTCTCATCGTATGTTCCGCCCATCGCCTCTTTTGTCTTCCATACTAGTACCCTACATCTCGTATCTTGGTGTGTTTTCTAATTGTTTTATTTTCTATTTTGTCCTTCATTGAGATGTTCATCATTTTTCGTTCCATTCTCCGTTGGCAGATTTGCAATGTTACAATATCTTTCTTTGTTTGGGCCTAAGTTTGGCATCCATGTGTCAACACAGCTTTGATTTCATATCCATTGGGATTACCTTGTCTCGTAAATATGGGAGAGACCAAAACTGTTTCCATCCATTTGTAATTCTTCTTTTTATTTTCTTCTTTGTCTTTTTGTGGAAACATATATTTTGGCCAAGGTAAGTGTATTCATCAACGTACTCGATTTCCCAAATGTTTAGTTTTAAGGAGTGTTTGAGCTGGTTAGTCATTATTTTGGTCTTATTTTCATTTATTGTCAAACCGGCTATCTTTCCGTTTTTGTCTAGCGTTGCTATCGTTTCCTCCAGGTCTTTGTGGCTTTCTGAGATCAGACTATGTCGTCAGCTAAAGGTAGGTTTGTAAGGTGCTTGCCGTTAATCATAATTCCCTTTCTTTCCTACTTTAAATGGACGTCCCATCTTCTCCAATTTTACTCTCGCCGAGTTAGAACTATATATGTTACATATAATAGATATGTATTTCCCTTCTATTCCGTAGTTCTCCATTGTTTTGTACAAAAAGTCTCGATGCCTTGTTATAATCTATGAAGGCCATATATATTATTTGGTTGTATTCTAGTGTTTTTCTATAAATGGGGTTCATTGTCTGCAAATTGTCGATCGTAGAGTTCTTTCTAGAGTGATTTTCATACATCGCTCTATGCAATCTTTTTTGTATTATTTTTGCAAAAATTTTGGCATAGCTGAGATAAGGTTTATGGGGCTGTAGTTGTTTATATTTCTCTTATCTCCTTTTTTATGAATTAATATTATTGTTGTTTGTTTCCACTGCCTTGGAATTGTGTTTTCTTTAATTATGTTGTTAAACAGTCTTGTCACGATTTTGGCAAATGAGTCGTTTGTTGCTAGTCCTTTCCTGGAACTTTGTTTCTTTTCAGCTCTTTTATACTTTGTTTGGTTTCTGTCTCGAGTTTATCTTATATTTTATCTTCCCTTATCTTGTTCACACTCTGTAGTCCCGATGTGTATTTATTTATTATTATTTTTTCTCTTTCGTGTGTTATAGTATTTTAGTTATTATACTTCAGGGCTGATATCCAGTTTGTACCGTCCCATATTTCCTTTTGAATTTATTTAGTTGATCCAGAGTTGTTAATATTTTCTTGGATTAATTTAAGTTTATTGCCTTTGACGTCTTTTCTAATGCTGTTGCGGGTATCTTTTCTTATCCTGGCATATTCCCTGTCTTCCGGTTCGTGTCTTTGTTTCAATTTGAGTTCTTTTTCTTTTTTCTATTAGCTTATTTGTTGCGTCACTTAAGTTGCGCCAGGTTTTTTTTTTTTGTTCTACACAAATTGGCTGTATGTCATTTCATATTCAATTATATCATATAGCTCCTGGACATTGTATATGATGTTCATGTTTATTGCATCCAATTGACAGCTTATTTTCTCTGCGTATTCTTCAGCTATAATGTTTCTCATATCCTTGTTATTGTATCTAAAAAATAAACTAGATGTGGCCAAAAACTCCCATACTGTTTATTTTCAAGCCCGCCATTGTGGTTCCGCCGTTTTTAATTTTGCGATTTAAAATTCTAAAGTATTCGGATTCAGCATTATTCTAAACTCCTAAATGTCATGTTCGATAGTGTTATGGGCGATTTCAGACAAGGTAGTGAGAGGTAAAATACACCAAAAACATGACCAAGACACAGGATTTACAAATTTGCAGGTTAACTTTATATTTCGGAGTTAAAATCTAATATATCCAGGCTATATGCATGACTAACTGTATTCAATTTTATTCCGTAAATTATTTATATGTATTTTTGGCTTTCCAGATTGAACATAAAATGTGAAGAAATTGAGTGTACTGAAACGTGTGTCTCTCGATTTGGAACACCTAGCGGACATCTGAAGACAGAAATAGACGAACTATACAAGTGTAGCAAATGTAACTACGAATCTGCACTATCAACTCAACTCGAAGAGCATATAAAAGTACACCATCCCATACAACATATTCAAGCTCATACCGGAGAGAAACCGTTTAAATGTAGCCATTGTGACTATGCCAGTCCTCATCGTGGTCGTCTTAAACGTCATATACTGACTCATACAGGAGTGAAACCATTTAAGTGCACCATATGCAGTTATGCTTGTACACAACAGCATTGTCTTACCGAGCATATACGAACCCATTCAGGAGAGAAACCATATAAATGCACCATTTGTGACTTTGCGTTCGCACATGCTGGTGCTCTTAGATCACATGTACGAACTCACACAGGCGAGAAACCGCATAAATGCACCATTTGTGACTATGCTTCTCCACGTCACCATGCTCTTACAGAGCATATGCGAAGTCATACAGGAGAAAGACCATTTAGATGCACCATATGTGACTTTTCTGCTGGACGTAGACAGGTTCTTATACAACATAAGCGAACTCACACAGGAGAAAAGCCGCATAAATGCACTATTTGTGACTATTCCACTGTACAGCGTATCACTCTTGAACGGCATATGCTATCTCATACAGGAGAGAAACCATTCAAATGTACCCTCTGTGACTACGCAACGACAATGCGTGGTCCTCTCATACAGCATATGCGAACTCATACCGGAGAGAAGCCATTTAAATGCAGCTTGTGCGACTACGCAACTCCGCGGCCTTATACACTTAAACAACATATGAGAAAGCATACTGGAGAGAAACCATATAAATGCTCTATTTGTAACTATGCTGGTGCCCACTATGGTAATCTATCACAACATATGCGAACTCATAAATAAATAAAAAACCTCATATTGTCGCACAGCAGGATTGCCAGATTAGTAACACAAGGAGAGATGTTGCGGGTTGGTACAGTAGACAAAATTACAAAAAGAGATATTATTAAATAAATAATTAAAAATCAAAATATTAATATAATTGACGTAGGTCTAACGCGATTCTATGATTGAAAAATGCAGGCCTTTTCACCTCGCATACGCCGAATGCAAAATTCTAAATTTGACGACTTTGTCAAAGTCTATAGTAAACGCCTATACACTTTCCACTCACAAAATCCACGTTGTCCAGGATTACAGATATTTTAATTGTGTGGTAAATTTTCTTAAACTGCAATGTATAACATCAGAAAATCTCGGGGCACTATCTACAAAAAACCTTGTTGAATACGTTGCTTTTTAACTAATAAAAGACCCATTTTAAATAATAATGGCACCCCATATTTTATAATAGTTTATTATAACCAAATAGGACCGCCTATGCATTAAAGAATCGTGTTTCGAGCCATTAATTTCCGCGGTAGAACGCCCATTGTTGCTTCTCCACAGATCCTTTGAGGACTTAAGGTGTCCAATTTTCGAGATATTGCTGAATGGGCTGTACCCTCTCCAAAAATGTTTGCAATGGAATTCAAGTGGCGAAATCGTCGTACGTCGATTTTCCGCGAAACATTAAGAGAATTGGGCGCTTGCGAGTCTACGCAGCAGTGAAACGGCATTTTGAACGCAAAACCGCGGCCGCGGCCGCATTTTCGCGGTTTTCGCTAAGAAAGACGCGAATCTCCCGCAAAGAGTACGTCTATCATTTCTCTTCTAGTTATATTAGATTATACAAGTTTTACACACTATTGTAATCTATCACAACATATGCGAAGTCACAAATAAAAAAAAACTCATATTGTCCTTCAGTGGTCGATTTTCCCATTTTCTGGACAAAATTATTTTCTTTTTCTCTTTTTGTTAACGTTGTAATCCGTCTGTAATCGTTGCTTCTCCTATTTCCTCCTGTTTTGAATTGATGCCTTCGTGTTTTTTATTGTACCTACTTTGTTTTCAATACACACATCACAGTTTCAGCATTTGATACCAACTCTACTGCGCACTTCTAAGCTGATGACTCTCAACTCTCAAGTCTATATGTCGTTTGCGGCGAGAGACCTGTGCGTTTCTTGTCGAAGTTGAATGAGGACTGAGTCTGTTGGCGTTCATGGCGGACCACTGTATGCAATAGAATCCATTGAAATCAAAGGTTATGTTATTTGGTACAGGCAGTGAACTGTATATACTACGTATAACTGGAACGGGCCCGCGCTTTATATTGGCTGGCGAGAAGTGTTGCAGGCGCAAGCAAAAGAGACAGAGCGATACCGTGGGCAATGTGTCACTGTCTGTCTACCGTAGGTAGATAGCGAAGGGCAGTAGTGTTTCGCTTTTTTATTTTATTCCGGCTGAACCCACTGTCCTTGAAACCTCAAAATGGTCTCATAGCAAACCTAAATCTCCGTATTTTTACGTGAAATTGCAAAAATCTGTTCTCATATGTTTTTGACGCATTTACAGCGATTCTTTAAGCGGGGTGCGAAGGACTTCATAAAAAAACGTAAAAAACGCAATAACCTGACAAGATATGCAGCTTTTGAAAACGCCTATTCGCTTACCACAGACAAAAAAAAACTCGTCAATATAACACTAAGTTTCAACTGTCATTTTCTCGATTATTTTAAATGTTTTACTTTACAATTAACTTTACAATTATTTGCCATGTAGTAAGTGTCCATGGCGTCAAAAGACGAAAACAAGTGAAAGTCGGAAATTAAATTTGTAATATGTATATTTTGATAATTAAAATCGACAAAATTTTTCAAATAACAAACCATTTCAGACATTGTGTAATGTTTCCGTCCTTTATTTCAATGTATACATATTTCGAAAGAAAAATGTGAAAAATGAATTATAAGTATTAATATTATCAGTAATAATATAACAAGAGAGTGAGAATAAATTGAAAATAATTTGAGAGATTGTTTGAAAACTTGTTGCCAACTCGAGCCCTGCGGGCTCTCTTGACTATTGCCAAATGGCAACAAGTTTGAACAAAATCTGTCAAATTATTTTCTAATTTATGGAACTCTCGAGTTATATTTGACAAATTTTTACAATAAAAAAGATCAATAAACCTATCATAAAATTATTGAAAAAATTAATTTAATTAATTATTACTTACAATATATGAAAATATCGTGGACACATTGTGAATATATTAAAAGTATCTGACAGTTGCTAGGCAAATAAAAGCTACAGTGATTATTCCCGAGAATAATCACAAGAGATTTATTCCCACTATAATAATGACATAATTGGTTGAAACTTACCCTTGTGACAAATAAAGAAGCATTTCATTGGTTTTAAGAAACGTCAAAAAATAATCGAATAAATATAATCAACATCATCTGGACTACCTACTTTTAATGTCAGAATGCGGTTCCTTAATTCAATAATACAAAGAGCATTTAGTTATTGGACTGGAAATGTTTCAAATTAAAGAATAACTACTAATATATAATAGGAGAGTACCATCGCGAGCATAAAAAACGGGGACAGCAAAGTGAAATTGGGCACTTATATTCTCAACAATTTTAGTTGTGTAACATTTACTTTGACAGTATTTGTTAACCTATGATGTCTAAACTCTGACACTATTTGTCAACCTACAATTTTGTTCCGGTTCCATCAATTTTATTCTTCGCGGTATTCTTGCCGACACTTAATTCAATAACAATTTCTCGAATGCTGATTTTATCATGTAGTCGAGTTTTAATTTGCCTTCTAAAATTCATTCAATTGCGAAATTTTTATTTATTACGTCAAATTTAAAGATGACATTAATGTGACATGACAAGCGTACTGACATGGCATTACGAAGCCCAGTTTAATTCGTGCAAATTAGAGTGTCCCCGTTTTTTTATGTTCGCGATAGTACCTAGTCTGTAAATTTTAATTAGGCGGAATATATGAATAAAATATAACTTTTATTAAATCTGCGATTATTATCTCATCTAAGGAAAGCTGGTTAATTGACGGTGAGATATAGAAGAAAAAAACGTGTCTACGGTTGCTTTCTTCGATGACGGAATTGCCCGACAAATACCTTTCTCCTTCTATTATCTTATGTATTTAAGTCTCTGCAAGAGTTAAGGGTTGATTAATTTGTTCCAATTAAATTGAAAAAGATATTACAAATAAAAAAGTTAAATTCAAACCGCCTACGGTGATAGTACCGTATGAGATAGAAAGAGATAGCTTAACCACTGCACTGCGGGTGCATACCAAATGCATTTGCATCACGTCTTGACCATTACGGGACCTTTCTAGTTATACGTAGTATATACAGTTCACTGGGTAGAGGGAAAGATGTGGAGCTCTGTAAACCCACAATCACTATTACCTAACATAAGCGGAGCACCTATAGAAGTTGTAGATGAAATTTGTATTTATAATGGTTAAACACTTCTTTTTGGTATTTTTCGAATAATTGTTCGGGGTTTGGGAAAGTTTTTGTTAAAGTTATAGGACTTTCCATAGCAGAATTTAACCTATTATACATTTGGATCTGACGCCCCCAATCCACCCTCAAAGTAACCAAATGAAAAAATTAACGCTCTTCAGAAAATTGACCGGTCTAAATCATTACTATACGTCTAGTGGAATGTTTATAAACATTTGTCAGTTAATTTCCATTTGTTTAAACAAATTCTATTTGTTGAAATAATTCGGTTTTCTCGAAAATTCGTCCGAATTCTGTTTTCTGAGTTCAAAATGGCAGCGACATCACTCAAAATCTTTCTATTGTTTAAACATCAACTATAATCCATTTTCAACTTTTGTTTCTAATTATGGTAGAAAAGTCCTTTTTTGTGTGAAGTATATAAGTTATCCAATAAGCCCACATTTGTACAATTTCCTTAATTTTTTTTTTGCAATTGGCCTAAACTTATTTTTTTAGATTGGTCTGGCCAACTGTTATTCTCAAGTGACATCATTTATTTTGGGATGATTACCATTGTTATTCGTTTTCAATATTTCATCAAAATAGAGTACATGGACCAGATTCCAGACAGCAAATCAACATTATCTTGAACACATAGCGGTAGGAAACCAGAATAAGAAATGGAGAAAGAAATGTTTTTGGAATAAATAATATTGAAAACGAATACTACTTGGCCAGAGCGATCTAAAAAAATTAATTGTAGGTAAATTTCGAACAACAGTTTAAACAAACGGAATTTGTTTAAACAAATCTGGGTTTATTAGAAAATATAGATAATAGGTTTATTAGATATCTCGAACATGAAATTTATAAGTTCTCAAAAAAGCTGACTTTTCTACCATAACCAGAAAAAAGTTGATTAATTGATTTTTTTAACAATAAGAAGATATTTTTAATAAATAATAAATAAAGTCATCAGTAAGATAATAATTTGCCATTTAGATCTTCAAAAACAGAAAACAGACTGATATTTAAAAAAACTAATAAAATTTAGTAAACGTAAATAAAATGACAAATGTTTATAAACATTCCACTAGCTTGAAATGATTAGAAGGATCAATTGTCTGAAGAATGTACATATTTTCATTTAAGGATTGTTTTAGCGCACTATGGACGGCGTCAAATCCATATGTATAATAGGTCAAGTTCTTCATTGGAAAATCCTCTACAAGTCCTTAAGTATTCTTAACTTTGCCCAAACCCGAAAAATTATTTGAAAAATAACAAAAAATATCCATGCATTTTACCATGGAAAATTAAGGCCTCGACAGGCACGGTTAAAATCAAAATTTCAACAACGTGTCGACTCTTTTTGGATTTGGAAACGATTTTGGGGGATTGTTGCTTTCTATCATCAGATTTTATAATGCATTTTCGAACCACCCTAATGGGCACCCTTCCCCCATACAGCATGGTAAATTAAGAAAACTGGCCCCCTTCCGATTTGAGCTGGCTACGCCCATGACAATATGTACAATATGGCGAATTGGGCTGGTCAAGACAGTTTCTCAGAATACCTGGCTTAGTGCATGTCTGGACAATGTCTTTACCAATTTAACCGGCTCTTCTGTCATATCGGAGGTGGTTGATCCTCTCTTCCGACCATTTAGCAATCTCATTCCAATGTCCCTGTGCAGTAACCGATCTAAAAAACTTGCAGAAAACAATAAAGACCAGCTATAGGCCTATTACAGATCATGGGCTTTTAACATTCTGTGATACCGTTGAGACGACGGACTTCACATTCATTGATGATAATTACGCTGATGTGAACGATAGGTTTTTTACGTTTATTAGTATATTGTCCAATGCGATAACCAATAGTTTCCCTCTCAAGACAAAAGCTTCTCGTAGAGGAAACAATAAAATATCTTGGTTCGGGGACGAAGCCAGACAGGCAAGAGAGACACTGAGATTTGCGATAGCTTTGCACAGACGTAATCCTGAGGTAGTACCACATGATCTCTTAAAACAACACAGGATAAACTATCGCAATGTTTTGTCTGCAAGCAAAAAGATAGCTAATGGTAAGCATATTCAAAAATCAACAAACACCCAGAGGGCAGTGTGGGAAGTTATTAAGAGTGACTGCCCTTCACGAGTTAAACCTGTCTCGGACAGGCTGTGCGCTGACGACTTCAACGAGTATTTCTGTGGTGTTGTAAAGAATTTAATTTCCGCCATCCCACCTCATCATTCAGCCGGCAATGTACGTGGATCAAATATTTCGGGTAATCAATTTCAATTTCAGTTTAGGCCTATAACTTACAATGAACTTAGAGATGTTATCTCTAAGCTCAGGAACAACTCTAGCGTGGATGCTTTCGGAATGAATTACAGATTAATAAAATGTATTAAAAACATAATTATTGTTCCGCTAGTAAAATTAATTAACCCATTACCGCCTGGCGTTGCCGTATGGTAACACATAATCCATTGTTTTTACGGCAACTCCAGGCGGTAATGGGTTAATCAATGCATTTCACAACATATCTTCCCAGAATGTCTAAAAACTAGTAGAGTTGTGCCCATACATAAAAAAGGTGATTGGAATGATGTAGCCAACTACAGGCCAATCTCATTGACTTCTATTATCGGCAAAATTTTTGAGACAACATTGAATAGTCAAATATCGTTACATCTCGAGTCTAACGACCTCTTAAATTCGGCGCATTTTGGGTTTAGAAGGGGGCGGTCGACTGCTGCTGCAGTTAGTGCCTTAGTCTCGTATGTCCAGGAGTGTTTTGAAAAAAAGTTATTTGCTAGTGTATCTTTCTACGATCTGACTAAGGCTTTTGACTGTGTATCCCATGAGCTGTTTGTCGACAAGCTGCACCTTTTTGGCTTTGATGGTGGTAGCAGATCCTTGATCGAATCTTATCTATCAAACAGATCGCAGTATGTTAGTTACCGAAACGAGCACTCTTCAAGGCGAACTATTGAACATGGAGTGCCCCAGGGTTCAGTATTGGGTCCGGTGTTATTTTTAATGTTTGTGAATGACATATCCTCCACTGTCCCCGATGCACCAAAATTAGTTCTCTTTGCTGACGACACCAGTGCATTCAACATGTCCGGGACGTTGGAGGATCTCCAACTGCGCGCTGCCAGCTCGCGTGATAGCAATTTCGAATGGTTTGCCGCAAACTCACTCTGTGTTAACGAGGCTAAGACGCAGTTATTGAATTTTTCATTGCGTCATATTGTGGGTGATACAGAACCTGTCAAGGACCTAGGAGTTTTCATCGACTCAAAGCTGACATGGGAGCAGCATGCTACGTAGACGGCAAAAAAACTTAACAGAGTTATATTTACAATTAGGTATCTAAAAAACATAACATCATTCGGTACACTAATGACCGCCTATTACGGATACTTTTATGCTCTCTTAATTTATGGCGTGCTGTGTTGGGGTCACTCGGCCCATGCTGCCCTGGTGTTTGCCGCGCAGAGGAGGTGTATCAGGGTGATGGGAGACCTGAATTACGCGGAGTGCTGCAGATTCAAATTTAAAGAACTAAAAATTCTAACCTTTCCATGCGTGTATGTTCTGAGTTGTCTGTTGCATGCCAAGACAAGCATTGACTCATACAGGACACACGAGGACGAACATTGCTATAATACCCGCAATAAGTACAACCTAATCATTAATTTTAATAGAACGGAGAGGGTGAGAGTTGGTCCTAATTACTACGGTATTAAGTTTTATAATATCCTCCCCGATCATGTGAAAGCACTCAGTCGGAACAAACTTAAATCATCAATGAAAAGTTACCTGCTGGAGAAAGCATTTTATAGTTCGGAGGAATAGCTTGAAAATAGTTTTGTTGATATGCCTGACAATTAGTTTATTAGTTTATGTGTTTGCGTTTTATAGCATGTACCTGTTAGTAATTTGGTGTTAGTTATATCGATATGCTTTTGCTTTTTAAATCTTTTCCATTAATGTATGACCTGTATGACCTGCGAAAGTATGGACTGTGTGAATATCGCCAATAAATTATTATTATTATTATTTATTGAAAATCTCTGATACATCTCATTAAATATTTGAAAACTAGATAATATAATTTAGATACAACATATAAATACTAAAATTACACTAAGAATTTTGAAAGGTAGTATTATTATTATTTATTGAAAATCTCTGATACATCTCATTAAATATTTGAAACCTAGATAATATAATTTAGATACAACATATAAATACTAAAATTACACTAATAATTTTGAAAAGTAATAAAGAGGATCAGGGCAAATTAGTAGTACCGAGCTTCGCTGAAGCCTAGGGTACTCCCTTTGCGGGTATCACTGCAGCTCTACCCAATTTGGAAAAACACAAGGCCATTTATGCTTTGCAAAGAAAAATTTCATTTTTCTTTGCAAAGCAAAGGAAAACTGCAGAAAACCCTTGCAGCCTTGTGCAAAGGTCATTAAAAGCACACACACACATACATACACACACACACACACACAGACACACATTTATTAATAGACAATATACATTAAAAGAAGGTAAAGATGAAATATTAAGCAGCAAATTTAGGGTTCTTTATGATAAAACTCTCCTCAAAATATTCGCGCTTCCCAAAACCGCAATTTCTTGAATTTCCCAGGGCGAAATTTTGCACGGCAACTCTTTAACATGCTTACTATAATTTAGACTAACTGCTCCCAATGCACCTACAATCACCGGAACAATGTTCACTTTCATTCCCCACATACGTCCAACTTCTATTGCGAGATCCTTATATTTAAGTTGTTTTTCAAGCTCCTTCCTTACAACATTCACATCAGCATTTCCTCTGGAAATCCTTTACCACGATATCTGGCTTATTAGCATCAAGCATTCTATCAGTGACAACAGGCATGTTCCATAATATGGTAATATGATCATTACTCACAACAGGAGATGGGATGTGGTCATACCACCGAGACACATCCATTGCTAAACCTAATTGGGAACATAAATTATAATGTATATATGTTCCCACCCTATCATGCCTAGCAATGTAATGCGACTCAGCTAAGACTGGACAAACCGCCAATAAGTGGTAGACATGTTCCGGAGCCTGATGACACAATCTACAGCTCCCATCATGAGCAACTTTCATAATCTTCTGTTCATGATATCTGGTACGAATTGCCTGATCTTGCGCCGCAACAATAGAGGATTCCGTTTCAGCCTTAATGTTCCCATGACAAAGCCAAGATAAACACCCAGATTTTGAAATACCATCACCCTCCACAATTCTTAAAAATTGACCATGCATTGGCTTACTAACATAATCCTCCCTCATTTTCCGATTCATTCTTAACTTAATCTCCCGCTTTAAACTCGCCACCGAAGTTTTATTTCCGTAATTTTCTAGTTCTTCGACCTGAAATTTTTCTAAAATTAGTTTATGTTTACTAATTATTGACTTACCAGAAGTATCCCTAATTAATTGTTTAATAACTTTATCTTCCTTGTTGGCCTTTATAAAATTTCCTAAATTTAACATTTCCAAATCATAAATATTTTCCAATTGCTGCAAACCACGACCTCCATCTAAACGATGCAGGTATAGCCTGCAAACATCGGACCTAGGGTGAAACATAAAATTTAATGTTAACTGTTTTCTAGTTTTAATGTCCAAATCGCGTATTTCCTTCTTCGTCCAGTTTAAAACACCAACACTGTATCGAAATATAGGAATAGCATATGCATTTATCGCTTGCATTTTATACTTTCCATTTAAACCAGACTTTAAAATTTTCCTCACACGCTTAATGTATTCGCCTATAACCTTCACCTTCATGCCTTCATCATCAATACCAAAGGCTTCATCCATTCCCAGATACTTATATCTAGTATTATCTGTTAGTTCGTTAATACTAGTATGATCATTCAGGCATATGTCAGCGGTTTTCTCAATTTTGCCTTTGACAATACTAATTTTGGCACACTTCTCTAAGCCAAATTGCATCCCAATATCGTCAGAGAATTGTTTAACAATGCTGAGGCTCCTCTTCAACTGCTCATCATTTTTGGCATAAAGTTTCAAATCATCCATATAAAATGAATGACCAATTAACTTTTCGCCAGGTAATAACTGAACACCAACTTTATCCTCGTTCAATTCCCTAGACAGCGCAAACAGGCCTATACAAAACAGCAATGGAGATAAACTATCACCTTGAAATATGCCACAATTAATATTAATCGGCTCTGAGAAAACACACGAGTCGTCTCCCCGCAAGCATAATTTAGTAGACCATAAAGACATACATGAGTTTACCAAAAAAATATTTTTTTGGTTTACCCTATATATCTCCAAGGCTTTTACAATCCATTCATGCGGGATACTATCGTACGCCTTCTTATAATCAATCCAGGCCATGGATAGGTTTCCTCGAGACTTCTTGATCTTTTCAACAAGCTTCTTGTTGATTATTAACAGTTCCTTTGACCCATAACTGTCCTTTAAAATACCTTTCTGCTCAGAGGGCAATACATTATTTTCTTTTAGATGTTCATAAATCTTGGTACCTAAAATTTTAGTTAATAATTTATAACTACAATTTAAACAAGTAATAGGTCTATATTGGGATACTTCCATTGTATTCTCCGTTTTGGGAATCAAAACAGTAACACCTTCAGTCAGCCACGACGGTATCAGTTCCGGATTATTAACCATATTGTTAAAACATTTTACCAAATGTTCATGCAAAATGGTTATCCTTTTAAGCCAAAAATTAGGAATTTTATCTGGACCAGGAGCTTTCCAAAGTGCTAAACTTTTGCAAGCATTTGAGATGTCATCTTTGGAGAGAAGTACATCTTCCATTGCTGGATAATGGTTATTACGCCTCTCCTCGCGTTTAATCCATTCCGCTTCAGAATTATACTTGCCAGATTGCCCCCAAATGCCTGTCCAAAAGTTGGTAACATCCTGCATGTTTGGAAAATTCTGGATACAGATATTGTCCTTGCCTAGACCCCTATAAAATTTTTTAGGATTTTCTTCAAAATTTTTGTTATCATTGTAAGTCCGAATTCTTTTCTCAAATCTTCTGATACGTTGGGCCTTAGCTTGAATTTTCTGTTTTAACTCTTCTTCAATAACTACTATATCCTTCTCTTCGCCTAAAACACTATATTTTAGTATTATGTTTTGCCGTAACCGTTGTAACCTCTCAGTTAAATGAACTGATCTTCTAATTTCAGAAATCCTGGAAACGTCCTTTCTCCAATTAGCAATATTATTTTGGAGTCTACGTTTCCAACGGTTCTCCCGAATTCTATTATTGTGTATTGATGTAAATTTTGGATTCACCATCTTAGTAATAACATAGGCAGATGCATACAACAAATTATTTATTTCAATAATGGACAATTCTGGCTTATTTCTGAGAAATATTTCCAGATCAGAATTAGCTTGCGCAATCAACTCCCTAACCCTGTTAGTCTCCCTTATGAAAGGCAGCTTAACCCGGCTATGAAAATTACCTGCAGTAAGCAACTCTTCCTGTACCAATATTAAAAACTGACTTTGCTGCACGTCATTGTCAATATCATTATCCAGATTTGACATCCCATTTACCTCAATATCCACAATAACAGACGCCTCATCGTCAGCAATACGGCTGTTCGGTTCTAATTCTTCAACTCCAACCACTTCATCATTTTCAAGATTTAGAAAAATCTCTACCTCCCTTCTTATACTATCTATCTCTATATTAGATAACTTATTCCTATTTAGAATGCACCGTCTCTGGGAAGCCAAAGTATTAGCAGTCAACTCCATTCTTTTACCTGGGTTTCTTTCTCGCCATAATCTAAAGCATTCCCGTTGATTGGCACATCCAAACCTTAACAATGAACAAAAGTGACACCAAATCACCTCCTTATATTCTTTTATGGACCATTTGTTACGCAATATTCTTGAGTTATTTAGATCCATTTGTTAAAAAACTAAAGTGGGCTCAATAACAATAAATATTATGAGTAACCTCTTTATTTACAACTGAAATTCAAAGGATAATTAGGTATCACAATAACACTTTGTTACACTGCCGTTTTTACGGAATGTTTTGAACGGTTTATGCTCTGCTACTGTCGCCGTTTTCAAGTTTCTCAGGTCTTGCACACAGGTTGAATTCTTACTGGTTGGTCCCCGTGATTTTGCATGGGTAGCTTGAGTTGGAACGTTTTCCGCTATCCGCAGTAAGATGGCGCTTCCTGTACCTCTTGGGCGATTTATCGATTTAATTGCGTAACTTTTCGACGCGACGTCGTAGAGCGACGATTTTTTGTTTTGTGTGACGAGGAAAAATTCAGCTCTACATCAAGTCATCGTTCGTGGAATTTGGTTCACTATTAACAGAGTTTGAATAAGGTTGCGTATTTGAGTGGGGCTAGTTTTTGTGCGGGGTTCGAGACAGTGTATTTTCCCATTCATTTCTCCTGTTTTCTCTTAAACTACTGTTCAGATTTGGTCGACCGGGTTATTGTGAGTCTCCTTGGATTTTTCTGCTCCTGACGACTGGTTTCCTTTGATTAAAGTCCCTCTAATTGCCTTTTTGCGAGGTTTTTGGTCCGGTTAGAGCGGGAAGCACGGCTATATATGGAACCGCATTTTGTCCCTCTGGATTGTCGAGTCTTGGTTGTTAGACAAATCGCTGTCCGTCAACTTTATCCTGGAGTCTACGTGAAGCTGTGTGGAAGTGACTAGGAGTTACTCGTTTGTTTGGTGCCTTGCTGGTATACGAAGTATCTCTCGCTGTATGCGGAACCATCCTTCCCGAGCTGAGAAGTTTTAACCATTGGAGTGTGTTATATGGTTGGAACGTCGCCTTTTGTGCGGATCTAGGACGTAGATTACTGTTGGATTCACGGTTAAGCCCGCTCAAGATCTTAGGGTGAGTCTCTGGTTCGTTTATTACTTTGAGAATTGGTTCCTTATTGCGAGGAATATTTTTAGGCTTCTTCTTCTTCTTCTTCGTCGTCTGGGCATCGTCGGATATATTCGTCGTCTGGGCATCGTCGGATATATTCTTCATCTTTGGATATTGATTCTACGTCTATTCATCGTCGGATATTTATTCATCGCTGGATATTTATTCGTCGTCAGGACCTCTTGGATATTTACTCTACGTCTGGTGGCGTTTATCCTTTTCTGTGGTGTCTTCGTCTGGGGACGTTTTCGTCTTTGGATCGGAGGACAACCCGTTCGATCGGAGGACCAGTTTCCTGGAGTAGAGCGTCGGAAGCTGCGGAGAGTTTGCCTTGCTAGGACTGCGGGTGTCTTCGTGGAACGGGGACATTCCTTCGCTGCCGAGGTCAAGGTTTGACTTATATTTATATCTCCACCGGGTCCCTGCGTGGCCCTCGCCCTTGACGCAGTGCTGCCGGAAGTTTATTCGTGTCGTAATTAATTGTATTTTAATTGTATTTTTAAAGTGTTTCTTTAAGGTTTGAGAATTTTAATTTTTCAATTTAATTTTGACTTTGCATTGTCCTGGTCATTTGGGACAATAATTTATTTAATATTGCCTTATTTTAATTTATTAATTTCATCCATTTTGACACTATTGTTAATCAAATTTCCAACGCTTTTCGGTCGGATTGATTTAATTTAATTCCACGTCTGGGGAATATTATCCCAGATATTGCGGTGAATTTCGTGCTTGGCCAAGAACGTGTTCGTCGGTTGTCGCATTTATCTTTCGGGTTTTTTTGTTTTTCAGGTTAATTATCGGCACTAACGTTGCCGAAGCGTTGCTATTTGATATTTTGGTGTATTTGATAAATTGTATTATTGTGACTCGTTCAGGTGTGGATTACTTGAACGGTAGTCGACCTTGCTGGTCAGTGGATATCTTCCCAAGCTACCGCTGTAATTTGGTGTACTTTTTTTTTTCTTTTTTTTGTCTGTGGGCATTTAATAAACTTGATTTTCCGGCAACTTTGGTTCTCTTCTTGTCCCTGTGTGGCATCATTTCTCTTTCAGCCAGCTTTCACAATCAAGCGATAGTCCACGGCGGGGTTGAGATTGTGTGGCGCCCATTTCGGAACACCTTGCGTTTGGATGTTGTTTATCCCCACGCCCTCTCCCAGAGTTAGTCGGTGCAACCCCAAGGACTGCATGAGCGCACAGGTAGAGCTCAAGGTTCCGGAACTTATGGTTAAAATATTTTATAGCTTTCATTAGGAATAGAAAGTCAAGGTGTTTCAACTTACTACAAAGAAACGTAGAAATATTACGTATTACTGACAACTTCCTGGATAACTAGAATTGTCAAAATTGACACTATCACCAATCTGAAACCTAAAATATATTAAAAGATATGTTACTACCTCCCAATATACTCCTTCTCTTCCAAATGGTGGGCGTCCACTTATAAAAGCAATTCAAATCAATAAATGATTTTAAACTGCTTCGTATTATTATTATTATTATTTATTGAAAATCTCTGATACATCTCATTAAATATTTGAAATCTAGATAATATAATTTAGATATAACATATAAATACTAAACTTACACTAATAATTTTGAAAAGTAATAAAGAGGATCAGGGCAAATTGGTAGTACCGAGCTTCGCTGAAGCCTAGGGTACTCCCTTTGCGGGTATCACTGCAGCTCTACCCAATTTTGAAAAACACAAGGCCATTTATGCTTTGCAAAGAAAAATTTCATTTTTCTTTGCAAAGCAAAGGAAAACTGCAGAAACCCCTTGCAGCCTTGTGCAAAGGTCATTAAAAACACACACACACACTCACACACACACACACACACAGACACACATTTATTAATAGACAATATACATTCAAAGAAGGTAAAGATGAAATATTAAGCAGCAAATTTAGGGTTCTTTATGATAAAACTCTCCTCAAAATATTTGTGCTTCCCAAAACCGCAATTTCTTGAATTTCCCAGGGCGAAATTTTGCACGGCAACTCTTTAACATGTTTACTATAATTTAGACTAACTGCTCCCAATGCACCTACAATCACCGGAACAATGTTCACTTTCATTCCCCACATACGTCCAACTTCTATTGCGAGATCCTTAACACAAGGCCATTTATGCTTTGCAAAGAAAAATTTCATTTTTCTTTGCAAAGCAAAGGAAAACTGCAGAAAACCCTTGCAGCCTTGTGCAAAGGTCATTAAAAAACACACACACACACACACACACACACACATTTATTAATAGACAATATACATTAAAAGAGGGTAAAGATGAAATATTAAGCAGCAAATTTAGGGTTCTTTATGATAAAACTCTCCTCAAAATATTCGCGCTTCCCAAAACCGCAATTTCTTGAATTTCCCAGGGCGAAATTTTGCACGGCAACTCTTTAACATGTTTACTATAATTTAGCATGAGCATCTTGAGCAACTTTCATAATCTTCTGTTCATGATATCTGGTACGCATTGCCTGATCGTGCGCCGCAACAATAGAGGATTCCGTTTCAGCCTTAATGTTACCATGACAAAGCCAAGATAAAGACCCAGACTTTGAAATGCCATCAGCCTCCACAATTCTTAAAAATTGACCATGCATTGGCTTACTAACATAATCCTCCCTCATTTTCCGATTCATTCTTAACTTAATCTCCCGCTTTAAACTCGCCACCGAAGTTTTATTTCCGTAATTTTCTAGTTCTTCGACCTGAAATTTTTCTAAAATTAGTTTATGTTTACTAATTATTGACTTACCAGAAGTATCCCTAATTAATTGTTTAATAAGTTATTATTATTATTATTTATTGAAAATCTCTGTAGTGTACCCAACACATCACAGTAGCAGCACAGCCTCCTTAACTGCCTACTAAACAAAATGCTTGTTTATTGATTATTCATAGTTACCAATTTCTACTGTATTGACACAATTCAGATAATATATTCCTTAATAAACCCAGCGTTTAATTGAATATACAACATCTGAATTTTGGCGACGAGAATTAGTGAAGATACCCACGACCTCGACGGTAAAGCTATAGGATTCGAAGAAACTCATTATGGCAACATTAGGAAATATTGAACATTTCAATATCAATGATAGAGCTAATTGGGATTCTTACCTTGAAAGAATTAACTTCTTCCTCGTGGCTAATGGAATTAAAGATGAAGAGACGAAGAAGGCTGTATTTCTTAGCTTATGTGGCCCAGCTACCTATGAAATACTTCGTTCTCTAGTAGCTCCTACCAAGGTACAAGACATATCGTACGCTGACATCAAGAAGGAGTTGACGAGTCATTTTACGCCCCGAAGATCAGAAATTGTACACCGATTTAGGTTCTATCAAAGGCAACAACAACTAGGAGAGTCTATTGCAGTTTTTGTCAAGGAATTACGAAGTCTTGCAGAAAACTGTGGATTTCAAACTACATTGGAATCATTGCTTCGTGACAGACTGGTATGTGGCGTCATTGATGAAGGGCTACAACGTCGGTTATTGGGCGAAAAGGAACTTGATTTCACAAAGGCATATGACATATGTCTTGCGTATGAGACTGCATCAAAAGGAACATTTCTACTCCGTGAGTCGACACTGGCGGCGGGGGGAAATAGTGCAGTTCGAGTCCACGTCCAGAAGAAGCAAAAGCAAACTGAGCAGAAAGGGCAGAAATGTTTTCGGTGCGAAGGAAAGCACTCGCCGGACAAGTGTAAATTCGCAAATGCCAAGTGCAGATACTGCTCAAAACTGGGGCATATTGAAAAGGCATGTTTTCTCAAGAAGAAGCAGGTGAGGAAAACGGTACACTGTCAATCCACTTCATTGGACAACCAGGGCGACGACCAACATTCGAAGGATTATGGACTAACCCTAAACCATATTGGACATGACAGCATTCCTGACAAGGTCATGGTGACATTAAACGTCAACGGGAAACCGGTTCGAATGGAGGTTGATTCGGGGGCAGGAGCTAGCGTTATTAGCAAACAAACCTTCATGGACATCTACGGTAAGAAACAACCGATTCTAAAACCACCTAAACTCACTCTTAAAGACTACCAGGGTAAGATTGTAAGCACATTAGGCGAATGTATTGTACCGGTAGATTTTAAAAACAAGAAGGCTAATCTCCCACTGATTATTATTAGTAGCAATAGATCCAGTCTCTTGGGGAGGAACTGTTTCGCGCCTCTTGGAATTTCAGTTGCAGGAATTAATAAGGTCTTAAATGTAGCGATGTGCGTTCCTGATTATGTCAAGGAATATCCTGAGGTTTTTGACGAAAGACTTGGGACATATCGAGGACCTCCAGTATCCTTCAACATCGATAAGACTGTGAAACCAATTATGATGACCGCCCGCCGAGTACCATTTGCGCTTAAAGAAAGGAGACCGGGAATTAAACAGACTGCTAGAACAAGGTGTGTTGGAACCAGTGACGCACCCAACTTGGTGCACACCAACTGTAAGTGTCATTAAGGAGAATGGTGACATTAGATTATGTGGCGACTATCGCGTCACGTTGACTAACGCCTTACGTTTAGATACGTACCCAATGCCCTCGGTGAAGAACATATTGGCAACACTTGCTGGAGGTAAGGTTTTTGCAAAAATTGATATGGCTCAAGCTTATTTACAGCTAACAGTAGACGAAGAAGCAGCTGATGCCCAAACCATCATCACACATCGAGGAGCGTTCAAGAGCAAAAGATTGCAATTTGGAGTATCTGTAGCTCCACAAATATTCCAACGATTTATCGATACTCGACTGGCTGGAATACCAGGGGTATTGCCGTATTTTGATGACATTCTCTGTGTTGGAGAATCGGAGGCTGATTTGCAGGTGAAAGTACGAGAAGTACTTAGACGTTTCCAGGAGGAAGGATTACACGTAAAGAAGCAGAAATGCACATTCCAAGCTGACAAAATTACATACCTGGGATTCGAGATTAGTGCAGCAGGAATCAGTCCAACTAAGGACAAATTGACGGCAATCAAAAATGCTCCAGAACCTACAAATAGAACAGAACTTCAGGCATTTTTGGGTTTAATAAACTTCTACCACGTGTTCCTTCAAGACAAAGCCAACATTGCAGAACCGTTGCATAAATTACTGAAGAAGGATGAAGCATTCCGATGGGGTAAAGAGCAACAGATAGCTTTCCAAAAGCTTAAGAAGTGTCTCACTTCTGAACCGATATTAGGACACTATGATGAAAAAAAGGCTCTAATCTTGACAGCAGACGCAAGTCCATATGGAGTCGGCTGTGTTTTGAGCCAACCAGCTACAGAAGGAAACGAGAAAGTGATTGCTTACCATAGTAGGACTTTATCACCCACGGAGAGGAATTTTGCTCAAATAGACAGAGAAGCTTTAGCTTTGGTGACAGGAATAAAAAAATTTCACAACTATTGTTATGGAAGATCTTTCGTGTTGCGTACCGACCACAAACCACTTCTGGGAATTTTTGGAAAACACAAAAGCACACCAGATATACTCTCTCCAAGAATGCTACGTTGGACCATCGTGCTTAATGCATATAATTACGAACTACAGTACATGGCTGGGAAGAGCATTGGTAACGCAGATGCTCTTAGCAGGTTGCCAGAAAAGACAGATTCTTTGGAACCACCGCCAGCTTTGGAAGTACTAATGTTTGAGAACATTCCAGAAAAAATACTGCAGGCTAAAGAAGTTGCTGCAGAAACAGCCAAGGACCCTACACTTTCCAGAGTTCTCCGATGGATCTGGAAAGGGTGGCCGAAAAATAGCCGGGAACTTCAAGCCGAGTTCCAGCCATTTTTTCAACGTCAGAAGGAGTTATCGTGTTACCAGAATTGCATCCTTTGGGGCACACGGGTAGTCATTCCACCAAGAGGGAGGGAGAGGATCCTGGAATTACTCCATGCTTCCCACCCTGGAATTGTTAAAATGAAGGCGCTGGCTAGATCGTACATTTGGTGGCCAAAACTTGACCGTCAGATTGAGGATAAAGTCAACTCTTGTGTCAATTGCCAAGAAACGAGAAACATGCCAAGAACATCTGCAGTCCATCCTTGGGAATGGTCACGTGCTCCTTGGACGAGGCTACATTTGGATTTTGCTGGTCCCGTGCACGGACGCCTTTTCTTAATAGTGATTGACTCGTACTCGAAGGGGCTAGAAGTTCGCCAAGTACCCAGTACCTCCACGGCTAGTACGGTAAGAGTTCTGAGAGAACTATTTGCAACTCATGGTATACCGGACGTTGTTGTGTCCGACAACGGGACGGCCTTCACATCCAATGATTTTAAGACATTCCTTAAATCCAATGGTATTCGTCAAGCTCTGGTTGCTCCCTACCACCCTAGCAGTAACGGACAAGCAGAACGAATGGTGCAGAACGTTAAGGTCGCATTGAAGAAAATGCAAACACGAGACATCAGCACTACGTTGGCTCGATACATGCTAACCCAGCATATTACTCCGCATAGCATGACAGGACGATCACCTTCAGAAGTACTGATGGGACGGAGACTAAATAGGTACTCTTTTGGACAAGGTACACCCGGACTTCGCAAAGGCTATGTCCACAAAACAAGAAGAAAGCTGCCAATCTACTCCAGCCCCCAGAACCTTCGAAGACGACCAAGTGGTGTATGCTAGATCGTATACCCCTGGATCAAAATGGTTCCCAGCGACTATTGTACGCCCAACCGGACCACTTAGTTATGAAGTATCCACACCAACGGGTGACATCATACATCGTCATGCCGACCAACTACGAAATCGGGTTGTTCCAGACAACCCCGATGATCAGCAGGGGACACCTAGAGAAGTCTTGCCGGAGACAACTGCAACTCCTAGGAATATCCAAGAAGATGATGCAAGAAGATCAACACGGAATCGACGAAGACCAAAATATTTAGAAAACTACGATTGCAGCTAATCGAATCCAAGAGGGAGGAATGTGTAGTGTACCCAACACATCACAGTAGCAGCACAGCCTCCTTAACTGCCTACTAAACAAAATGCTTGTTTATTGATTATTCATAGTTACCAATTTCTATTGTATTGACACAATTCAGATAATATATTCCTTAATAAACCCAGCGTTTAATTGAATATACAACAATCTCTGATACATCTCATTAAATATTTGAAAACTAGATAATACAATTTAGATACAACATATAAATACTAAAATTACACTAAGAATTTTGAAAGGTAATAAAGAGGATCAGGGCAAATTGGTAGTACCGAGCTTCGCTGAAGCCTAGGGTACTCCCTTTGCGGGTATCACTGCAGCTCTACCCAATTTTAAAAAATACAAGGCCATTTATGCTTTGCAAAGAAAATTTCCATTTTGTTTGCAAAGCAAAGGAAAACTGCAGAAAACCCTTGCAGCCTTGTGCAAAGGTCATTAAAAACACACACACACACACATATTTATTAATAGACAATATACAATAAAAGAAGGTAGAGATGAAATATTAAGCAGCAAATTTAGGGTTCTTTATGATAAAACTCTCCTCAAAATATTCGCGCTTCCCAAAACCGCAATTTCTTGAATTTCCCAGGGCGAAATTTTGCACGGCAACTCTTTAACATGTTTACTATACTTTAGACTAACTGCTCCCAATGAACCTACAATCACCGGAACAATGTTCACTTTCATTCCCCACATACGTCCAACTTCTATTGCGAGATCCTTATATTTTAGTTGTTTTTCAAGCTCCTTCCTGACAACATTCGCATCAGCAGGTACCGAGATTTCTATGAACGTGCACACCTTCCTCTGGAAATCCTTTACCACGATATCTGGCTTATTAGCATCAAGCATTCTATCAGTGATAACAGGCATGTTCCATAATATGGTAATATGATCATTACTCATTATTATTATTATTGTTTATTGAAAATCTCTGATACATCTCATTAAATATTTGAAACCTAGATAATATAATTTAGATACAACACATAAATACTAAAATTACACTAATAATTTTGAAATGTAATAAAGAGGATCAGGGCAAATTGGAAGTACCGAGCTTCGCCGAAGCCTAGGGTACTCTCTTTGCGGGTATCACTGCAGCTCTACCCAATTTTGAAAAATACAAGGCCATTTATGCTTTGCAAAGAAAAATTTCATTTTTCTTTCCAAAGCAAAGGAAAACTGCAGAAAACCGTTGCAGCCTTGTGCAAAGGTCATTAAAAACACACACACACACACACACACATTTATTAATAGACAATATACATTAAAAGAAGGTAAAGATGAAATATTAAGCAGCAAATTTAGGGTTCTTTATGATAAAACTCTCCGCAAAATATTCGCGCTTCCCAAAACCGCAATTTCTTGAATTTCCCAGGGCGAAATTTTGCACGGCAACTCTTTAACATGTTTACTATAATTTAGACTAACTGCTCCCAATGCACCTACAATCACCGGAACATTGTTCACTTTCATTCCCCACATACGTCCAACTTCTATTGCGAGATCCTTATATTTAAGTTGTTTTTCAAGCTCCTTCCTTACAACATTCGCATCAGCAGGTACCGAGATTTCTATGAACGTGCACACCTTCCTCTGGAAATCCTTTACCACGATATCTGGCTTATTAGCATCAAGCATTCTATCAGTGACAACAGGCATGTTCCATAATATGGTAATATGATCATTACTCAGAACAGGAGTTGGGATGTGGTCATACCACCGAGACACATCCATTGCTAAACCTAGTCGGGAACCTAAATTATAATGTATATATGTTCCCACCCTATCATGCCTAGCAATGTAATGCGACTCAGCTAAGACTGGACAAGCCGCCAATAAGTGGTAGACATGTTCCGGAGCCTGATGACACAATCTACAGCTTCCATCATGAGCAACTTTCATAATCTTCTGTTCATGATATCTGGTACGAATTGCCTGATCTTGCGCCGCAACAATAGAGGATTCCGTTTCAGCCTTAATGTTCCCATGACAAAGCCAAGATAAAGACCCAGACTTTGAAATGCCATCAGCCTCCACAATTCTTAAAAATTGACCATGCATTGGCTTACTAACATAATGCTCCCTCATTTTCCGATTCATTCTTAACTTAATCTCCCGCTTTAAACTCGCCACCGAAGTTTTATTTCCATAATTTTCTAGTTCTTCGACCTGAAATTTTTCTAAAATTAGTTTATGTTTACTAATTATTGACTTACCAGAAGTATCCCTAATTAATTGTTTAATAACTTTATCCTCCTTGTTGGCCTTTATAAAATTTCCTAAATTTAACATTTTCAAATCATAAATATTTTCCAATTGCTGCAAACCACGACCTCCATCTAAACGATGCAGGTATAGCCTGCAGACATCGGACCTAGCGTGAAACATAAAATTTAATGTTAACTGTTTTCTAGTTTTAATGTCCAAATCGCGTATTTCCTTCTTCGTCCAGTTTAAAACACCAACACTGTATCGAAATATAGGAATAGCATATGCATTTATCGCTTGCATTTTATACTTTCCATTTAAACCAGACTTTAAAATTTTCCTCACACGCTTAATGTATTCGCCAATAACCTTCACCTTCATGCCTTCATCATCAATACCAAAGGCTTCATCCATTCCCAGATACTTATATCTAATTTTGAAATGTAATAAAGAGGATCAGGGCAAATTGGAAGTACCGAGCTTCGCCGAAGCCTAGGGTACTCCCTAGGCTATTATTATTATTATTATTTATTGAAAATCTCTGATACATCTCATTAAATATTTGAAACCTAGATAATATAATTTAGATACAACATATAAATACTAAAATTACACTAGTAATTTTGAAAAGTAATAAAGAGGATCAGGGCAAATTGGAAGTACCGAGCTTCGCCGAAGCCTAGGGTACTCCCTTTGCGGGTATCACTGCAGCTCTACCCAATTTGGAAAAATACAAGGCCATTTATGCTTTGCAAAGAAAAATTTCATTTTTCTTTGAAAAGCAAAGGAAAACTGCAGAAAACCCTTGCAGCCTTGTGCATGGTCATTAAAAACACACACACACACACACATTTATTAATAGACAATATACATTAAAAGAAGGTAAAGATGAAATATTAAGCAGCAAATTTAGGGTTCTTTATGATAAAACTCTTATTATTATTATTATTATTATTATTATTATTATTATATCCCGGCCTACCACCCCTGGTATCCTGCGGCACCAGTCCTTAATCAATTTTTTTTTTAATTGACAAGTTTAGGTTTACAGTTTGCAGGGGGAAGACATTCCCAAGTCGGGGCATTTCAGTGCCAGCGATTTTGGGCTCGGACTTGCCGAAATATGTATTTAATATAATATAATATAAAGTACAAGATACATTACACACAGAAGTTACACATGAAAGCTATTGTGCGTGGGGGGGAACTGCCTCTTCTAGCCGTCGGTCGTGCTCCGTCTGCTCTCCGAGAACCCGTCGAACTATGGCGCATGTGTGTAGGATGACCGCTTTCTGCATTTGGATATGAATGTTTTCATGCAGATTCATTAGCTTGACGCTTTTCAAAAGCTTATTGTTATTATTATTTATTGAAAATCTCTGATACATCTCATTAAATATTTGAAACCTAGATAATATAATTTAGATACAACATATAAATACTAAAATTACACTAATAATTTTGAAATGTAATAAAGAGGATCAGGGCAAATTGGAAGTACCGAGCTTCGCTGAAGCCTAGGGTACTCCCTTTGCGGGTATCACTGCAGCTCTACCCAATTTTGAAAAATACAAGGCCATTTATGCTTTGCAAAGAAAAATTTCATTTTTCTTTGCAAAGCAAAGGAAAACTGCAGAAAACCCTTGCAGCCTTGTGCAAAGGTCATTAAAAAAACACACACGCACACACACACACGCACACACATTTATTAATAGACAATATACATTAAAAGAAGGTAAAGATGAAATATTAAGCAGCAAATTTATTATGTATGTATTGGAAATAAAACCTCTTTGATCCTTTGATTGCTATTTATTTAAATAGGAACCGGTTTCGATCAGCTAAGTGATCATCATCAGCCTAAATCTAAAACGCAGAAGAAGCAATAATTAGATAATGCTTCTTGTGAAAGTTACAGTTAAGGACAATACTACAATTTAAAAAATATGTATTGGACAATAGAGTTATAATAATACAACAAAAACTTACGGTCAAGTTATCAATGAAATAATAAAAAGTGTAGAGCAGCAACGACGCAACAGGCACCTCGTTTGGAGAGTCAACGGAAATGAAGGGAAAACAACGACGAGTACAATAAGTATGCAACCAACGTCACACACGATTACAGGTTTCTATGTCGAATCACACAGGCAAGACTGAAGTATATATTGGAAAAGAGGTTGGTGTGGAAAGATGATTTGATCGTTAACTAGATTGACATGTTTATTAAATTTAAGTTTCTCGATTTCGTATTGCTCAAGTAAATCGAGTTTATACTTTATAACCTCTCTTACATCTATGTAAAAGTTTAAAGTTTTCATAATTTAAATTGTGACCTGTTTCTAATTTGTGTTTAAATAAATTTGAAGAATTTCTCGTTTTATGTTCGCTGATGCTTTGTGAAATTTTCCATCCAGTCTGGCCTATGTAAGACCATGAGCAATTAGAGCAGCTGATCGTGTAGACACCAGAACAATCCATGATAGGGGTGGGGATTTTGAAGTTGGACAATAAATTATAAATTTGAGTAGAACTCTCAAAAGCAGGGAAAATATTAAACTTAGGTAGAATTTTGTTAAGTTTGACAGTAGTTTTGTTATAAGTGAATGGTTTGTATATTCTGTCTGATGGCCTCTCATTAATGTAAAGTGGATCAGTTTTAATTATGGTTTGGCGCAAAAGACGGTCGATGTGCTTTGTCGGGAATGAGTTTTGTAAGGCAAGTTCGCGTATAAAATTGAGTTCCTTAAGTCTTGAATTGAGTTCTAAAGGAAATGTAAGGCAGTTGAGCATGAAGCGGCAAGATGCCATATGTTGGGAAAAAGGATGTGCTCAATTAAAAGGGATTATTGTTGGAAGAATAATGGTTTTCTAAAAATGTTAAATTTTTATTTTTTGTTCGTTTTAGTCAATGGTAAATCAAGGAAATTCAAAGTTTGGTTGTTTGCTATTTCTAAAGTGAAGTTTAACTTATTATGTAAATTGTTTATAAAGATCAAAAAGTTGTCAAGCTCATCACTGTTACCATTCCACAGACAAAACACATCGTCCACATAGCGAATCCCTGTAGTAATATGACGTTTGAATGGGTTGCTGACATTGATAATGTATTTTTGTTCAATAAAATCTAAATAAATTTCGGAGAGAACAGAAGACAGACCCATTCCCATCGGTAATCCATCGTTAAGTTGTTAAATGTGCAAAAGTTCTGTTTGACGATATGTTTGAGTATCAAGCTGTAGTGAGAGATCTTCGTCCGACTATTAACATGTTCATTAAAAAGTTTGTCTACAATGTTTAAAGTAAAATCCAGGGGGACGTTGGTGTACAGGTTAGTTACATCAAACTTAGCCAAATTTAAGTTTTTGGTGTGTTTAATAAATTGATTTGTGTCTTTAACAGAAAATTTAGGTTCAAAATTCAATCCCTCAAAGTCATTCAACATGATTTTGACAAGTTCTGAAGTTGGGGAGTCGTAATAAGGTGTGATTGGACGTATACGGTTATCAAACTTATGCAATTTTGGTAATTAATAAAGTTGGGGTACGGAACAATTCATGGGAATAAAAGTAGTGTAAGTAGTACAAGTATTTACAATCTGTTTAGTCTTTGTTATCATGTCATTTAAAGGGTTTTTGCGGAGTGAAATATATTCGTTTTCGTTTAGGAACTATAAAGTTTTTTCAACACAATATGTGTATGTCGGGAGGCCAACTTGACAGTACAAAAAACAATTTTCATATTTTCAAAAGCCATGTGCTCACAACCGAAAAAAGTTTACTCGCACACCGTCCCTAACGATTCCCAAACGATTTGCATAAAAATTTATTGTAAAAATCAAAATTTACTGGACTACCCTTCGGAAGAAAGTTTAGTATTCTGTAGGTTTAAGATTTTTACTTTATCATACGCAGTATGGTAAAGTATTGTAATCGTGCCGAAAAAAAAAATTGGGATTTTAGCGGAAATAGGTCTTTTTGGGTCCCCTGAACATTTTTGACCAAGGTACAAAAAAATGTCTGTGTGTGTGTGTGTGTGTGTGTGTGTGTGTGTGTATGTGTGTACCCGTTTTTTGTGACGACGGTACCGGAGAAACTACTAAAGGTATCGGGACGAAAGTTCAGATTTAGAAGTTTCATGACCTAACTTAGAGCTGAAAAGCTTTTGGTTTAAAATGGTCCAAAGGAACTGGCTATTTACTCTTAGCATTTTTCACCGATTTTACAAATGAGCCGTCATTTCTGTAATTTCGTCAAAATAGATAAATAATAAATTAAAGTAGACGAAATTTTGAATAATTTATGCTAATGACATTTTTTGGTAAAATTAATAGTTTAGCTGCAAGAGCTAATTCTAATTGATCGAGATCGGTCGCATCTGCATTGATATGACACTACATAGTAGCCAGGATTTTGACAAATATTTTTGTGTGCTGTCACACTCGAAAACAGCTGATTTCATCAGAGGTTGGAGAACCGCTATGGAACGTTGCCGCTCTAGTGCGGCAAATTACAAAATACAAATGAAATAAGTCACCAATTTGATTGTTTGTTGATAAGAAATATCAACCCGTCTTTATATCTACTTCTAAAAACGATAAATTGAGAAAATTGTAAATAAAGTATAGCAATGATTGTAGTTTTATTTTAGTATGTTGGTACCGATGTGACATCTACAAGGATTTTGCAAATGAGCTGCTATTTCTATAATTTCGACAAAATAGGTAAATAATAAATTAAAGGAGAGGAAATTCTGTATAGTTTATGTCTATGACATTTTTTGCTAAAATTAATAGTTTAGCTGTATGAGCAAATTCTTTTTGATCGAGATCGTGTCTGCATTAAAACTTAGTTAGCTAGGATTTCGACAATTACTTTCATTCTGACAGTAGGTAGTGTCATTATTATTAAAATATCGTTCAAATGCTGGCTAACTTGTTTTACTTTAATGCCGACACGATCGATCTCGATCAAATAGAATCTCATGCAGCTAAACTATTAATTATATATATATTGTATGATAAAGTCATGTGCCTGGCCACATCAGATTTTTTCTTATTCTGAAAGAAAAAAGAAAATATCCGTGCTGGGTGCCCCCATGGGTCGTGGGCCCGTGTGCGACGCATCCCTTGCACCCACGGTAGCTCCGCCACTGTGTATATAGAAGAAGAAATTTTTACTTTATCATACGCAGTATGCTAAAGTATTGTAATCACGCCGAAAAAAAAATTGAGATTTTAGCGGAAATAGGTCGTTTTGGGTCCCCTGAACATTTTTGACCAAGGTACAAAAAAATGTCTGTGTGTGTGTGTGTGTGTGTGTGTGTGTGTGTGTGTGTGTGTGTGTATGTGTGTGTGTGTGTGCGTATGTGTGTACTCGATTTTTGTGACGACGATTCCGGAGAAACTACTAAAGGTATCGGGACGAAAGTTCATATTTAGAAGTTTTATGACTAAACTTAGAGCTGAAAAGCTTTTAGTTCAAAAGGGTCCAAAGGAACTGGTAGTTTATTCTAAGCCTTTTTCAAGGATTTTGCAGATGAGCCGCCATTTCTGTAATTTCTTCAAAATAGTTAAATAATAAATTAAAGCAGAGGAAATTTTGAATAATTTATGCCTATGACATTTTTTGGTAAAATTAATAGTTTAGCTGCAAGAGCAAATTCTATTTGATCGAGATCGGTCGCATCGGCATTGATATGAAACTGCATAGTAGCCAGGATTTTGACAAATATTACTTTATCATACGCAGTATGATGAAGTATTGTAATCGTGCCGAAAAAAAAAATTGAGATTTTAGCGGAAATAGGTCTTTAAGGCTGTTCCACAATGAATCGCAACGGAGCCGTAAGTCGCTGACGGATGTCGGAAGTCGTAAAAAATAACAACTGATTACAAGAAACAGTCCACATCCAAACGGATTGTCGCTATAATGTCGCACGAACTATGCCCCGCGCACTTGTCAGATAATATCGTACCTTTTGATATGATGTGTTACGTATAGGTTAATCGGTGGGTGATACTACCACAGCAGAACGTGTAATGTGTATAGTATTGTCAGACTGCGCGATTGACGACTGCGCACGTCATTGTAGAATGCGATATGACATTTTGAATTTTTTGAAGTTTCTATTGTATGTTGTGCATAAAACTCAATTACGATGAACTCAAAAACGGATATAGACGAGTTTCTGATAAGCGCCGTGCAGGAAAGAGTAATTTTAGATGACAAAAGGCATAAACAGTATAACAATATCCACTTGAAAAAAGATGCCTATAGAGAGATTAGTGACCTAATACGGTTTAACCCACCATCTTCTGCATTGCTGTTTTTTGCGGGCTTTATATTTACGAACCATCGTTATGTATTGGGTCGCAGCTTGTATATATTGGATACAGATTAATAAATTATGTTCCATATCGTCGAGATGAATACAACAGTAACACCACAAAGACTACGTTTTGATGGTTAGGTCGAGCAATTTTGATTTCTGTCAAATATCGATAAAGTGCGCTCTGATTGGTTGGTCGTAACGTTGCAGCGAGTCGGGAGTCGGAAAAGATGAGAGTTGGTCAACTTGGCCCCGACAAGCGATAGCCGACTGCCGACAGCGAAAAACGTCATAAAAACGTCATCTACGCATGCGCCCGACTTCCGACAACGACTAACGACAACGGGACGACTCATTGTGGAACAGCCTTTATGGGTCCCCTGAACATTTTTGACCAAGGTACAAAAAAATGTCTGTGTGTGTGTGTGTGTGTGTATGTGTGTGTGTGTGTGTGTGTGTGTGTGTGTGTGTGTGTGTGTGCGTATGTGTGTACTCGATTTTTGTGACGACGATTCCGGAGAAACTACTAAATGTATCGGGACCAAAGTTCATATTTAGAAGTTTTATGACCAAACTTAGAGCTGAAAAGCTTTTGGTTCAAAAGGGTCCAAAGGAACTGGTAGTTTATTCTAAGCCTTTTTCAAGGATTTTGCAAATGAGCCGCTATTTCTGTAATTTCATCAAAATAGTTAAATAATAAATTAAAGAAGAGGAAATTTTGAATAATTTATGCCTATGAAATTTTTTGGTAAAATGAATAGTTTAGCTTCAAGAGTAAATTCTATTTGATCGAGATCGGTCGCATCTGCATTGACATGAAATTACATAGTAGCCAGGATTTTTCAAATTTTCGGTCTAATGCATGTGTAATGACAGTACAGGTAGTGTCAAATGCTGATGTTTTGACAATATCTCACTACATCTACTGTCAATAGTAAAAAGATTTCATATTGTGATACCGTGTACGGTCCTTGCCTGACGGCGTCGGATAGGCCGCGTGTGTTCAATGTTCAGTGTTCAGCGTGTCCAAACGGCATGTGTTCTGTTTGTTTTTGGTTTGAGGAAGTATGATCATGTATCGAATGGGCTGGGCGACTTGGGGTGGTTAAACATGGATAAGGGTGTTTCATGCAGCAATATTATCTCATAAGTTGCTATCCAAAAGAATCCCACAATACCTCATGCGGAAGATACGCTGTAGAACGGATGTCCATAACCTTAATTTAAGATTCAGTGGTTTGTTTGCTCCACCTGCCCATCGCGCTGAGCTGTATAAACGGCCATTCTCTTAGCAGGTCAGTCACATATACACTGGGTCTCAGGGAAGATATGAAAAACTTATCGTTAACCAGTTTTGGGGGAAAGGTGAAGTGTTATCTGTTTGCTCAACATTGGGAACTTTAGGCATTGAGCGCACATCGCAGGCGGTTTTAATTTTTATTTTTTATGGGCGTGTGCGATGTTTTGTTGAGTTGGATTTGCTGCAATTACGCGTAATTAGACTCTAGAGTAATTTTTGTTTTGATAAGTTCTCGAAATAATTGTTATATTATTGATACAACTATTTAGTTCTAGTTTGCGTAAGGGGTTGAGTGGAAGAGCAACGCAATTTGGAAACAAGTGTGCTGATCGCCCTAAGTATAAATATTATGTTGTTGCATTTAATATTGTTTTGTTAATAAAGGAATTATTTATTTATTTAATTATTTATCAGTCAAATCCTGGCTAACTCGTTTTATTTTAATGTAGACACGACTGATATCAATCAAATAGATTCTCATGCAGCAAAACAATTAATTTTATATATTGTATGATAAAGTCATGTGGCTGGCCACATCAGATTTTTTTTTTTGTGCTGTCACCACATAAATGTCTATGGCTGTCACCACGCTGTCACACTCGGAGAACCGCATGGAACGTCATCTACAGTGTCATGAACGAATATAAATCTGTCAGAATTTGAATTAGCTTTTTAAACTTGACATTTCGTAGAAGTGGTATCAACCTAACATTTTCTATACCGAAATATAACCATTTTAGATTTTTTTTAAATACGTATTTCTCAAAAAGCAACACAAAAACGTTGATGTCACTCCTGCCGAAAACTACATAGCGCGACTCGCTCACATGCGACGACGACGCTCCGCCATAGGTGACGCGCCGCATCACCGCTCGTTGTGCTATTCCGTACTTTCGGCACTTGCGAGATAAACAACTATTATTCTGATGACAGTAGGTAGTGTCAAATGCTAATGCTTTGACAATACCTTCGATTGATACTATTGACTATCAAAATATCTGTCAAATCCTGGCTAACTAGTTTAATTTTAATGCAGACACGATTTATCACAGTCAAATAGATTCGCATGCAGCTAAACTATTAATTTTATATATTGTATGATAAAGTCATGTGCCTGGCCACATCAGATTTTTTTTATTTAAATAAAAATATATATAAAAAAATAAATTAAATGTATCTACGGTCTTCTCCCTCTTCCTTCGCCTCGTGAATGGGATGGTATGTCCTGTCTCGGGCTGATGGTATTGAGGGTGTTGTGATGTTGTTTGTCAGTGTTCTCCGTTACTTTAAACCTTGTTTTCTTTGATTAGTGCTTTTATCTTTATTTTGAATGTTTCGTATTTCAATTCCTTGATGTATTCTGGTAATTTATTGTACGTATGCAAAACGTAGGGTGAAATGGACCGTCCATTGTCCACAGCGTAGCGCATTGTTCTGGATCTTTCTGCTCTGAAATGTTGTGCGTTTCTTGTCTGATGTTTGTGTACTTCTTCCAATTTTTTAAATTTTAGTTTGGTTTTCATCAAATTATTGTGGATCTTGTAAATTAGCAAAAGTTTGTTGTGCAATATTAATTGTCTTAGATTCAGATCCTTTGTTGTATAATAGACATTAGTTGTAGCGGTTCGTCTATCGAGGCAATATAGAGTTTTTATTATTCTGTTTTGCTGTCTTTGTAATATATTTATCGCTGTCTGCTTTGTGTTACTCCAGATCTCCATCATATAATTCATACTAGAAATGTACAGACAATTGTATATAGACTTCTTTAAAAACTCCGATATTATGTTTTTGATCTTATGGATAGCAGCTATTGTTCTTGCGTTCGTGGTTATTAGATTATGTACGTGCGCGTCCCATGTCAAGTTGTCTTGTATCGTTAGTCCAAGATATTTCACCTTTTTGGTCTGTTTAATTTGTGTTTTATTAAAAGTTACTTCCAGCTTTAAATTTTGTCTATCGTTCTTAAATATCATAAATTCTGTCTTGGTTTCATTGACTGTTAATAGATTTGCGTTAAACCACTTTTCCAAAATTTCAGTGTCCTCGTTAATTTTCTGCTGTAGGCTTTCTCTTGTTTTGGCGGAATATAGAATGCAGGTGTCGTCAGCATACATGTAGGCTGCTCCGTTGAGTTTTTGATCGAAAAGATCATTTGTGTATAGGACGAATAAAATCGGTGGTATTATTCCTCCTTGTGGTATGCCGAACTCTGCATACGCAGTTTGACTGTAGTTCTGTTGTATTCTCGTAACTTGTGGGCGTTGTTTTATGTAGGTCTTAATAATATTTTGAAAATTTCCCCTTACTCCAAGTTTCTCCAATTTCTCTAGTAGCTTATCTTTAGATATGGTGTCGATGTGGAATTCCATGGTAGCATCCGACAGACAAAATATTTTTGGGTGCACTGGCCAACGAAGGTCAACTGCATTCGGCACTGGACATGCTACTAAAAGTTACCTTTTATAGGAAGTGCTGTGCCGGACAACGCAGTGAGTTAATAATAGAAGAAGACTAGTGTCGTGGACGTCTTAACAACTTGTCTATATTTGATGGAGATTGTTATTAGTTTAGAACACAATCCCAACTAGTGGTGTATCTAAAATAAAACTAATCGTCAATAATTCGGAATAATCCCAGCCGAGGGGAACGCAAGACCATCTCACGCCCACGGTATGTTTCTGTGTATTTCTAAATTCTTTCGCATTGTCCCTCAATATATTAATTAATAAAATGTTTAATTACAAAAAAAATTGTTTTTAGTCAAAAAATGACGGCTCAATAGTTTTTTCCTAATAATTATTTTCCACTTACACTATTTTTTTTCTTTTTATGTTTTTTTTATATTCTTTATGTATACATACAAGTTTTTAAATGAAAGAAATATTCTAAATTGGCAGCAGTTGCACCATTTCAGCTGTTCAACAAATGCCCTTTTTTACGTTGAACATCCTCTGGCTAAACGCTTGGTCGGAGCCAAAAAATTAAACGATATTTTAAAGCTAAAATATAACGCTACAAATTAATCCGCATACATTTTTCAATTTCAAGAATATAATAAACCTACCATGTAAAACTGATACAAAGTATCCTACTAAAAATTCTAAAAAATAGAAAAAAAAATAATGACGAATCTGGCCGGTTTAATTTCCAAAGTAATGGAACATAATATGCAGTGGCGTAGCTACGGGCGGGCGCCGGGGGCGGCCCGCACCGGGTGCCACCCGTTTTGGGGTGACACAATTCTTTAGTAAGTGCTTATTCTTTGAAGGAACTAATCAGTTACCGCCAAACACGTCTATTCAGAACATTATACTTATGAAACCACTCTTTTAAAGTTACTTTTAGGTTATGTTTCATGTATTTATCACAGTAGGGTTTTGTTACCCCAAGCTCCATTATGATCATTGTTGCGACCTCGCTGATTATTTATTACTACTTGTACGCTAAAGTGGAGTAAAATTATTCACAATTAGATTTTGTCATGATTTTATTCCATCCTTATGAAGTTGACAGTTACTACCGTCAGCTGCAGTACTGGCACGGCCCACGGCGCACGTGGTACCCGCAAAATACCCTAGATTCTAATTTAGCGCAATATACTAACCACAATTTCTAAATGTATATAAAATTAATGACGCAAAGTAGAAAAAATAGCACACGTTCCATTTCCTACTCGTACGCCAATTTGACGTCTTATAAAACTTGTATAATAATCTACTATTTTTATTTCTATTGTTACTGTTAAACTATTACTTTTACTACATTCTTAAAAATGACCACTGTGCGCCGTACCGCCAACCAACGTACCTACAACCGACGAACCGTCAACAGCTGAACCGGCAACCACCAACCGCCCGCGCCCCCGTTTGAAAACAATTATCTATAAATATACCAACAAAAATATGAATTTTTAAATACACATAATAGAAAGATGTGATGATTAATTACAGTGACAACGATAAAGTTATTGAACGTCAATATGCTAAAGATATAAATATCGTTTAGAAACATTCTATGATAAGAAGTAAGTTATACCTTAAAAACTACATCGTTTAGAATCAGTCCACGAATGAAGTAATTTGTTGTGTATACTTATATTCCATAAATAAAATATGTATAGCAATTAATAGATCATTATCGCTTTCTAACTCTAGGCACATTATCATTAAATAATACTTATACAAATACGTTATACTGTGGAGTAATACATATTAAATGTATTTCTAAATAATATCTACATCGCACAGTGGTCGGAAATGCAAATCTAGCCGTTCAAAATTGTGTTTGAGCTATGGTCCATTTAATCCAAAGTGAAATAAACATGTTCCTAGATAACCAAATGACTTAATACCAATCAGTTGGCCGCCTTGGAAAATTTAGATTTATCGTATTTGCAGCTATATATTAGAATTTTAACACACACTTTATTTTTCAATCTCAACCATGTAAAAAACAACACTATTGTTACTTAGACATTTTTTATTATTTTTCGTATATTCACAGGTGCGGTATTATTATACTAACTAGGTCTCAGAACTTGAAAAGTTCTATCTATGGCACCCTCAAAACCCACCCCATAAGCACTAGTTTTTTCTACTTTTCTTGTATTTGCAGATATAATGTTATCATAGTCACAAGATTTCAGAATCTTCACGCCAAACATATGTTTCAACCCCCTTAGAACATCCCCTATAAGATAAGGCTGAGATTTGTTCACTATTTTCCGCTTATCTAGCGCTATTTTAAGTTCATATACAGAAAAAATCTGATGTGGCCAGGCACATGACTTTATCATACAATATATACAATTAATAGTTTAGCTGCATGAGAATCTATTTAATGGAGATTAGTCGTGTCTGCATTTAAATAAAACTAGTTAGCCAGGATTTAACAGATAAATAAATATGTATGTATGGTAGGGTGCGGTTTTTTCCGCGCAACTCCTAGGCCACAGTTGGCCCTTTGAGCTTTCCCCTCACTACTGTACAGTAATATCGACAACCAGAGATGTTCAACTATTATATTATATTATATTATATTTTCGGTTTAACGGACTTGAATTAACGGATGATGAATGTAGCGGAAGTGAATGACTCCGTTAATGGTTTAGAAAGTTAACTTAAAAGTTAATCCGTTAACGAAAAATTTAATTTCGTTAATTAACGATTAACGGATTAACGCTTTTCTGCCCAGCTTTGCATATTAGATAGACTAAAATACAATAAAACAAGGTTATAATCAAATAAAATAATGTCTTGTTAATGTGAATCACGGGTACGGATTTATTACAGACGGGCCGTAGGTATATTCCTTCTGCCTAGTATGAATGTCAAGACGGTGATTAAACTTCGATCACTCAGTCAGATTTCAACCGATTCTAATAAACAAACTCATTAAAAGCAAATTTAAATGGGCTTTCTATAAAAAAAATCTGATGTGGCCAGGCACATGACTTTATCATATAATATATAAAATTAATAGTTTTGCTGTATGAGAATCTATTTGATTGAGATCAGTCGTGTCTGCATTAAAATGAAACTAGCTAGCCAGGATTTAACAGATAAATAAATAATTAAATAAATAAATAATTCCTTTATTAAAATAAGACAGTATTAAATGCAACAAAATATTATTTATATTTAGGGCGCAGTTCAGCACACTTGTTTCCAAATTGCCTTACTCTTCCACTCAATCCCTTACGCAAACTAGAACTAAGACATAATTGTAGCAATAATATAAAAATAATTCCGAGAACTTATCAAAACAAAAAAATAGTATAGAGTCTAATTACACGTAATTGCAGCAAATCCAACTCAACAAAACATCGCACCTGCCCATAAAAAACAAAAATTAAAAAGCCTCCAATGTGCGGTCGATGCCTAAAGTCGCCCCTGTTGAGCAAACAGACAACGCTTCACCTTTCCCCCCCCTGTTTAACGATAAATTTTTTATATCTTCCCTGAGACCATTGTATATGTGACTGACCTGGTAAGAGAATGGCCGTTTATACAGCTCAGTGCGATGGGCATGTGGAGCAAACAAACCCCCGAATCTTAAATTAAGGTTATGGACATCCGTTCTACAACATGTTCAACCATCCCAAGTCGCCCAGTCCATTCGATGCATGATCATACTTCGTCAAACCAAAAACAAACAGAACATGCATTTTGGTCACGCTCAACACACTGCCTATCCGACGCCATCAGGCAAGGACGGTACACGGTATCACAGTATGAGATCTTTTGATACTATTAACTACTGTCAATATTAATTGTGAGATAATGTCAAAACATCAGCATTTGACACTACCGGTACTGTCATTAGCTGAAAAATTTGCAAATCCTGGGTCACTATATAGTATGAAATCAATGCAGATGCGACCGATCGCGAAATAGAATTCGCTCTTGCAGCTAAACTATTAATTTTACCAAAAAATGTCATAGGCATAAACTATTCAAAATTTCCTCTGCTTTAATTTATTATTTAACTATTTTGACGAAATTACAGAAATGGCGGCTCATTTCCAAAATCCTTGAAAAAGGCTTAGAGTAAACACCCAGTTCCTTTGGACCCTTTTGAACCAAAAGCTTTTCAACTCTAAGTTTGGTCTTGAAACTTCTAAATATGAAGTTCCGTGCCGATACCTTTAGTAGTTTCTCCGGAACTACATACTGCGTATGATAAGGTAAAAAAATATTTTGATCTATAAAAGTGCAAAATCTACATTCTATGAAAATATTAAATAGGTACTTAGTAATTACCAAACCATTATTAAATACTCGTTGTCTTTTAAAGTAAACCCATTAGAATTCTTTCTATATAAGTGCTACACAACCACACAGCACTCAGTGTCTTAGTAGCGTTTATAAAATGTTTACCTGCAACGTCTGTGAAAAGTATTTCCGGCAGAATTCTAGTTTAACGCGTCATAACTTAACAGTTCACACAAAAGTTAGAACGTATGCATGCCAAATATGTAGCAGCAAGTTTACTCGCGGTGATAGTCTGAATAAACACATGAAGCGTACACATGGACGATCACACAAATTGATCCATACAATTTCACCATCTTCAACCTCTGCTGGCATCACATCACCACCTCATGGACTGGATAATCTGCAGTCAAGATCTAATAACCTGCGAAGATCTGCAACTAATGGTGATGACAACCTGAGAAAGTATGTGAAGGGTGTGCTTGGACTCAGACCTACAACTACCTCAGGTGTAAGTAACGAATTGCTAAACCAAACCTCAACATTAGCAGTGGGCGGACTTAAAAGAATGAGAGCACCTTCGCTCGTCGGAAGTAGCAAGAGAGCAGCAACATCATCACCATCAACAACAGATGACGATGCTTCACTCTGTGAGATTTGTGGTGAAGTTTTCACCTGCACAATTTCTCTGGAAACTCATTTGAAGACTCATAGCCAACCGATCATGGATCCAAGAAACAAGAGAGCTGCAGCGGCAACAGGTGGAGATTCTTCACAGATCGCGGGCGATGTTGAAATATTGGCATCCTGCTACAAAAACAGGGTTGCTAGCTATAATATTGCAGGATCCCTCCCCAATGATGATATCTCGCAATATCTTGGTAGATATCAAGAAAAAGCTATCTTACTCATACGCGCCCATATGATCCATACCACATCATTAACAATTCAAATTAAGCTAGTCGCTGTTTTTGTTCAAACTGGTGTTAGTGATGATCAAAATGACGAGGAAGATGTGACAGTATCGATGAAGAATTTCAATACAAAATTTCGGGTGGTGATGCCATCTAACGATTTAGATAAAATCTATGGTGATATGGTTCGGGATATCATTGTGCGGAGCGATGAAATCCAAGAGCGTGAATCGGGATGGCTATTATTCACCATATCTCACCTCGAGGTCAATATTAGCCAATACCAGCCGGTTCATGGCTCATCATATATAGCACCCCCTAAGGATTTTGCGATAAAGAATGGATGCATCAACATAAGAAACAAGGACAATGAATGCTTGGCTTGGTGTTTAACTGCTGCTCTCCATGCTGCTAATCAAAACTCCGACCGAATTTCGAGCTACCCACATCACTCACAGGTATTCAATCTCACCAACATTAATTTTCCTGTTAGTGCAATTTTTGGAAAGTGGACTTGGCGGAAAGAACTATTTACTATGGTAGCTTTCATTACGCTGAATGTGGAATATTGATTAGATGAATATTTTGTCATTCATTGAGAAATCTTTTCCGTAAAGTAGCATTTACATAACAAGCTACGCTGTTGACGTATATGTAACTACAGAGTAGAGTACTCTGGTGATTGGCTCTGGTATCCACTGTGACTGATTCCTAGGCAAGGGATTGGACCACGCTGCATGCTGGAGCCATTCTCTATAGTAGGTACTCTACTCTCCGTTATGTCATCAGCATAGCTTCTTGTGTTAATGAACCAATGAATGTACCATGTACCCTTACCAGTCTTTAGATTTTTTGTACTCAACGTATTGTGAATTATTCAGTATCAACCTCATGGCACGCGACGTCTCATATGATGACTTATTTCTTAACGGTTTCATCCATTATATAAATATAGACAAATAACACTGTATTACAGAGCAAAAATATACTTTTCACGAGACATAGTGTAAGTTATTGAAATGGTAGAACTGCACATAAAGGCATACTTTTGAAACAACCTCAAAATCTCGATTTTTTTCAATAAAACGGTCAGATCCAATAGAAAGTCAAAAGTTATGGACGTTCAAATTCAGAAGTTCTCCATTATTTTCAGATTTTCTGAACTTTAACAACAGTTGGATGACCTGTTTCAATCCATAATATTTTATTTCTTTTTTTTTATCGAAAGCCCATTTAAATTTAATACGAGTTTGTTTATTAGAATCGGTGGAAAGTCGGTGAAAATCGGTGACTGAATGATCAAAGTGTAATCACCGTCTTGACATTCATACTAGACAGAAGGAATATACCTACGGCCCGACCGTAATAAATCCGTACCCGTGATTCACATTAACTAGACATTATTTTATATGATTATAACCTTGTTTTATTGTATTTTAGTCTATCTAATATGTTATTAAGTACCTACTATTCGACTTGTACCCAAATATCGTAAAATCATTAATCGACAATCTTAATCTATTACAATCGTGTATACCAGTGATGTCAACCTGCGACCCGCAACACCCTACTGTGCGGCCCGCGAGCCCTCGCTAAAATTGTATTACAATGCAATAAAATTTAAAAAATGTAAAATGATTTGTAACATTTTTTAACTACTAATTTTGCAATGAGCTTCGGAGACGGAATTGCCCGACAATACCTTTTTCCTTTGGAGCAGGGACACTAGTTATTACTTATTAAGTAGCAGAGCAGTAACCATTTTTATTTGGGTATTCCTACATTATTGGGCTTACTATATAAATAGAAAGTAAATAATTTAAAAGTGGAATTTTCGCAAATATGTCGTTCAAGTGCAATTTTCACATATTTCATGCATGTCAAAAGGAGCTGTCGGAACATTCTATGCGCGAAATATGAACTTTGTGTTTATAGTTCCCTATCATGTCATTCACCGAAATGTTCAGCCTATGAGTCCACTTGTGTTGTTCAACGTCGCAAAATTTTACTCTGAAATATGCAACTAAAGACATTTTACGACTTGTTATGCAACTGCACCCATGAAGAGTATAACACCATTTCAATATTTTACTAAAAAAATTATTAGTAATAGCCCAGACACAACATGAACAGAATGCCCGAAAGGCTGTAAAATCAAAAATCATTATTAAAAAACGAAATTTTCTTAAAATATTTTCGTATATATAATTTACATGGGATTTTGAGATTAAAACTTGTGAGATTTTTAATGTTCATGATTCAGCATTCATTTTGATTGTTCATCATTCCGTATTTAGAGATTGTGGCTAATTCTGAACTAAACTGGTCAAAAGATTTAGGGATTAATGAAAAATATGTTAAAAATTGAACGTTGATTTTCTCCCCAACCATTTTGATGATTCTTTGACATAGTGGTAACCAAAATCTTCAGAAGATGTACGGATGGAGAATTTTTATTGCAACTTTCCGTTTTGAGTATAGACAGGGTGTAAGAATGATGTATGATTTTTGCCTGAAAGTACTATATGGAGTTCCAGCTATAACAAACTGGCAATAACTGGAATGACACTGTAATATTTTTTGAACATGTTCATTTTCGATTCACTTAAATATCTTTGTTTTTGAAGGCCATACAACAAGAACAGTAGGTGATAATAAAATGGCACGATTTAAAAGTTGATTTTCTCTAGACCCGACCGGTTAGTAACTGGTTTTGATGATTTTTTATTCACATGTGAGTTGATTCCTCAGTTTTAAACATATACGGTGAGAAAGATTCAGTCGGTCACATTTTTTTGACAACTAAATATTAAAAATTGATGATTTTTAAATATTTTCGTTAATATCATTTGAATGGGTGTTTGAGATTAAACGCGTACTGTAGTAATTGTTTTTAAACACGAAAGGTGAAGGTGTAGTCAAGTTTATAAGCTATTTTGTATAAATTCAAGGGAAAATGGTTACTACGTAAAGTCGTACGTAATGTAGAACCAACTAAAGAAGCGAATGATAATTAATCCAGGGGAGGATACATTTTTTGAAAAAAAAAGCACCTCCGTCTGGATTTCAACCAGGGACCCTCCATTATCCTCACTTGGATTTAATTATCATTCTCTTCTTTAGTTGATGTTATTTTCTATGATTTACGTTAAATTATAAAAAACTATTAATTTTTAATGTTCATGGTACTTTTCTTAGGTAATTCTAAATTTCAAATGAAAAATGTTTGATACAAAATACTTATTGAATTTGTATTTATTTTGTTAACTCCGAACTTGTGCTCGCATGCGCACGCATAGATAAATGCAAAGTATTAATAATAATAATAGTATTGATGTGAATCATCAAACATATCAAAAATTAACATACTGCTGAAATTGATCTAACAGGTATTAGCAACATGGTATAAGATGAAAATTAAAATGAATTAAAATCAAATGAGACAAATAACTATTTTGCCAGTTAATCACTTTTTGAGTCTTTTTTGTAAGCGGCCCGGAGAAGTTCAGATCAGAATTTTATGGCCCGCGCCCACAAATGATTTTGACACCACTGGTGTATAGTATTATGACGATATGTCTTTAGTATCACCAAATTTCATATAAAATAACAATCAAACTGATCCATAAGCAGTAAGAAATCAACTTTAGAGCATAAGCAGTGCAAATATAAAAAATCTGATGTGGCCAGGCACATGACTTTATCATACAATATATAAAATTAATAGTTTAGCTGCATGAGAATCTATTTGACTGAGATAAATCGTGTCTGCATTAAAATTAAACTAGTTAGCCAGGATTTGACAGATATTTTGACAGTCAATCGAAGGTATTGTCAAAGCATCAGCATTTGACACTACCTACTGTCATCAGAATAATAGTTGTTTATCTCACAAGTTGCGAAAGTACGGAATAGCACAACGAGCGGTGATGCGGCGCGTCACCGATGACGGAGCGTCGTCGTCGCATGTGAGCGAGTCGCGCGATGTAGTTTTCGGCAGGAGTGACATCAACGTTTTTTGTATTGCTTTTTGAGAAATACGTATTTAAAAAAAAATTCAAAAATGGTTATATTTCAGTATAGAAAATGTTAGGTTGATACCACTTCTACGAAATGTCAAGTTTAAAAAGCTAATTCAAATTCTGACAGATTTATATTCGTTCATGACACTGTAGATGACGTTCCATAGTGGTTCTCCGAGTGTGACAGCGTGGTGACAGCACAAAAAAATCTGATGTGGCCAGGCACATGACATTATCATACAATATATAAAATTAATAGTTTAACTGCATGAGAATCTATTTGATTGAGATAAATCGTGTCTGCTTTAAAATTAAACTAGTTATCCAGGCTTTGACACATATTTTGATAGTCAATAGTATCAATAGCAGGTATTGTCAAAGCATCAGCATTTGACGCTACTGGCATCAAAATAATAGTTATTTATCTCACAAGTGCCGAAAGTACGGAATAGCGCGACGAGCGGTGATGCGGCGCGTCACCGATGGCGGAGCGTCACCGTTGTATGTGAGCGAGTCGCGCTATGTAGCTTTCGGCAGGAGGGACATCAACGTTTTTTGTGTTGTTTTTTGAGAAATACGAGAGGAAAAATCAAAAATGGTTATATTTCTGTATAGGAAATGTTAGGTTGATACCACTTCTACGAAATGTCAAGTTTAAAAAGCTAATTCAAATTCTGACAGATTTATATTCGTTCATGACACTGTAGATGTCACATCCGTACCAGCATACTAAAATATAACTACACTCATCGTTATACTTTATTTACAATTTTCTCAAATTATCGTTTTTACAATTACATATAACAACGGGTTGATATTTCTTATCAACAAACAATCAAATTGGTGATCATATTGTATTTGAATTTTGTATATTGTACTTTGCCCGCTAGAGCGGCAACGTTCCATAGCGGTTCTCCTGTGATGAAATCAGCTGTTTTTGAGTGTGACAGCCATAGACATTTCTGTGGTGACAGCACAAGAAAATATTTGACAAATCCAGGCTACTGTGTAGTTTCATATCAATGCAGATGCGACCGATCTCGATCAAATAGAATTTGCTCTTGAATCTAAACTATTAATTTTACCAAAAAATGTCATAGGCATAAATTATTAAAAATTTCCTCTACTTTATTTATTAATTAACTATTTTGTCGAAATTACAGAAATAGCGGCTCATTTGCAAAATCCTTCAAAAAGGCTTAGAATAAACTACCAGTTCCTTTGGACCCTTTTCAACCAAAAGCTTTCCAGCTCTAAGTTAGGTCATGAAACTTCTAAATATGAACTTTCGTCCCGATACCTTTAGTAGTTTCTCCGGAATCGTCGCCACAAAAATCGTTTACACACAGACATACACACACACACACACACACACACACACACACACACACACACACACACACACACACACACACACACACACACACACACACACACAGACATTTTTTTGTACCTTGGTCAAAAATGTTCAGGGGACCCTTAAAGACCTATTTCCGCTAAAATCTCAATTTTTTTTTCGGCATGATTACAATACTTTAGCATACTGCGTATGATAAAGTAAAAAATCTGATGTGGCCAGGCACATGACTTTATCATACAATATATAAAATTAATAGTTTAGCTGCATGAGAATCACTACGTCATTAGAATAATAGTTATTTATGTCACAAATGCCGAAAGTACGGAATAGCGCGACGAGCGGTGATGCGGCGCGTCACCGAACGCGGAGTGTCGCCGTCGCATATGAGCGAGTCGCGCTATCTAGTTTTTGGCAGGAGCGACATCAACGTTTATTGTGTTGCTTTTTAAGAAATACGTAATTAAAAATCTGATGTGGCCAGGCACATAACTTTATCATACAATATATAAAATTAATAGTTTAGCTGCATCTGAATCTATGTTATTGAGATAAATCGTAGGTATTGTCAAACAATCAGCATTTTTTTATACTTCTGTATAGGAAATGTTAGGTTGGTACCACTTTGACGAAACGTCAAGTTTTAAAAGCTAATTCAAATTCTGACAGATTTATATTTGTTCATGGTACTGTAGATGTCACATCCGTACCAACATACTAAAATAAAACTACACTCATCCCTATACTTTATTTACAATTTTCTCAATGGATCGTTTTTAGAATTAGATATAAAGTCGGGTTGATATTTCTTATCAACAAACAATCAAATTGGTGATCTCATTTTATTTGAAATTTGTATTTTGTACTTTGCCGCGCTAGAGCGGCAACGTTCCATAACGGTACTCCAACCTCTGATGAAATCAGCTGTTTTCGAGTGACAGCACAAAAACCTATTTGTCAACATTCTGGCTACTATGTACTTAGTTTCATATCAATGCAGATGCGACCGATATCGATCAAACAGAATTTGCTCTTACAGCTAAACTATTAATTTTACTAAAAAATGTCATAGGCATAAATTATTCAAAATTTCCTCTACTTTAATTTATTATTTAACTATTTTGACGAAATTACAGAAATGGCGGCTCATTTGCAAAATCCTTGAAAAAGGCTTAGAATAAACTACCTGTTCCTTTGTACCCTTTTGAACCAAAAGCTTTTCAGCTCTAAGTTAGGTCATGAAACTTCTAAATATGAACTTTTGTCCCGACACCTTTAGTAGTTTCTCCGGAATCGTCGCCACAAAAATCGTTTACACACACACGCACGCACACACACACACACACAGACATTTTTTGTACCTTGGTCAAAAATGTTCAGGGGACCCAAAAAGACCTATTTCCGCTAAAATCTGAATTTTTTTTTTCGGCATGATTACAATACTTTAGCATACTGCGTATGATAAAGTAAAAAATGGTACCACTTTGACGAAACGTCAAGTTTAAAGGTGCGTTCCGATTGGTAGGTAATGGTAGCTAATGGCGGTGGTACAATACGAAATTATAGTATTTCTTACATATCGTGATAATGACACATATTAGTTTGCATTTACATAAACATGAGTCACTATCAATTTTCTATTTGAAATACTATAACGGCGTCTGGTACCACTGCCATTATCACTAATGAAAACGCACCTTAAAAGGTAATCCAAATTCTGACAGATTTATATTTGTTCATAACACATCCCTACCAACATACTAAAATAAAACTACACTCATCGCTATACTTTATTTATAATTTTCTCAATGTATCGTTTTTAGAATTAGATATAAAGACGGGTTGATATTTCTTATCAACAAACAATCAAATTGGTGATCTTACTTTATTTGAAATTTGTATTTTATAATTTGCCGCACTACAGCGGCAACGTTCCATAGTGGTTCTCCAACCTCTGATGAGATCAGCTGTTTTCGAATATGACAACACAAAAAAATATTTGTCAAAATCCTGGCTACTATGTAATTTCATATCAATGCAGATGCGACCGATCTCGATCAAATAGAATTTGCTCTTGAAGCTAAACTATTAATTTTACCAAAAAATTTCATAGGCATAAATTATTCAAAATTTCCCCTACTTTAATTTATTAATTAACTATTTTGTCGAAATTACAGAAAAGCTAAACTATTAATTTTACCATAAAATGTCATAGGCATAAATTATTCAGAATTTCCTCTACTTTAATTTATTATTTAACTATTTTGACGAAATTAGAGAAATGGCGGCTCATTTGCAAAATCCTTGAAAAAGGCTTAGAATAAACTACCAGTTCCTTTGGACCCTTTTTAACCAAAAGCTTTTCAGCTCTAAGTTAGGTCATGAAACTTCTAATTATGAACTTTCGTCCCGATACCTTTAGTAGTTTTTCCGGAATCATCGCCACAAAAATCGTTTACACACACACGCACACACACACACAGACATTTTTTTGTACCTTGGTCAAAAATGTTCAGGGGACCCAAAAAGACCTATTTCCGTTAAAATCTCAATTTTTTTTTTTTCGGCACGATTACGATACTTTACATACTGCGTATGATAAAGTAAAAAGTAAAATGTATGACAATCGCAATAACATTGTAAATATAAGTGCTAGTAATATCTATTTAATGACTACGGATTTATTACAATTGGCCTGTATATTTCTTCTCCGTAGTGTGATATGCGGGTAGACACATCACACTACGTCAATAAAATTTGATAATTCTGTTAATTTTCAACCGATTCGTATAAACAAACGCGTATTAGCCGCAAATTTATATGGGCTTTTCATAAAAAATAGCAAAAATATATTGCGGATTCAAACAAATCATCAAATTGTTGTTAAAGTTGAAATATTCTGAAAATAATTGGAAACTTCTGAACTTGAACGTCCATAACTTGTCGATTTGTTATTGGATCTGACCGACCAGTACATCTTTATAACGGCATATGCTTCCTCTTTCATTTGCTTTTTCATTTTCGAATAGAAAATGGCGAAGTTATGAATTTTTATACACGAGTACACAGAAATGTATTTTTCTCAGACATACAATTGCTTTCAAACAGGTACTGTTTTTTTTTTTCAAACTGGTTGCTGTTTTTTAAACAGGCGCAGTCTACCTTTTTGTTGATGAGGGACCGACAGTTTGACGGGTGTGACGACACCCTGGGGGTTTGGTGGTTGGTGTAGCAGTAGGTGGTTTGACTGTTGGCGGAATGAACTAGAAGCCGCGTCGCATCGAATGGTTACCTAGAGTTCGATTGCGAGGAATTGTTTTATATTCAGCCTGCATTGTAAAATACAGTTTTGATAGTTTCTGGTGCAAAAATGTTGCAATATTTTGCTTCAAACTGGTAAAGAGTTCGTTGGATTTATGATGAATCTGCTTGAAAGAAATCTGATACCGTTTTATACTAGCTGTAAATTGTTTCTAAATTCTGTACCAAGTTTGACTTCAATCGTACATTTTATCTAACAAATGAATGTGTCATTTTTATGTCATATCAATAGCTTAATTATATTTTTTACATAAATTATATTAGTAGACACTTTTGAAATCCCAGCCGTTTTTAAAACGCCAGGCTTCACTGACGGACCCTGCGCTGTAACATTAATTTCGATTAGATATTTTGTCTAATTTGTCTAAAATTATGCACGCTTATTGCAATATTGTAAATCTTCTGTTTTATTTTTCAGGTGTACGAGAGAATGGATCCAGATTTGTATTCACCAATGGAGAAGTTTGTCTGCAGCTTATGTGGGTTCAAGTTTAGCCAACAGAAGTATTTGGCAAACCACTTTAACCTTTGCAAGGATATCCACGATCCTTCAGAAAGGTTAGGTGCAAACACAAGTAAGTTGTTTACTTTACTACTTCCAGATTTATTTTATATCCCATTATACAAGTTGTTTCTCTTTTCTAGATACGATCAAGCAGGAAGATTGCAAAGTGGAGTTTCAGAACCTGGAACAGCTTGACGAAGACGCTTTAAATTGCAAGACAACTGAACCTAAGTATGTCACATCTTTTAAACTATAACAGTAATTTTTATGAACGTTATCATTTTCTGCAATCACCTCTCTTGCTGTATTACACCAGGTAAACAATAATCATGTAATAAATTGTAAAAGCTCTGAATTTATTGTTTTAATAATGATTAAGTGCATAATATTAAATGGATAAATTTTTTTTTTAAAAGTATTCAATTACGCTGTTGAAAAGTAATTACGATCTTTTACAAATAACAATGTTTGATAATAACTAAAATAAATGCGTACTTTGAACTATAATTCAAATTTCATATAGAGTTTGGCGTTTTTTTTTGACAATTTAGAGATTGTACTAGCCTTTGTCCTGTAGCTTCACACGCGTGGATGTCTAGATTTAGTAAAATTGTGTTCAAAGGAAACGTTTTTTGTGAAACAACACGAAATATAGTTTATTGCGTGATGTCTTATCTAATAAGCACTGTTTATTATAGTCTGTTCTATTATATGTACATCTATATGATTATGTTCGTGTTGTGTTGTAGACAGACAGTGATCCACAAATTGCCTTTGTAGTAACCAGTAGCGCGTTTTCCTGCTTAAATGAGCATTTGCATTTCCCCAGAGCCCTGACGACAGGGGGGGGGGGGAGCAAAACCAGTATTTTGGAAAGTAATATCCGTAATAGCCTATAAAATTTTCAATTTGACGCTGCTGTTGGTAAGAAGCGACGTGCATGTTAGTTGAAAATTTGATTATCGCTACCCATATGTTTTCATAAAGTGTAGTACTACGACAAAATGTGGGCCGCAGCTATTTTTAGTACGCGGATTATACCGAAAAATTTAAACAAATTGCCGATAGAAGCTCCAGAGAAGCTTGTGTACGGCAATTTGCACTTTAACAGCTGCGTCATAGTCTTCGAGCGACCGCAGCAGTCGACATTATCACATCTCCACATTTTCCGTAAAATACCATCATGTCTTACTCACTACTTTACTACTCACTACTAAATTATCCATTTTTATCACACAAAATAACAAAACCCGACATGGACACCGAGAAACTACAAGCACGGGACTTTACACGGCTCGCCCGCCTATATTCTGTATGCGTTTGAAATGATCCTAATACATCATAATAATATCAATGTAGTTATGAACGTATCGTTTAGTGAGGTGAATGGAGTGAGGTTATGTTTATTACAGTTTACAAGCATAACATTAAAAGTAGGCAGTTTTGGATATATGTTATCTGAACTTTCATGATCAAAATAACTCACGGAATCAGCCCTTAAAGATTGTCGCATAAATTAAGAAACATCAAAAACATTGGCCATGAAATTTCTAACCTCAAATGTAATCTTGAAACTCACTTAAACTACAATTTTTGTTGAACCATTACGTCATGATTGTTACAACAATATCTACCATAAATGAGATTTCTGATCTTTTAAACCCCTCTTGAAACGAAATGCCTGTGTATTTCCTTATATGAAAATCAGTCAAATTTTGTTTCCCGCCGCGCAGTTTTACTAAACCGGGTGTATTCTTTTGAGTTAGAAACCACTCTTCCTAAGTTTTGCTCCATACTCTTACACTAGGGGCCCTATTTTAATAAAATTTAAAGCATGCGATATCAAAATGCACTGCCACACTATGCAGGTACGTGACCAATGTTCGTCATTGGTGACGATCTGCGTAGCGTGACCCAACACCGTATATTCACTTTGTCAACAAGTTGATATTGATTCAGTGCAATACATGCCAAGCAGTTTTACTAGATACCTTGAAACGCAAGGTGATTATTTTTGTACCATGGGTCATGTTTACAAACGTCCAACATGTGTTACGTTTCCGGACTACATGTCACAGGTATACAATTTTAAAAACTACAGAAGCAAATTATGTATCCTCGATTAGTGATTTTAAATATAGGCTGCCCTGTTAGCCCAGTAATTTTAGACCAAATTTGGCAAAAGCCCTAATTAATAAAGTGAAACTGCAAATTGGTGAACTTCGTGTCCTGAACAACATACTAAAATTCCTAAAAAATCCTGTGTCTTCGTCATAGTTTTTTATGGTAAAATACCTATTGACGTAATTGCCCGACATTGTCAGAAATCACTCATAACCTTCAAACCTGCCATTTAGGCGTTTAGAATGAAGCTGAACCCGAATACATTGTAAAATGTAAAACTGCAGAGCAGATACTTGAAATTATGGAAACCTTCTGATAAATCTAGTATTTTCATAGGTTTATAAGGAGGCTGAATCAATTCAAATTGTCGTATCCAAAATGACGGATTAGAATATTATAATTAAGGGGGATTCCGTTTTTTACGCTAAAACTCAAAATCAGTATTTCTACTTTAATTAATTTCTACTTTATTGTTATTTTACAATTAAATAGTGCGCATATTGGACGCTTTCAATAAATCCATTACTGACAAAGCAAATCATTATTCGCATGAGTTTGGCCGTCGCACGTCTATTCGCACAAATGACATAGGGCCGTTGCGATGGCTGAACGAAGATACTATCAATGCCGTGTGATTCTATTTTGAACGATTCGTTCAATAGATCCGTTTTGGTCCGAACGGTTCGGTCGTTCTGTCGGTCCATATGCAAGTCGTTCATTTTGAACGGGTCAGTTTGAACGGGTCATTTTAGTGAGCCGTTTCGGCTGAACCGGCTCACTGAAATGACCGAAAATGCCAATCCCTAGTTCGCATCTACCACCGGGTGTGACGTCGCCCGGTGGTCGAAAATTAAATCACACCATATAAATCGCCTTAAAACATTAACTAACAACTCAATTGTGATTCTTTTTCAATAGTCGTATGAAGTAAAATATGACGATTCTTTCCGTCGTTATCGCGTTGTCGTGCAATTCGTTACGGAGATATTTTCTTTCCTAATAACCTTGTTTACAGCCTTTATTAGAGAGAAATTTACGAAAGCACAAAAGCCAGTCTGTGGATGAGATCCTAAGTTACCACGGATGTAAATTTGAAAGTTTTTTGGACCAGCGGTTTAGTAAGAAAAAAATCGGAAAAACGAGAGGTTACATTACATTTTTACACTTCTTCTGCTCTCATGTCCAAACCTAGGCCAAGCGAATTTTTAAAGGCCTACAGATTATGTAGAAATGATTTAGGAGCATAACGGACTTTACTTTTTTTTGTTAGTGGTTTCCAAGTTATAGGCCTTCAAATACAGGGCTCAATACCAGTAGCGGCTCGTGATCTAGAAAAATTGAGGTTTCAACTTTCAGGTACCTAGTACCTACCAGTTTTATATGACATATCTGTTTTATAGAAAAATATCTTTAATATTGTGCACTTAAAATGATTCTTTCATATTCTTAAATACTCTAATTTTAATTATCTTTGGCTGCTACGTCCCATGGGTCTTAAATCCCTGTTATTGTTTAGTACTATACACGGTGTACCCCTTTTTTCCCGCAGATTTTTTTTTTCTGATAGTAAATGTTCATACTGTATAAAAAGTTTAATATGGACTTTAGTTTATCAATTCATTAAAAAGTTACAGCTGTTTAAAATATTAACAAATCGGCATATTTTAAACGGCTCTAACTTTTTAAGCAATTGAGAAAACCAATAAGTCCATATATAACTTCTTACTCGGAATAACATTTCCCTTCTAGAAAAAAATCAGTTAAATCTTATTAAATATATTTTAATATATTTGTCATATGTTTTGCTGACAATGAGTGCTTCATTATTCGGTCGGTTAAATGATTTAAATCTGTACATATACCTGCTTTTAGCCACCGGTCATCGGCTCTAAACAAAAGACAAGGAAAACAAAAAAAAACATTTTTGACGTCACACCCACAAATCCACTCATTTTTACTGTAAACATCAGCATTAACGCTCCGTTGTAAAAACATCGCAACTACGAAACAAAATATTTAAATTCGATGTTTTTCTGTCGGGATCCGTATCTATGCCGTGGTTTACGTATCGATTACAGCTTATGGTATCTGCGATGAGCTGACCTTACGTAACAGCCGAAATATGGCCATTGTTTATATATTTGAAAATTATCACATTTTTCGGTTACCGAAAAAGTTATAATGTTTGTGCTGAAATTGTATCTAGGTAAAAAATCTATTATAGTATTGTGACTTTGGCTAGGGGTACTATATTTGAAAAAAGAAAGTGTAGAAGTAAAATTCATTTTTATCTTACCCAAAAATAATTTTTGGCCTAGCCAACCTCCTTATTTATCTAAGAATTGACACAGAATTTCATTAATTTTGAACCATAAATAACGCAGCTAATAGAAAACGCGTGATCCAGTAGTTCTGGTGTACTGGATACTTGCAACCATTTTAGAATAAACGAGCCGATCAACGCGCAACTGCGGCCCTAGGCCGTATAACGGAATTGCGCTTGGAATTCTCGAGAAAATAGTCGAAATTTTATTAAATTATATGTTATAGATCGTATTGACTATTACACTATTATTTGCATACAATTAAACTCTTTTTGTTTCCTTGTTATTTTTGGGGGTTGCTCAAACCTGCAAACCAATGCACGAGCCGCTACTGCTCAATTTTTGCAACCGATAATAGTAGATTTACTTCGCTACTAAACTATTCGGAAATCTGATAAGTCCTTTATAATACCCGGCCTACCTGAATTCAATTTTACTTCGTAAATTATTTACGCGTATTTTTTTGCTTTTCAGATTGGACATAAAATGTAAAGAAATTGATTGTACTGAAACGTCTGTCTCTCGATTTGGAACACCTAGCGAACATCTGAAGACAGAAATAGACGAATTATACAAGTGTAGCAAATGTGACTACGAATCTGCACTATCAACTCAACTCGAAGAGCATATAAAAGTACACCATCCCATACAACATATTCAAGCTCATACCGGAGAGAAACCGTTTAAATGTAGCCATTGTGACTTTTCCACTGCTGTTCGTGGTCGTCTTAAACGTCATCTACTGACTCATACAGGAGTGAAACCATTTAAGTGCACCATATGCAGTTATGCTTGTACACACCAGTGTACTCTTACTGAACATATACGAACCCATTCAGGAGAGAAACCATATAAATGCACCATTTGTGACTTTGCATCTGCACATGCTAGTGGTCTTAGATCACATGTACGAACTCACACAGGCGAGAAACCGCATAAATGCACCATTTGTGACTATGCTTCTTCACGTTCTTATACACTTACGGAGCATATGCGAACTCATACAGGAGAAAAGCCATTTAGATGCACCATATGTGACTTTTCTACTGGACGTATAGCGGTTCTTATACAACATAAGCGATCTCATACAGGAGAAAAACCGTATAAATGCACTATTTGTGATTATTCCGCTGTACAGAAAATTTGTCTTGCACGGCATATGCGAACTCATACAGGAGAGAAACCATACAAATGTACCCTTTGTGACTACGCAACGGCAGTGCGTGCTCCTCTCATCCAGCATATGCGAACTCATACCGGAGAGAAGCCATTTAAATGCAGCTTGTGCGACTATGCTACTCCGCGACGTCATACGCTCAAACAACATATGAGAAAGCATACTGGAGAGAAACCATATAAATGCTCTATTTGTAGTTATGCTGGTGCACACCATGGTAATCTATCACAACATATGCGAACTCACAAATAATAACTCATATTGTCGCACAGTGGTCGATTTTGCAATTTTAGCTGAACAAAATTATTTTCTTTTTCGAAAGCACTTGAAGTATTCGATAGATAACCGGAAAATAGTTACCCCCTTAACTCCCTTAAGAGAGTTGTTTTTGAGGAGTTGCAAAACGAATTTGGTGTTAAAATTCTGTATCCTTGTGAATATGATACCTAGGAATACACGATGAAAACGAAAACAAATATACCGCGGAGTGGTTTTGGAAGGGATTAAATAATAAATTTAGCATACAAATTCTGAAACTTGGTGAATGAGATATAATTATTCCTAGAAATATGCGAAAACGAAAATTAAAAAAAAAAATACGAAAACAAAAAATATATAGGTACTATACTGGGGTGGTTTGTGAGGGATATTGCTTTAAAATTCTAAAACCAAAAACTATTTATGCAAGTGAATAACAAATAGTATTGTATATGCATGTGGTATTATTTGAATAATGATCCGAGTATGCGAGAGTTACCGAATTCCAAATTTCGGTAATAGCACTCGGCTTCAGAATGTTAAACTTAAACATACATAAGACGTGTGTGGTATTGCATACGTATTTTCATATGAAACAACTTCTGCTGAAAATGTTTCTATTGTATCTATTGAAGTACTATTGTAAGTACTATTGAAGAAATTAACTGTGTAATCGCATCAATTTTGAATGTTATGTAATTTTGAAATGTTAAGTGTACTTTTTATAGTAATAAATTTTTCTGTGTAAGTTACTTTGTACAGACTATGACTATTATATTATTATGTAATTAGTATATTCATTATTCTAATTATGTTAATTGAGTGTGCAATATAAAGAGTAGTATTATTATGCGTCAAGATTTGTTAATGCTGACGTTTCGCGAACGATGTTGCTCGCTTCTTCAGAGCTAACTGAATACTGAAGACCTACCACGAAAATCTCCCTTATACACCTAAATTTACACCTCACTGCGCACATCTGGAGCTTACCGCTCCCATGTGCTTTTCCACCTGACCGCGTTAGGATCGATTTCCAAACCCTACTAATGTCAGTGCCGTCCTCGCGATTGATATTGTCAGGCCGTTTGTAAATTTCGACGGCTTCTCTAATAAGCCTTCGATGATAGTTACCCACCCTTGCCAACATCTACACGTCATCGAAATTCATTGTGTGTCCAGACTCGTGGCAGTGTTGAGCAACAGCGGACTGTTGAATCTTGCGTAGCCGGGTGTCTCTACTGTGCTCCTTGACTCGACATTCCATGCTTCGTCCTGTCTGTCCTACATAGCATGTTCGACACTCACATGTTATCTTGTATACCCCTTCGTTATTCAGGAGTGGTGTGATATGCTTTGAGTTAGGCAAAAAATCCTTTACCTTTGCTGGTGCTCTGTACCTTCTAGTTTATCTCTACTGTGTGGCCAAACCACAAAGGTATCGTCTTGTATAGGAATCGTTTATAGGTCATTTTATGTTTCATTGAATTATATTTGTCAACGTTAGTTTTGTTTATTTAAGTATTTTCTTTTGTCTGGAGTAGGTTTTGTTATATTTTTGTAGTTTAATAAATATTGATTACACATACTGGACCGTTGTACTGGACAAGAAACATTACAACTGATAAGTAATAATATAGTAATAGTAATAAACAATATTCCAAAAAAATATATAAAATGAAAAATGCGATACTAAACACCCCTAACATGGAAAACACTCCCTAATTTTTCCTAACTGGAAAATGCGAAATAAGCTACCTTTGGCAGCTGCAATATTATATATTATATTAACATGTATTATTAATATTAAATAATATATCATGTTATTGTTAATATTCTATATCTAACTTTATAACGAATTAAGTTACAGTTACCGCTGTAGCGTACCCCGCTAGTAACACGTTACGTTATTGTAGGCCCTAAGGAAGCCGGAGATCAACCGAGCGAAACGTCGGCTTAGTTTATGCCTTCGTAGAGACATAAGTTACCCTAGACTATACAGCGATAGGTTTATTTCCCAGTTCCAGTTACATTGTTTGTTGCCCCGGATTGACGAATTTCGTCAGTTTAAAGTATCAAACAGGCCCATCATGTTCTTATGTTCATAGTATGATTTAATTTTAATCGATGTGAGATTAATTTATGGAAAAAATATCTCTTCCTGAATTTAAACCAGGAACCCTCCAATTTCCAGGCAGAAGCTCTCCTAGTTGAGGTACAGAGTCAGTGTGAATTTATGGGCTGATTGGTCACTTTATGAGTAGCATTCCGACTTTAAAACATATCGAACCCATCTTGACTCCTAAAGGGATATATTACATAAATTTGCATTTGCTTTTTAAAACTAAAAAAAAAAACAAACAAACTAAAAAGATCTGATGTGGCCAGGCACATGATTTTATCATACAAAATATAAAATTAATAGTTTAGCTGCATGAGAATCCATTTGATTGAGATAAATCGTGTCTGCATTAAAATTAAACTAGTCAGCCAGGATTTGACAGATATTTTGATAGTCAATAGTATCAATAGTAGGTATTGTCAAAGCATAAGCATTTGTCACTACCTACTGCTATCAAAATAATAGTTATTTATCTCACAAGTGCCGAAAGTACGGAATAGCGCGACTAGCGGTGATGCGGCGCGTCACCGATGGCGGAGCGTCGCCGTCGCATGTGAACGAGTCGAATTTAAAAAAATCAAAAATGGTTTTATTTCTGTATAGGAAATGTTAAGTTGATACCACTTCTACGAAACGTCAAGTTTAAAAAGCTAATTCAAATTCTGACCGATTTATATTCGTTCATGACACTGTAGATGTCACATCCGTACCAACATACTAAAATATAACTACACTCATTGCTATACTTTATTTACAATTTTCTCAATTTATCGTTTTTACAATTAGATATAACAACGGGTTGATATTTCTTATCGACAAACAATCAAATTGGTGATCTTATTTTATTTGAATTTTGTACTTTGCCGTACTAGAGCGGCAACGTTCCATAGCGGTTCTCCAACCTCTGATGAAATCAGCTGTTTTCGAGTGTGACAGCCATAAACATTTCTGTGGTGACAACACAAAAAAAATATTTGTCAAATCCAGGCTACTATGTAGTTTCATATCAATGCAGATGCGACCGATCTCGATCAAATAGAATTTGCTCTTGAAGCTAAACTATTAATTTTACCAAAAGATGTTATAGACATAAATTATACAAAATTACCTCTACTTTAATTTATTATTTATCTTATTACAGAAATGGCGGCTCATTTGCAAAATCGCTGCAAAATGCTAAGAGTAAATATCCAGTTCCTTTGGACCCTTTCGAACCAAAAGCTTTTCACCTCTAAGTTTAGTCATGAAACTTCTAAATATGAACGTTCGGCCCGATACCTCTAGCAGTTTCTCCGGAATCGTCTCCACGAAAATCGGGTACACACATCACACACACACATACACACACACACACACAGACATTTTTTGTACCTTGGTCAAAAGTACTCAGGGGACCCAAAAAGACCTATTTCCGCTAAAATCTCATTTTTTTTTTCGGCACGATTACAATACTTTATTATACTGCGTATGATAAAGTAAAAACAACTGTATAATTCGGCAGTTGTGTATTTTACAAATTTGGTTAGCACAGAAACGTTGTACTAAATTTCATTTGTAGTTATTCTGGAAGTGAATGTTGGTTCAAAAGGCAATAATAAGTAAGCAATTAGATAAAACATCGGCTGCACTTGTTCGGTTCTTCCAGTCAAGGACAAGCTTATCGATAATAATCTCTTATTTGTTCAAAAAAATATGCTATTAGCACAAGAGGCAAATAAAAATGCATAAAGACGAAAAGAAGAACAATTTTCATATTAGAAACAAAATTAAAACTAACTAAAAAAACATCATTATTAAACTTGGCATTAGTTATCATCATGATTTGATGGTTCCCAAGAAGTAATATGGTAATAAAATTTCTTCTCCTTCTAAATACTGCATCACTTTTTTATATTCGCAATTTTTAGGTAGTTATTAGGTGAGTTTTTGTGTGCTGATTTTGTTGAAAGTGTTGGACAATTTCTTTTTTCTTTTAATAGTTTGAAGAAATGGGTGGTGTAGCCATATAGATGGCCATACAGTGAGCGCGTAAAGTATAGAGACATGACAAAATCTCAAGAACGGTTTGCTATTTTAAAAAATCCTCGAACACGTCGATTTATAGTTATCATAATACACCTTATGATATCAAATTAATTTTTTTACCTCTAATTGTTTTTAACAGATGACCTATATTTTTAATGAATTACAGATCTTTTAATTGTCTTTGTGATAGCACAATATTTTTAAGGCCTTACATAAATAAATGTCGAGAAGGAGACAATTGAAGGTTATGAAATAAAAGTAACAAAATCTCTGGAACGAACGGCTCGACCGAATTTAACGAATTTTTGGAATTAAATATTTTACAACAATGTGACTGGCTGACTGACGCCAGTGGCGTTACTATCGTTGATGCAACGTTGACAGTTTCCGAGATATTACCACAAACTTTTGACTTTGAAATAAAACACCTTGTATATTTTGACATTTTCTGTCATTATTATAACAAAAACATCTAGAAATTAACAAAAACCTTTATTACTTAGGCTAAAAATTAAAAACCAAAAAATTGATAACAAAATTATTTTATATTTTCTACTGCAACTAGTTGGTTTATGAGGATTTTCAACCATTGACAAAAACACTTTGTTTTAAAATTGATCGGTTTATTTTTTGTTGTTGCAAATATTTGTTATCAATTTTTTCTTTGTTAATTTTTAACCTAAGAGTTAAAGGTTTTTGTTAATTTCTAGATATTTTTGATATAGTACTGTAACAAGCGTAGTAACATTGAATAGGCAATGGAAGACTAACAGAAAATGTCAAAAATACAGGCTGTTCTATTTCAAATTCAAAAGTTTGATGTTATATCTCAGAAAAATCCAGCCTACAGCGATTTTTAATAATTCGCGTCAAAATTTACGAATTTCAAAATACAAATTATGACAAAGAAGCTAAAATTAAAAAAAAAACGTTTTCTCACTTATGCACAAAAACAAAATTTCAATAACAAATTCTTGCTTGTATTGCTACAGTGTATTATTTTTATTAGTAATATCTTAATGCGTTAAAGGAACATATTACATATTTACTCATATTAATGTCATCGATTGCAATTACCACAAGTGGTGCATAACCAACAACTGTTAGTTTTGGGCTAGTAGTACATAACGAAAAGTACAACGGAATTATACTCAATCGATCGTACATATAAACATGGCAACTATATATTGGTTATTAAATCCAATTCACACAATTTTAAGATTATCAGGAATGGCTTCATACTATCTCGGAGATGAACACAAACAGAAATATATCAATTCTTCTTGGTTGTATCAAGTGTTCAGGATCACTTTCCACTTGATCCTGTTGGGATGCACCATCATGTATTACTCTGATAGGCAAGAGACACTTAAGTCCATTTCCTTGATGATTTATATGGCATTTTGTTGCTACGTGGCTTCTGATACAACATTTCTTATATGGAGTATGATCATCAATCGGTTTACCACAAAGAAATTGTTCACTTTGTTAAACAATCTGCACGAGTACACGCTAGTTCTTCAACGAGTTGGCATTCACCTAAACTACAGACAAGTGAGATCTAGAATCATCTTCTATACAGCGTTGTATTTGCTGTGCATTTTATTCCAATTCACAACGATGAATGTCGTTGAAGCACGATATGACGTCGGTATCTGGCAAATAATAATAGGAAATATGATGGCGGCCTTTGTAATTTTAATACCAACAACACCTATTATGCATTTTTGTACAGTTTTCTTCATCCTTGGATGTTTATTTGAGAAGATAAACCACCAGTTGCTGAGGTCTATTGAAAATTCTACTTGGGAAAATGTCAACTTAAGGACAATTTCCAAGATGGCTGAAGTACATCAAAGGTTATGCACCTTTTTGAAAGAGTTTAACAGTCTTTGTTCTTTCCTGTTTCTAATGGTTCTTACTAGGAACTTTTGCATTGTTACCTTGCATATCTTCACCATAGCAGTACTCTTCAATGCTGACAAAATTGAATTCATCAGCTGCATCGTCTTTTCGACAATTACAGCCACAGCTTTAATGGCAACAATACTTTGCATCGTGCTTTGTGATTTTTGCACCAAACAGGTAATTATTTTCTTATCCACGAGTCGTCAGATAATGATAGTATTTCTGTTGTAGGTGAAACAACTTAAAAATGTACTGTACTACACAGCATTAAAAACAAAGCACTCAGAAATTAGACAGCAGGTATGATGATATTGAGTTATGTGCTCTGTGTCTGACATATATATTTTATAGCTCAATGCCTTTTCCTTACAATTATTTCATGAGGAGTTGCACATTCGTGCTGCAGGTTTTTTCGCAATCGATTTCAACTTTATCGCAACTGTAACTAGTAACACCCATACAAAAAAATAATATTTTTACATTATTAATCTCTTTCAGATGTTTTCAACTATCTTCATGTACACAATCTTACTCATCCAATTTGATCCTGATGCAGATGTCTTTACATTCTTCATAGATTCATCATCTATAATATAATTTACATCTTAGATAAGCTAAATAAAATACTAGCTAATTATTCTTCATTCGGCGATTTCCCCAAAACTATATTATAAATATCACTCAGTGATAAGTAGCACCATATGGTGAAACGTAACTCACTGGTAACTCACAGTCGCCACTGGTGAAGCAATGCCACGAGAAGCAGAATAAGCAACTAGACCAGGAACTGGTGCACTAAAGCCTGTTGGCGCATCTGCATCTGGTGGACTTATTGACCCAAAAGAGCACTGTAATAGCTATGTGGAACAATGTACCACAGGAGCTACCACACGATTCATAGATTTTTTCGGATTGTGATTCAAAGTACGGTGAAGATACAGCTGTTGGAGTTGATATGTTACTAGCTTGAACTCCGCCCAAACAAGAAAATGAAAATCGTCATTGTTTTAAGTTCATGCAAATAAATTTTTGTGTTGTTACAGTTAAAGAACCATGGTAATTGTACTTTTTAGGTTTGTCTTTAGATAAGGAACTTTGGTGAATGACTTGTGCAAATAACAATATTTTCCGTTTTTCTAAGTACTCTGTTACTTTATAAAGCGGTAAGTCCAGTTGTGCCAGTGATATTTGTGGTGGCTTGTACCACAGTATAGACATACGCTACGCTATACAGTAGTCGCACTACGTAAAAATCATGTAGCAAAACTGCAAGCACGCAGCCTCTGTGCGCAGCTGTCTGGGTATACAACATATGGTAACTACACACTTTTCAGAAGTTTTGGCCCAATTCATGCACATATACCTGTGTAGTGCGCTTTATGCGCACCGGGGCTGCGCGAGGACAACTTTGGCTTCAAGGAAATCAATAGTTTTCGACCGAAGTGCGAATACTGTATAGCGTAGCCGTAACGTCCGTCACCTCAGAACGCCACTTTTCGCAAATTGACTTGAAACTTTCCAAATAATTAGTACCCAATTAGTACCAATTGGTACCACCAACTGCGGAATTGGTACCTCAAGGGAACCCCTTTAATTTATGAGTAGTTCTTTTAAACGTCACCTCAGAACGCCACTGGTCGTAAAATAACTCGAATTACTTTGAACTTTTGAAACTATTTAGTACCCAATTAGTACCCTCAGAAAACATTAATTTCCAAATTAGTACCTCAAAGGCACCCTCCGATATCGGGGGGCAAAGATAGCGCGCGTCACCTCAGAACGCCACTCGTCGAAAACAAGTCGAATCTATTCTAGCTTTTGTAGGGAATTAGTACCCAATTAGTACCCACAGAAAACACCAACAACCAAATTGGTACCTCAAAGGACCCCCGTAAATCACAGGTAGTTCTTTTGAGCGTCATCTCAGAACGCCACTTGTCGTGAAACAACTGGAATCACTTTGAACTTTTGCAAGGATTTAGTACCCAATTGGTACCCTCAGAAAACACTAACCCCCACATTAGTACCTCAAAGGAACTCCCTGATATCGAGGGGCAAAGATAGCGCGCGTCACCTCAGAACGCCACTTGTCGAAAAACAAGTCGAATCTATTCTAGCTTTTGTAGGGAATTAGTACCCAATTAGTACCCACAGAAAACATCAACAACCAAATTGGTACCTCAAAGGAACCCCCTAAATTACGGGTAGTTCTTTCGAGTGTCATCTCAGAACGCCACTTGTCGTAAAACAACTGGAATCACTTTGAACTTTTGCAAGGATTTAGTACCCAATTGGTACCCTCAGAAAACACTAACCCTGAAATTAGTACCTCAAAGGAACTCCCTGATATCTAGGGGCAAAGATAGTGCGCGTCACCTCAGAACGCCACTTAACAAAAATTAAAACGAATCTATTCTAGCTTTTGTAACCATTTAGTATAGGAATTGCACTTGAGGTAATGAAATAATTTTCGTTAACCCGGTGACCAAATTCCGATCACATTTTCCACATTTATACCTTTTTCCAAAGGTATAAATGTGGAAAATGTGATCGGAATTTGGTCACCGGGTTAACGAATACGATCGTTAGAAGTTGCCTTACTGGTATACTTTACATAAACACCCCTTTACAAGTGGTTGAAATTTTAACTTAGTTGGAAAAGATAGAACACTAATCATTGACATGCAAAGTAGTAAAATATTTCAAATTGGGGATATTCCAAAGATATTGAAAGTGAATAGTAGGACTAGTAAGACCAACAAAAGTTCAGGGCATTATGTTGCACACGTTTGTCGTCCAAGTGGCCGATTTGAAGCTTATGATGACCTCAAAAGATTTGTTACAATAACACCGCAGAACATAATGCCACATATTATATTTTATATCTTACAATAAAATACAATTTATATGTATTTAATATTTTTGTGTAGTATCTATTTATACTTGTCAATTTATTTTTGTATTAAATAGAAGTTGAAAAGTAAGTAGTATTATTGTGTATCCTTTTCCTGGCTGATAGTCCGGCCGATCCGGCCGCCTTGCCGGATATCCGGTCCGGCCGGATCTTGATTTAAGACTCCGGTCGATCCGGCCGGATCTTTTCGCATGCTGTAACAATAAATAAAGACAATTGTTATAGAGCAAAATAAATATATTAGTCTAACCTTAAATCAACAAAACAATGTATATTCTAAGAAATAAGAAAAAATATATGTTTAGAAAATTAATATTTCGTCTCGACGGTTTTCTGCACTGGTGCAATCTTGTTTCGTGATCGATGCGTTTGGTGTGATATTTTAATCTATTAGACGTTAAATTTCTGATGTAATAGATGTAATGTATTTTTTGAAGGTTGTTGTGGAGGAACAGTAATCTTTGTGTATTAACTGGTGTTAGTTTTGATCATTTTGCTTCATATGTATATGTTGCCTATTTCAGAAAACAGCCGCTCTGAATAATAAACTGAATAAACTGAACTTGCTGGAGCTGACAACAATTGCTTAACAATATGCGAAATATTTGGAAAAAGACTATAACTTTTTCTCCACCATTTTAAGGGATCCGCTGTTCGATCGATCAGCGACTAATTTAAATACGCTGCTACTTCTGCATGAGCATTATCTGTCGATGCATTGTTGCCAGATGATTCACTTGATACACCTGCAAATTCTGTGATTGTTGTAAGTGTTCAGTCTCGACTCTTTAACCTAACTGTATAGACGCAAAACGGGTGATCGGGCGGGACTATGCACACCATACTTCGCGCCATTTGGCAGTAAAGATCCGGCCGCTCCGGTCTTGGCCGGATATCCGGCCTAATATTGGCCGGACACTGGATATTATTGGCTGTAAAGATCCGGCCGATCCGGTTTTAAACTAAGGCCGGATATCCGGTATCCGGCCAAATTATGGCCGGATATTTCGGTATCCGGTTTTGGCCGGATATCCGGTATCCGGTTATCCGGCCAATGCCCGATCCGTTCCGCCTCTAATAGAAAGTGAATTTTAATATCCTTTAAAAGTTAGCCTGCAATTTATATATACTTATCGCTGGAATTTATAATAATGGAGACGATGGAAATACAACGTTTGGAATCCAGAGTTAGAATAAAAATACTACGACTGTAATTCGTTTGTGACGCCACAAACTATCTGAAAAAAAATTAAATTATTACGTATGAAATATGATTCTGAATAACCACAAACATCGGTTACTAGATTTTTGCCAGCCTGGTATTAATTTTGGTGACGATGATTCTCAATTGAAAAGATACAATTATCTAACAAAAGAAATGCTGTTCCGGGGTATTCAGAAGTGGGTAAGTATTTATAAATTGTGAATAATGCATGTCAATAAAAAAATATGTTTGTCAAATCTGACGTAATCCCAATTTTTGAATTTTTGTTTAAATAAGTTTAAATACGTTTCCACAAAAAAAGTATCCGCTTAGACAAATATATTTCCTTGATTTTTTTGGTAGACATTTGGAGGTTGGTATTTTCTGTGGATGACAATTGGGTACTAAATCCTCACAAAAGTTCAAAGTGATTCGTGTTGTTTTCTGAGTAGTGGAGCTCTGAGGTGACGCGCGCCTGTTTTACCCCCGATTATGGTGTGTTCTTGTGAGGTACCAATTTGGGGGTTGGTGTTTTCTGTGGGTACTAATTGGGTACTAATTCCCTACAAAAGCTAGAATAGATTCGACTTGTTTTTCGACAAGTGGCGTTCTGAGGTGACGCGCGCTTTCTTTATCCTCGATATCGGCGGGGTTCCTTTGAGGTACTAATTTAGGGTATAGTGCTTTCTGAGGGTACCAATTGGGTACTAAATCCTTGCAAAACTTCAAAGTGATTCGAGTTGTTTTGCAACAAGTGACGTTCTGAGGTGACGCTCGAAATAATTACCTGTGATTTAGGGGGGCTCCTTGGAGGTACCAATTTGGTTGTTGGTGTTTTCTGTGGGTAGTATTTGGGTACTAATTCCCTACAAAAGTTAGAATAGATTCGACTTGTTTTCGACAAGTGGCGTTCTGAGGTGACGCGCGCTATCTTTGCCCCTCGATATTAGGGGGTTCCTTTGAGGTACTAATTTGGGGGTTAGTGTTTTCTGAGGGTACCAATTGGGTACTAAATCCTTGTAAAAGTTCAAACTGAATCGAGTTGCTTTACGCCAAGTGGCGTTCTGAGGTGACGCTCGAAACAACTACCCGTGATTTAGGGGGGTTCCTTTGAGGAACCAATTTGGTTGTTGGTGTTTTCTGTGGGTACTAATTGGGTACTAATTCCCTACAAAAGTTGGTATAGATCCGACTTGTTTTTCGACAAGTGGCGTTCTGAGGTGACGCGCGCTGTCTTTGCCCCCCGATATCGGGGGGTTCCTTTGAGGTACTAATTAGGGGGTTAGTGTTTTCAGAGGGTACTAATTGGGTACTAAATCCTTGCAAAAGTTCAAAGTGATTCGAGTTATTTTACGACAAGTGGCGTTTTGAGGCGACGTTTAAAAGAACTACTCATAAATTAAGTGGGTTCCCTAGAGGTACCAATTCCGCGGTTGGTGGTACCAATTGGTACTAATTGGGTACTAATTATTTGGTAAGTTTCAAGTCAATTTGCGAAAATTGGCGTTCTGGGGTGACGGACGTCCTGGCGTAGCGTATATCTGTACTGTGCTTGTACATTCTGTGGATCGGCGGCAATTTAATTTTTCGATATATGTAACAAGAATCTCTTGGTTGTATTTTTATCTATGCTGAGCCAAGAGACTATGGACATATTTTCATACACCATAATTCATACAATATATCTAATTCTAGCAAAAAGAAACTTAATGCAGTAATGAATTGATAGCACCAATATAACATTGTTTAACTAACAGAAACTAATCCATCAAATGCCATTAATTCGTATTACATACGCATGTAATAAATAGATAACCGACATTTCAATAACATGGTTGCCAGTACACAGCTGCTAAAAATGAGTTTGGCTGGCTTCTGTCGCCGCTATACTACATTTTAAAAGCTTTTGGAATGAATAGTTATAGATTTAATTCTGTTTTAGAAATAACGAACCAATTTTGAAAATATACATGCTCTTATTTAGCACCGCTCAAAAAGAAATTGGTGTTATAATATTATAATATATATTAAGATATATAAATATACCGGGTAACCCATTCTTTTATAGTATTTTATGAAGGAATTATTAATTGTAAACTAACGTAAAAAATAAAATCCAAGAGAAAATAACAACACAATTAAATATAATTAAATGTTCAAAACTGCCATATTAAAAAAATGGTGATGTATGTGGGAAAATATTCTTAATTTAAATTTCAGAAGTTTTAATTAATTGCTCATAACCTAGAAATAACGCATTTTAAAAAAAATTCATTTCTACGAAATGTTCTTAGAATTCATCTTAGAAATAAAAAATAAAAATATACAGTGTGTTCTATTAAAAAAGGGAAAGGTTTGCGAATTTCTATAATAAAATGAATACACTTGTTTAAACCCAAAAAACTTTTATTGAAAAATGTTTTGTTTTTTTGCAGTTGGTGAATTACTCAGACGTTACGGTTGGAGAAGTATTTAGGTGTTCCTGTAATTTTGGCTAACCCTGTATATAAAAATATCTTTGACTTGTATAAAGCACTGCAACGGGCCAAACAACTTTGTTTTCCGTATCTTTAGATAAATGTAATATCGATCAGTGTGACTCCAACAATTCACCATGTATATTAAACTGTAACAACAGACGATAATTCATGTTATTTGCTATACAAAAGTACATTAATCAATGTTGATACGCACATCTATAATATGAAGAAAACACGTTTCGTAAATTTAGTGTATCTGAAAAAGTATCAATAACCCAATAATGTTACATACGAAAAGCAACAATATATCATCATTAAGATAATCAAAATACTATTGACTGATGCAGCAAAACTGTTGTACAGTTTTTATTCTAACCTTAATTGATTAAAAAAAGTAATCAGGCAATCACTTTGAAGCAAAATGTCCACGACGGTTGATCTTCTTTCCTTACTAAAATCGCCACAGTATTACATTTTGAGAGTTACTGGTATCATTGGATATAAATTTAATAAGAATAAAAGAAAATTTGAAGTGACATCTAGATTGATGTCAAATGCATTCTCCGTCTTACATTTTGCAGCAGTGATCTGCACAGTAACTTATGCTTTCTCTTATAATCTTGACATGTCCAGAGGATCAATACTGATACACTTAATCAACTGTGGGTACGTTTATGGAGAAGCAGCTTTAATGGTGTGGTCTGTAGTATTCATTAAATTTAGAAATCTTAACATCATTTGCCTTTTGAATGAACTACATGATATTGCACTTGAATTATTAAAACTGCACGTAGCGTTGAGGTACAACCACATTAAAACCATCATCATATCAGCTACCGTTCTATATGGAATTGGTGTGCTAGCGCAGATTCTTTTGATTATCAACTCACTGCAGGGTTTAACTTTCTGGATATTAACCAGCTGCATTTTACTAACTAGTTACAACTCAATAACACCAATAACTATAAGTGTCATGTATTCTTCGATATATTTGATCGTATCTTCCATGCTGGAAGATATCAACAGGATAATCAATAATATGTCCTTTAAAATCACTAATGACGATAAGGAACCCTTTCTGGGCTATCTAACAAAAATGCTGGCTATACAACAAAAACTATACCAGTATCTTGAAAAAATAACAACATTTACAACCCCGCAACTTCTATTGAGTTTCTTCAGACATTTCAGTATGATCACTCTTCAAATCTTTAGTGTTGTCACAATGCTGCTACAAGAGAATATTGTAGCTGAAGCATCCGTATTCATAGCTATGGTGTTTCTGGCTGCATTTGACATATTGTCATGTATTTATACACGTAACAAATGTTCAGAACAGGTAACCCCTAACCGCTTCAATATTTCATTAATTTCTAACTTGTTAAATTTTTTAGATTCTAAATCTGAAGAAAATTATTTATTCGCTCGTTGTGTCTGTCAATGATAGGAGTATTAGAAAAGAGGTAATGTGTATACTGTAGAAAGATTGAAATATTGTAAACTAAATTTTAGATAAACTATACATCGACAAGACTGCTTCATGAATCAACTGAAATTACTGCTGGGTTCTTTAATGTTGACTCTAAACTTGTTTTCACGGTAAGATAGTATGGTTTTTTTAAGTTTCCAATGTATTTTGTTATTTATGTTGTAGGTGTTGTCTGCAATTTTAATGTACACTATCATATTAATACAGGTCGATAGCAAATGGGATGTAGCCTCCTCATTGTTTAATGTCTCTCTGTAACAGAGTCGGCTTGAATATTTTATCTCGCAAGTACTAGAGTTGTTTGAGTTGTCATATTTTGATTGCTCTCCATATATTGTAGTTCCCTTTATTTTCACAAGGAATAATAAAAATATATGATCATTAGGAAAGTACACAGAAATCGATTCACTCTTTCCTAAGTAAACCATCTATTATCATTGAGTTAATCAAATTACTAGCTACCGATGGAGCAAAACTGTAGTATATTTCTCATTATAACCTTAAACGAATAATCATCCTTCAATTCAGCTACAAAGTAATCAAGGAACCACTTTTAACCAAAATATCCACGACGGTTGATCTTTGTCCTTACTAAAATTTCCACAGTATTACATTTTGAGAGTTATTGGTATCATTCAAAAGGGAAAGAATGAGAAGCCCTTTCAGCTACCTACAATTTGGTATATGATAGAATGTAATTCACCAGTATTGGCAAAAGTTATAAACATTTTCCTGCAGCACTTAATTGATATATGATTGCCTGTCGTACTGCTTCCATACGGACATTACCGTCATTTAAGAGTTGGTTGCCGTGGAGTATAAGTCGGAGCGCCAAACAGTGAGAACCCGTTTTAATTACCTACAATTTGGTATATGATAGAAAGTTATGCAACAATATTGGCAAAAGTTATAAACATTTTCCTGCAACAACCACTCAACATATGATTGCCGGCGGGGCCGGTTACGTACGGATATTATCGTCATTTAAGGGTTGTTCGCCGTGGAGCAAAACTCGAGCGGCGATATGTGCGAAACCCTTTTAATTACCTACAATTTAATGTACAGTGTGTTCATTTTACAAGTACCCACCCTTAATAATAATAATAATAATAATAATTTATTCATTGAATGTATTGACAAAGTATGTATAACTAAGATATACAGTAGTAAACAATTCATTTCCTCGTCATCCCTCTGTCTTCACCTCGGGGCTGGCACATCCTGATGAGGGTTGAACGCTGCCTCGGGTTAACGGTATGGAGGGTTTATGTGTATATTTTTGTTTTTTTTTATATATTTTTTTGCTGCTATTTTCAGTTATTTTTTTTCTTATTTTTTTTGTACTGGTTTGTTTTTTTTTTTTTTTTATTTTATTATATTTTTTTTATTATTTTTTTTTTCTTTATTTTTTTTTATTTATTTATTTATTTATTTTTTTTAAGATATTTGTTTTTTTCTCAGAAGGTCCTTAATTTTTAGCTTAAAAGTTGGAACTGTGAGATTTTTTATGTAGTTTCCAAGTTTGTTGTATTTTTGTATAGTTTCTGTCAATAACGTTTGTGTGCAGTAATTCTTTCTTGATGTTTGTGTTCGTATGTGTGTACATGTCCTGGTCATATATTTGTGGAATTCGTCATTGAGTTCAAGTTTCATGTTAGTTTTTATTTTTCTGTTATGCATCTTGTGAATGAGCACCAGATTGTTCATAGTTAGGGTGTCTGTCATGTTGAGTTCCTTCGTCATCGAATAAACGTCGCTGCTTGGGGTAAGTCTATTCAGAGAATACAATATTTTTAAAATTTTGTTTTGTTGCGTCTGGATCTGCTTAAAGTGCTTTTTTGTGGTGTCTCCCCAGAGGTGTATCAAATAGCTGTTTTGTGCGGTGAATAGTGGATGATATATGACTTTTCTGTGTGTTATTGGGACTACATTTTTAAATTTTTTTATGACTGCGATTGTTTTTGCATTCTTACAGGTTAGGTCCTTCACATGTGCATCCCATTTTAAATTTCTTTGAAGTTTGAGTCAGAGGTATTTTACTTCACTGGTTTCTCTGATGTTTTCTCCGTTTATTTGTATCCTAAAATGCATCCTTGTTTTTCTTTTGCCAAATATTATGTATTCCGGCTTTTTGAGGTTGATGGTTAGTAAGTTGTTGTAAAACCACTCGGTCAGCACAGGCATGTCTTCATCGATTTTTTGTTGTAGGTCTTCTGACGAGTTTGCTGAATATAGTAGGCATGTGTCGTCTGCGTACATATAAGGGATTGCATTTAGATTTTGTTCTGCCAGGTCGTTGGTATATATGATGTACTATCGTGGCCATATATTATGTCCCTTCTGTTGACGTCCATTTTCTCTGCTACCTAGGGGCGAAAAAATTTGAAAATATTGTGGTGCTGTCCTTGTTTAATATGCTACAACTCATAAAAATTAGAAAGCTGTATGTGTTGGCGTTTTCCCGATTTTTCCAAATTAAGAAGAATTGGCGCTGTTTTTGCCATGTAAATTTTATTCGGTTAACTTTAGCAATTAATTACTCCGGAAATAATACATATATTTGAACAAATTAAAAAGTAAAATCACCTGCGGGATGCTAGCTTTCAATGTGCATTTTTGTAAAATCATTGGATTAGTGCTTGACCCACAAAAAGCTATATTATGCAATGCCAGCAATTCCTTTATTAGAAGAGCTAGAATAATGAAATATAGACTATAGGCTACCCACTAATTCATAGGTTTAAAGTTTATTACATAATCATGGTTTATCTTGCATGTTCCCTACAAAAGATCGAGGTGAAGCATCTCATGATTGCTGCAGTTGACGCGGCGCTCTACGGTCCTAGGGGCGAGCGGGGAAAGGGATCGACAGCGACGCTGCCAGTAGTGGGGTATCGCACGTGCATTAGTTACTAGACGAACAGTGTTTACGGACACAATATAACAACACGGCGATAATGCCTCGCCAAAGAAATTTGGATATTCGGCGACAGATTCCCGAATTAAAAACAAATGGCAAAATGAGTCAAAAAGATAACAGAACCACGAACAGGCATTTGGTCCCATGGGAATTCTTGGCAATTTAAGTCGGGTTTCGGGTTTAGCATTTAAAATTAATGAGTGATCTGCAAAATATTCTATGTGTCTACAAATTTACGATGCTAAATTTGTAAAAGTTTTTTGATATTTTTATGTTTTATACGGTCAGAGCTGACGTTTGTAATATATGTAATATATCATGTATTTATCTTATATTGTTTCTGCATGTATTTAAATATTATTAATAAATAAGCTGTTGAAACTGTCATAATAGTTTGAATATTTATCTAACAAAGTCGGGCATACCTTTTAAATATTTTTTGGGTTTATCAAGCAAGCTTAATTTAGTATTCACCACTAATCGGAAAATCTGCTAACTCCATATTATTAGATCTATCCGCTTCCATAAAAATCTTGTTTACAACCTTATTGTATAAAAACTGAAGAAAACATAGAAGAGATTTCTCTCGTACCGGGTCACAATATTATAATCAAAATTATGCAAATATTAAGAATTTAATTGTTAGTTAAAATTACTACCTTGTCAAGTTATGGTTCTTTTAGTGTACTGATAATATGCTACCCCGGTTCTCCCAGCTGTGTCGGTTCTCTCCGACATGACTGTACCGCTAACGCCTCCCTTCCCCGCAGTACCCCAGAGACCGTATAGCGTCGGAGTTCACGCGGAGTTTCAGTACGATCTTTTGTATGAAAAATGCAAGATAGACAATGATTATGTAATAAACTTTAAACCTATGAATTATTGGGTAGCCTATTGTCTATATTTCATTATTCTAGCTCTTCTAATAACGGAATGGCTGGCATTGAATAATATAGCTTCTTGTGGGTCAACCACTAATCCAATGATTTAAAAAAAATGCACATTGAAAGCTAGCATTCCGCAGGTGATTTTATTTTTTAATTCGTTCAAATCTATGTATTATTTCCGGAATAATTAATTGCTAAAGTTAAACGAATGAAATTTACATAGAAAAAACAGCGCCAATTCTTCTTAATTTGGAAAAATCGGAAAACGCCAACACATACAGCTTTCTAATTTTTATGAGTTGTAGTATATTAATCAAGGACAGCACCAGAATTATTTCAAATTTTTTCGCCCCTAGGTTTCCGAGAAAATGGACGTCAAAAGAAGGGACATAATATATGGCCACGATAGTACATTACCGGTGGTAAATTTCCTCCCTGAGGTATGCCGTATTCTTTTGTGTGGTGCATGCCGCTCCTGTATGTGTCTATATCGGTGATTTGTGGCCTATTCGTTAAGTATGTCCTTATTAGATCCAGGTTCTTATCTTTAATGTTTATTGCTTTGAGCTTCTGAATTAAGTTCTTTCTTGATATAGTGTCAAAAGCTTTTGTCAGGTCGATAAATAGCCCGACCACTATTTTTCCTTTGTCTAGGTCAATTTTTATTTTATTTACAAGGTCGCCCGCGGCAGATGTTGTTCCAGATAACGCTTGATATGCATATTGCTGTGTGCTAGTGATTTTATTTTTTTTCAGGTGATCCACAATGCGCTTTTGGAGTGCCTTTTCGAGCACTTTGTTCAGCGTTGACAGCAATGCGATCGGTCGATAGTTCTCAGGCTTGGTTCTGTCTCCAGATTTATGGATTGGTTTTATTATGGTAGTTTTTAGATAGTCTGGATATTTTCCTGTTTGTATCACGTCATTAGTTCGTTTTACTAGGATTGGTGCAAGTGTTCTTCTGTTTTCCTTCAGTATGTCAGTCGTTATCCTGTCGAAGCCGTGTTGTTTTTCAGTTGACTTATTATCTCGTTCATTTCACCTTCGTTTGTGTACTCAAAGACTGAAGGGGTAGAGTGTCTTCCTGTTGTGGTGGTGATAGGAGGGTGTTGGGATCTGCCGATCTGAGTCTCTGCCAGTGTTGTGCCTACATTTATAAAGTAGTTATTTATAATTTCCGCTATTCTAGCGCCGTCTTTAGTCGTTGTTCCATCCCCGCAAGTCATTTCCTCTATCGTTTGTTTCTGTCGTTGTCTGCCTGCTATTCTGTTTATGGTGCTCCACAATTTTCTTGGATTATCCGCGGAGTTTTGTAGTGCTTGTTGGTAATAGTGTAATTTTTTCGCTTTTATTAATTTGTTCGTGGCTTTTTTCTTGTGGTGGTATTCATTTCGGAGAAAGTCATTATTTGGGTTCCTTTGCAATCTTTTGTACAGTCTGTTTCGTTCTTTTATTTGTTCTATTACGTCCCTGTCTACCCAGTCATTCAGCTCTCTTCTTTTTAGTTTGTTTTCTGTTGTGTTATTAGTTATTATTTCTTCAAGGGTCTTTGACAATTGTTCATAGCTGCGTATGTTTTCCGTTCGTAGGTTTGTGATTGCCATGTTTATTGCTGCTGTGTCTCGTCTTTTATGTACTTTATGTACAAATCCTTTGAGCTCCCGTATTTCTTCATTCACAGTTGTTATTACAGCGTTGTGGTCTGATAGATCTGATTTTAGTATCTCTATGTCTTGGATATATTTATTTTTGTTTGTGATTACATGATCTAATATTGACCCATGTCCGTCTGTGTTTTTTCTTGTGGAGTGCTTTTCTGCTATTGGGTTGACTATCTTATAGTTGTTTTCGATTATTAGGTTTTTGTATTCCGTTATGGCTGGCTCTTTGTTTAGAATATTCACATTAAAATCTCCAAGAACGATGTGACCGCGCTTGCGATTAAAAATATTGTTTTGTAGGGTGTCGATAAGTGTTCTAAAAGGGATATTGGGTGGTCTGTACAGAATTGTAATGGCGGTGTGCCCTTCTCTAGTAGTATTTTTATTAATTCCACACCGTTGACCGTGCTGTTCTGTAACACTCTGTATTTAATGTTTTGCTTGATATACACTGCAAGTCCTCCACCACGCGTTGATCTTGAGTTGAATTCTGCTTGATAATCATTTAGAAAGTGCGTTTGTTCGTCTTGCGGGTTTAGCCATGTTTCTGTTATTGCCAGGATGTCTGGAGTGTGGAGCTTAGCAATAATTTCTAGTTCCTCAAATTTGTTTTTTATGCTTCTGAGGTTATGTAAATATATCGTATAAGACATTGTGCAGTGCGAAATTTATGATGGTTTGACCTTGCAAATTCATTTTATTTTAGTTTAGGTTATCTATGTCGTCGAGATTTCTTATTTTTATTTTTTTGCCTTCTTTTGTCTTCTTTATGTATACTACTCCGTCTCGACTCCATGCGAACGATATTTCTTTTCGCGTTTTAATTGTCGAGCTTTATAGAGCAAATTGTTTGTGTACGGTGTTAGTTGTTCATTTATAAATATCTCATTTTCTTTTCCTTTGAGTTCGCACTCTCGTGTTTTTATAGAGCCTATAGTTTTTCTTGCTTCTAGCATACTTCTTATTATTTCATTTGATCTCAATTGGGCAATAATAGGTCCATTCTCGGTTTTATCTCCTTTTCGGTACGAGCTTATTACGTCGCCTGGTTCTAGTTTTACGCTTAATCCTTTTGCTATTTTTGTTATGATTCTTTCTGTGTTTTCGTTTGTTTTTTCTTGTTTTTCGACACCAGTTATAATTATGTTGTTTTTAATTTTTTCTACCTCTATTGCTTCAATTGTAAATTCCAGCATTCTGACCCTCTCCTTTAGCTGTTCCTTCTCTTTCCTTTCTTCCCTTAGCATTTTCTCTATGTCGCATTGTTTTTTCTGCATATCATCAAACTTGTCAGACATGTAGCTTATGGCTTTCTGCAGTTCTTCAAACATCCCTCTGATCTCGGTAAGCTCCTTCCTTATATCTGCCGGTTCGTCGTCATCCTCGCCAGTCGTTGCATTTCGTTTCTGGGAGTGCTTCGGTTTTGGCATTCTGTATCTTTCAGCCTTGTTTTCTGGATGGTGATGTTTAACAATGGAGTAGGAAATACAGACAGGGTTACAGAATCTTCGTACGCCAGGAACCCTTCTGGGTGTCTAACCTTACACAACACAAAAATGTCTCGGGATCTCGAAAAGGTCGCACACACACAAAATATCGAGGAAATTGTTTTTTTAATAACTCTTGACCTGATGCGATTACTGCTTTGAGTGGAAACACGTCGATTTAGGTATCGAGTTCAAGTTCAAAAATGGTACCTAGAGAATTTTCGGTTTCATCTCTTCACACCCCAGCCACCCCACTTTGAAATTTCAAATGGTACCCCTACCTTGTGATACATTATTTGAAAGTGCACAAAATTCTCTACTCAACCATGAAAGAAAAATTAAATCCATCGATTGGTTCTTAAGATAGACTAGAATAATGGCCACCATTATTTGCGTTCGCGAAGAGTTCGAAAACAGATTGTATTTTTGTCTGGCAAATAATGGTGGCCATTTCGAACATTCCATAAAGTAATTTCTTATTTCTTTTTTATTATCTATTTTAATTTTTTATTTCTTATGACCGTAATTTAATTCAACAGTGTATCCAATCCGCAATGTTTCGCTAATAATAATTGATTTCATACCGTCCATCTTCTGTGTAGTCTATCTTAAGAACCAATCGATCCAATTCATTTTTTTATCATGGTTGAGTAGAGAATTTTGTGCCTTTCAAATAATGTATCACAAGGTAGGCGGTGCCATTTGAAATTTCAGTGGGGTGTCTGAGGGGTGAAGGGATGAAACCTAAAATTCTCTAGGTACCATTTTTGAACTTCCCCCTCAATATCTAAATCAACGTGTTTCCACTCAAAGCAATAATCGCATCCGGTCAAGAGTTATCAAGGGTTGAGTTATTTCATACCTTCCATCTTCTGTCTAGTCTACCTTAAGAACCAATCGATTGATTTTCTATTTATTTATCGTGGTTGAGTAGAGAATTTTGTGTCCTTTCAAATAATGTATCACAAGGTAGGGGGTGCGATTTGAAATTTCAAAGTGGAGTGTTTGGGTGGTGAAGGGATGAAACCTAAAATTCTTTAGGTACCATTTTTGAACTTCCCCCTCAATATCTAAATCAACGTGTTTCCACTCAAAGCAATACTCGCATCAGGTCAAGAGTTATCAAGGGTTGAGTTATTTCATACCTTCCATCTTCTGTCTAGTCTACCTTAAGAACCAATCGATTGATTTTCTATTTATTTATCGTGGTTGAGTAGAGAATTTTGTGTCCTTTCAAATAATGTATCACAAGGTAGGGGGTGCGATTTGAAATTTCAAAGTGGAGTGTTTGGGTGGTGAAGGGATGAAACCTAAAATTCTTTAGGTACCATTTTTGAACTTCCCCCTCAATATCTAAATCAACGTGTTTCCACTCAAAGCAATACTCGCATCAGGTCAAGAGTTATCAAGGGTTGAGTTATTTCATACCTTCCATCTTCTGTCTAGTCTACCTTAAGAACCAATCGATTGATTTTCTATTTATTTATCGTGGTTGAGTAGAGAATTTTGTGTCCTTTCAAATAATGTATCACAAGGTAGGGGGTGCGATTTGAAATTTCAAAGTGGAGTGTTTGGGTGGTGAAGGGATGAAACCTAAAATTCTTTAGGTACCATTTTTGAACTTCCCCCTCAATATCTAAATCAACGTGTTTCCACTCAAAGCAATACTCGCATCAGGTCAAGAGTTATCAAGGGTTGAGTTATTTCATACCTTCCATCTTCTGTCTAGTCTACCTTAAGAACCAATCGATTGATTTTCTATTTATTTATCGTGGTTGAGTAGAGAATTTTGTGTCCTTTCAAATAATGTATCACAAGGTAGGGGGTGCGATTTGAAATTTCAAAGTGGAGTGTTTGGGTGGTGAAGGGATGAAACCTAAAATTCTTTAGGTACCATTTTTGAACTTCCCCCTCAATATCTAAATCAACGTGTTTCCACTCAAAGCAATACTCGCATCAGGTCAAGAGTTATCAAGGGTTGAGTTATTTCATACCTTCCATCTTCTGTCTAGTCTACCTTAAGAACCAATCGATTGATTTTCTATTTATTTATCGTGGTTGAGTAGAGAATTTTGTGTCCTTTCAAATAATGTATCACAAGGTAGGGGGTGCGATTTGAAATTTCAAAGTGGAGTGTTTGGGTGGTGAAGGGATGAAACCTAAAATTCTTTAGGTACCATTTTTGAACTTCCCCCTCAATATCTAAATCAACGTGTTTCCACTCAAAGCAATACTCGCATCAGGTCAAGAGTTATCAAGGGTTGAGTTATTTCATACCTTCCATCTTCTGTCTAGTCTACCTTAAGAACCAATCGATTGATTTTCTATTTATTTATCGTGGTTGAGTAGAGAATTTTGTGTCCTTTCAAATAATGTATCACAAGGTAGGGGGTGCGATTTGAAATTTCAAAGTGGAGTGTTTGGGTGGTGAAGGGATGAAACCTAAAATTCTTTAGGTACCATTTTTGAACTTCCCCCTCAATATCTAAATCAACGTGTTTCCACTCAAAGCAATAATCGCATCCGGTCAAGAGTTATCAAGGGTTGAGTTATTTCATACCTTCCATCTTCTGTCTAGTCTACCTTAAGAACCAATCGATTGATTTTCTATTTATTTATCGTGGTTGAGTAGAGAATTTTGTGTCCTTTCAAATAATGTATCACAAGGTAGGGGGTGCGATTTGAAATTTCAAAGTGGAGTGTTTGGGTGGTGAAGGGATGAAACCTAAAATTCTTTAGGTACCATTTTTGAACTTCCCCCTCAATATCTAAATCAACGTGTTTCCACTCAAAGCAATAATCGCATCAGGTCAAGAGTTATCAAGGGTTGAGTTATTTCATACCTTCCATCTTCTGTCTAGTCTACCTTAAGAACCAATCGATTGATTTTCTATTTATTTATCGTGGTTGAGTAGAGAATTTTGTGTCCTTTCAAATAATGTATCACAAGGTAGGGGGTGCGATTTGAAATTTCAAAGTGGAGTGTTTGGGTGGTGAAGGGATGAAACCTAAAATTCTTTAGGTACCATTTTTGAACTTCCCCCTCAATATCTAAATCAACGTGTTTCCACTCAAAGCAATAATCGCATCAGGTCAAGAGTTATCAAGGGTTGAGTTATTTCATACCTTCCATCTTCTGTCTAGTCTACCTTAAGAACCAATCGATTGATTTTCTATTTATTTATCGTGGTTGAGTAGAGAATTTTGTGTCCTTTCAAATAATGTATCACAAGGTAGGGGGTGCGATTTGAAATTTCAAAGTGGAGTGTTTGGGTGGTGAAGGGATGAAACCTAAAATTCTTTAGGTGCCATTTTTGAACTTCCCCCTCAATATCTAAATCAACGTGTTTCCACTCAAAGCAATAATCGCATCAGGTCAATAGTTATCAAGGGTTGAGTTATTTCATACCTTCCATCTTCTGTCTAGTCTACCTTAAGAACCAATCGATTGATTTTCTATTTATTTATCGTGGTTGAGTAGAGAATTTTGTGCCCTTTCAAATAATGTATCACAAGGTAGGGGGTGCGATTTGAAATTTAAAAGTGGAGTGTCTGGGTGGTGAAGGGATGAAACCTAAAATTCTCTAGGTACCATTTTTGAACTTCCCCTTCAGTATCTAAATCAACGTGTTTCCACTCAAAGCAATCATCGCATCAGGTCAAGAGTTATTAACAGATATTTTATTCCGTCATGTCGTACGCAGTTTTTAAATGGGGGCACTCAAGTCACGCCAAAAGATTTTTTTTCACTGCAACGCCGATGCTTAAGAGTGATATGCGGTGCTAATTATAGAGATGATTACGGGAAATATTTTCGTGATCTAAATGTACTAACTCTACCATGCATATATATCTTACAATGTATAATGTATGCGAGAGCAAATTTGGGATCCTTTACTACATCGAATAGAGTGCACCAGCACGATACGCGTACAAACCACCAATATCGCCAGCCTTTCTTAAGACTTCAAAGGTCCCGAATCGGGTCCAATTTATTGGGCTTAAAAGTTTTATAATGTTCTTCCGCGAATTATAAAGTCTTGCACTGAAAGTAGATTCAAAAATGTCCTGAAAGAGTACCTCATAAACAAATGTTTCTATAATGTTGATGAATTCTTAACAAACTTGATGATATGAATGTTATTTAATTTCTACAATTACTATTTTTCTTGACTTGTGTAAACATTGTAAATGTATTTATAGCACCAATAATGATAATTAATTTTAAGGGTGGATACTTTTGCCATGAACACACTATACAATAGAAAGTTATGCAATAATATTTGCAAAAATTATAGACATTTTCCTGCAACAACCAACCGACATATGATTGCCGGCGGGGACGGTTGAGTACAGATAATATCGCCATTTGAGGGTTGTTCGCCTTGGAGCAAAACTCCGAGCAGCGAAGGGTGACAAGCCGTGTTAATTACCTGCAATCTGATATATGATAGAAAGTAATGTAATAATATTTGCAAAAGTTGTAAACGTTTTCCTGCATCAACCAACCGACATATGATTGCCGGCGTGGACGGTTGCATACGGACCTTATCGTCATTTTAAGAGTTGTTCGCCCTGGAGCAAAACTCCGAGCGTTCAAGGGTAAGTAGCACATTTAATTGTCTATAATTTGACGTACTTAGGGAAGTTATGCAATAGTTTTAGCGTGAGTTATGTTCAGTAATAGCACTTGTTAGTCGAACTGCGCGCCAATTTCTTGTAATAGTCGTATGAGGGTAGGTGATATTAGGAGTAACACCTTGCCAATACCATTATTGGATGCGGTTTTGGAATTTGTAACACTTGTTTCTCTAACTAGCATCTACATTGACCTCTAGTAAGTAGTCCCGAACATTTACGATCGCAGGCGACGTTGAGCAACGTTAATTTAAATGTAACCGTAGCTGTCAGGGTGAGTACGGAGTACCGGTCAAATTTGCCAGTATGTTTGTGTATAGCCATTTAAGTATTGTTCAGAATATTTAGAAAAACATATGTAAGATACTAAGTTGTATAGCAATTAATTAATTGAAGGAACGCAAAATGATTTCAATTTGAAACCCCGATCTAACGTTATGTTTACGTATTTAAGTAGTGAATACCATTATGCAAGGTATCCTGCAACTTCTGGGCATAAATCTCAGATGAATAAACATATACGGATGGGCGCCGTGAAAACTAAGGTAAGCGAATGTAAACAAAGCTGCATGGGCGGTGCGCGTGATTTAGCTAAGGGGTTTAGAATACCACAATGTTTTTTTGATATTTCCAGAAAATAAAGACAAGGTTACGGATTAACTAGCAAGTACATCAGTATAATACATAATAATATTATATAATATAGGACTACCATTATAAATTATACTAATGCACTTATTAAAAAATTAAATTAAATACAAAAAATATTTTATTTTTTAAATTGAATTTATGGCAAGAGGTCGCTTGAAAAAAAACAGGCCACTTGAATAAAACGGCTCCAAACCCGTTTTCTAAATACTTAGCGAAATATATATCGCTAAAACAAATAAATTTAATTAAAAAAAAATCCACTACGATGGCAGCAGTTAACATTGTTACACGAAACTTTCCACGACTGACACCCCGACAACGATTAAAAAAATGTTGCACAGCGAAAGGCTTTGGTCAACAACAAAAAAAAGGAGGTATCAAATTATAAATCACCCTAAATCACATATAAACATAAGTTGTCAATCAAGAAGCACGTTTTTGTACAAATCGTGCAGCTGGCTCGTCGGGTTCGCACCGTATTTCAACATTTTCTGAGAAATTGTTAAACATTTTTAATTGTTATTATAAACCGCCATGCACTGAAGAAGATGATTATAATTTCGTATATGATATTCTGATATTTCTAAATACTTTTTTCCTATAACATTTTTGCATAGCTGGCACCATAAAGGCACTCTTCAGATAATTACATTCTCATATTTGCATTTTAGGTTTCTCCTATTACCTAGACATGCCAATACCGAGAGCTTTCTAGCGTAGAGTCCCGACTGAATCTGACGGCTAACACCGCGCGGAGCGCTCGTGAATATCGATCGGGACTACTTACTAGAGGACATTATAGACCATAGTGTTTCTCTATGGGGTTGTTGCAAAAAATTATGTGCAATTCTTTATCAAGATGGCAAGTGCTTCAATAAGGTGACGCGTAACGAAATAAATCAAATTGCCGACAACACAGTTTGTTGATTTTTGGAGCAAATCTCTGGCGTATAGTACTTGATCATTTAGTGCATAACAAAATTTGAAAAAAAAAAAATATGGCTATCTTTTATGGTTAACTTCTCCGCGGCAACTGCGCTCAGGGCGAAAACAGAACGTACGCAATCTATACAATAATGAATATTTTAATAAACAATCAGGGCAAATATGTCTCTATGACTGTAGCTCACTCAACTTTATTTTCCTGGCCTTCGAAGCGGCAAATGCTGGATTACTTTTTCTATATCTAATAATCGAGCAACATTACACTCGATTGAAAGCAAACTTAAATTGGCAAGCATGTCCTGGCCCATTGTAGCTCTTAAATAATGTTTACCAATTTAAGTTTACTGAAAGACCCTTCCGCTGAACCAGCAGTTACTGGCATACTGAGAAATATTTTATATGCAGGTTCCATATTCTTATAATTAAGTAGCACGTAATAAAATCTATTATAGTATTGTGACTTTGGCTAGGGGTATTATATTTGAAAAAAGAGAAAGATGTACAAAAAAATTGTTTTTGGCTTAGCCAAACTCCTTAATTATCTAAGAATTGACATTGAATTTCATTAATTTGGAACCAGAAATAACGCCTCTATTAGAAAACGCGTTTTAGCACCGGTAGAACTGGGTCTTAAATGTCCTTTCCACTAAACAAGGATATATCGCTGCAACATTTCGGCAACATATTTAGGTTACTTTGTTATATGCAATGTTATATCTTTAGGCTTTAGGTGATCTTTAGGCAACCTCTTATGTCCTACCGCGGATATATAACATGCCAATATTGGAACAACATTTATGTTATATATTGGCTATATTTTTTGTAATATTTTTGCAACGTTTAAATTACACGTTAGCAACATTTTTTGCAATATGTTAGCAATGTTTAAATTACATGTTAACAACATTTTTTGTAATTTTTTGCAACGTTTAAATTACATGTTAGCAACATTTTTTTTTACAATATTTTAACAACATTTATGTTACGTATTGGCAATATTATTTGTAACATTTTAGCAACGTTTAAATTACATATTAGCAACTTTTTTGTAATATTCTAGCAACGTTTATATTACATATTGACAACATGTTTTTAATATGGTTTATACTCTTTTTACTACCGTAAACTGGGTTGAATAAAAATTCTTCTTCTGCCTTTCGGAAAATGTTCCTTCTAAAAGCGTAGCCATTCAGCGGCCACTACTTCTAATTGTTTGTCTGTAGTTGCTGGAGAGCTCTTCTGTGGAGCACCTGCAAATACAGAACAGACTATAAATATTTAGTTTTTCATTTTATCACAATTAGTATTATTAACTTTTATTAGGTTTTTTGTTGTCGATATACATATAATAAGTAGTATTAAAAAATCGTTTCTTTCGTAATCGACGATAATAGTAAAAATATCAACTTGCTGTGGTATGTTTCAACGATGGTGATAATGCTCTATACTAAGAAGACCCAAAATATGTGGAATTGAGAGAAATGTGTAAGGGAAATATTTTCTGGTCAACTTACATTTAAGTAAAGAAAAATCCTTCTGTTCACATTTACTCTCTAAATTCTCTATTTTATATATACTGGTAATTAATATCATTACACTATTTATTTTGGAATGTCCTGAGGAATCCTCTGATTGATGGCAAAATAGAAGTTTCAGAACATATTGATGTTTTTATTTTTACCACTGATTGTCAAAGAAAAATTATGTTTAATAGTAGGTAGTTTTATTATCATTACTATGGCATAAATTTAAACCTCAAGTTTATTCTCTTTAAAAACAAAATAAAACTGGTACAATAGTATAATTACATTTCTATCCAGTCCAGGATACTTGACAACCTAGCTCTAGCAACAAAGGTGGCCTTCATGCACCTTTTTATCTGATTTTAAAAATCAGCACCTCTAATCAGGTGAAATTTGTTTATCTAGAACATCATAGAACATCATTAAGACACAAATACATTACATTTTAATTAGGTAGTAGTAATTTAATTTAGTTCAAAGTAAATTAGGTTATCTTTTAAAAGATAATTGTAAGACAGAGATTTTTTACTCTATCTAATTATACTGATTGCAAAATGGACTTACACCACAAATATATTTTGGTACAGTTACGTTGGTTTTGCTATATATTTAATCAACTAAAGAAGCGAATGATAATTAACCCAGGTGAGGATAATTTTTGGAAAAAACACCTCCGCCTGGATTTGAACCAGGAACCCTCCAATTGCCGGTTGACAGCTCTCCCAGTTGAGCTACAGAGGCGATGGATGAATATAAATTTTGATTATGTATAATCAAATAAGGAATAAACAAAGTCTTTTCGCTACTTCTTCACAATTTTTCTTTTGCCGGGAGTACTTGTTGTCACCTCGTTCTGAGTGGTGGTTCTTACAAAATCTTGCTCTGCTAGCCGAGCACTGTCATATCTTTCTAGTTGAGTGTGAAAAGGAATATGTATACATTGATGATTTGTTTATCAATAATATCCGTAGAGAAAGTAGATTAGTTACAAGTAAAAAGTACAATCTAAAACGTGATGAAGGTTACAATGTGAAAAGAAAATTATGCTGATGTATGAGGGTAATATTATTCGTGAATCCATTTGTTCACCGATCCCAACCAATGATGGGTAATGTTGACATAAAAACAGTCATTTTAATCTTAGTAGCATGGTTTATAGGTAGCAGTTAGGGTTGGGTGAATAAAATAACCCTAACTGCTACCAACAATCGATGCCTCCAAGGTTAAAATGATTATTCTGACGTGATCATTATCCATGATTGGTTGGTACTGCAGAAGAAACGAGCTCTCGATATTATTATGCATATGATCCTTACCGTAGGTTACAATGGGAATAAATTTAAAAGTTTCCCGATTCTCTTTTGGAGAAGATTTTCGAAAGATCTGCATTCGACTATCTTTGCATGGCGGCCACTTACACGTGTTATCGTCCACTACCAAATTGATAAGTACTATGGACACCTCATCGGTTTGTTCGAATTGTACCACAGCATACTATAAAAGAAAGAATGATAATTAGTAAAAAAAAGCGCAATATACATTTCAAAAAAATATATGTTTTCTAAAAAATATATGTTCAAATATATGTTTACTTTCTTTGGCCTACCAGATATTTCATGTTTGCCGCTTATTATTGCTAAAACCAACCACCTCGTTGCCATCACATTAGTAGATATCGTTTTAAAACCGCGTGTTGAAATATACAGGGTCATTATAAATGATTGTGGTCGAAGTAGGCCGTGTCAATGTTAATAATTTTGTGCCGCTATACCCAAACAACTGTCAAACATGAAATAGGTTATGTAACCAATGTAACTTTTGTGTGTAGAACAGTGGCATTCCATTCAAATAGAGCGGCAACCAGAAATATTTACATTTGATTTCATGGCATACTTCAACTACAATCATTTATAATGACCCTATACCTATAACATTAAACAATATGCACACTCACCTGTACTTCGCCTTCCATTGTAAAGACGCACAAATTTAAGCTGCACCCGCATTATATGATCGCTCAGCACTGACTGCGCTACCCCGGTAACCTAACCGGTAAACCATAGGTAAACCCATGGTATAAGGAACAGAAGGTATGTGATTGCGCATATACTTCATTGCTACTGTACTTTTCTACTGTACTTTTTGAGCTGAGAATCGAGTGTGAAATAGTGCGTTATTTAGTGTTTTCCGTTCCGTGTGGATGCGAGGCCATGCCGTCTGAGGTGTGCTTTTTTTGCTCAGCTCCAACCGGTCGTAGACCTGGGGTCACCTGCTGTGTTTGCAAGGCGACTTCACACTTGAAATGCGCTGGCATCCCCGCTGAACTGTCGGGTGTGAGTGCTGTCCCTGGGTTCTCTTGGAGATGTTCATCTTGCATTGGAGGTGTTGCGGAAGGTGTGGCGGCATTCAGTGGAGAGTATGAGCGCTGGCCTTGTTGAAGTCAAGAAGGAGATGCAATCTTTTCGGCAGTCATTGGATTGTTTCAGCACTAAGTTTGATGAGTTCAACGCTGAACTCCAGAATGTAAGAGCAGGCTCAAAGGCCGTCGAAGATATGAGGGCGGGGTACGATTTGCTGAAGAAGGGGTGTGACACTCTAAGACGTGTGGTTGATGACTTGCAGCAGTATTCAAGAATGAATAATATGGAGATCAGCGGTGTACAGGAGCATCCCAACGAGGACGTTCTCGAGGTGGTGCAGAAGTTTGGAGTACACGCAGGTTGTTCCATTGCCGGTGACCTTTTCGACGCTTGCCATCGCGTCCAAAAGATGGATAGGACTTCAACCGCACCCCGGACCATCTTTGTCTAGTTTGTCTCGAGGCAAGTTAAGAACGCCACGATCGCTGCCGTCCGGAAGAAGAGAGGTGTCTCGTCGGTTGATATCGGGATTGGAGGCCCTAGTAGCTCAATCTATGTCTCCGAGCACCTCACGGCAAAGAACAAGTTTCTGCACAAGAAGGCGAGAGATTTTTGTCGTGGGAAACATTATGACCACTGCTGGACCAGAGACTGCAAGATATTCATTAGGAAGAAGGATGGAGCTCGGCCTGTGCACGTCTTCGCTGAGGACTGCCTCTCACGCTTAAGCTAAACATAGACCAGTTAACCAGTTAATTTAGTAGTACACAGTTAATTTCCAACAGCTCTCTCTCGCATGGATCTTCAGGTATATTATCAAAACACTAGAGGACTTCGAACTAAAACCAATGAATTTTATACGTCGTGTCTTGCTTCTTCGGCTGACGTCATATGTATCGCTGAATCCTGGCTGAACGACTCCATTGGATCTGCGGAGTTGGTGACCGGTGGGTACCTTGTATACCGAATGGACCGTGATCCGGTTAGGAGTGGAAGATCCGATGGCGGTGGTGTTTTCGTGTGTGTATCTTCGAACTTGGTGTCTGAGTGTAAGAGTGGCTGGGCCAGTGGGGGCGTTGTGGAAGTTATTTGGGTATCAGTGCGTCTGAAAGAAAGTCAGTTTTTGCATTTGTGTTGTGTGTACGTTCCACCCAATGCCACCGTTCCGGATCTCGAGTGCCATCTTAATAAGGTGTCAGAGGTTGTTTCAGGTAACCCTAGCGACTATTTCTTAATTGTTGGCGATTATAATGAGGGGTTGCTTAATTGGCTTCCTGATCCCGGCTCCGGGCTTCTTGTCGCAGGTAATGTGGTGCTGGACCGTGCTGAGCGAATGGTTGATGCCTTTTCTTTTCTTAATCCTAGTCAGTTTAATAACGTTCGTAATGTAAATGACAGAGTATTGGACCTTGTGTTCTCAAATGTTGCACCGGTGACGGTTGCTGCGTGCGAATCACCCTTTGTTTTGGAGGACGGGCATCACCCGGCGCTCGATATATCCCTTGCGGTTGATCACGACCGATGTTTGACTGGAAAATCGTATGTCAGATATGTCTTTGAACACGGGGACTACCGGGCCATGAATGATGTATTTTCTGGGATCGACTGGGGGCAGGAGATGGGGGGGCTGGATGTGGACCACTCGGTGGCGATCTTTTATAATATTCTTCGTACAGCAATTTCCAATCATGTACCCAAAAAAAACGATCAACAAGAATTCGTGTCCATCTTGGTTTAGTAGGGACACAATTTCCACGCTTAAGTTGAAGGATAAATTTCAAAAGAAATGGAAGAGATACCGCGACGCCCGCGACTATTTGTCGTTTTCACACTTCCGCGCGGCAGGGAAGCGTTCGATCGCTGTCGATCGTCGCAATTATATCGCTCGTCTCGAGAACAATATTAAATCGGATATTAAGCCCTCTTCTGGTCACATGTAGCGGGTTGTCGCGGGGCTAACACCTTTCCAGATCGGCTGTCGTTCCAGGGCAGGATTGCTGAGAGGGGGGGGGGCGAAATTTGCGACCTATTTGCTGACTACTTCAGCTCTGTCTTTGAACCCGCTGCTGCACCGGTGCTGGTGAGCAGGGTTTCTTCCGGTTTCTCTTTCAACATACAACATATTAGTCGTGACGTAATCAGCAATCACATTCGACGTTTAGATTGCCAAAAGGCAACTGGACCGGATGAGATACCACCATTTTTTGTAAGGCAATGTGAATCGTCTATCGTTGAGCCATTGTTTTTAATTTTCAATAAATCCCTAAGAGAAGGTTGCTTTCCGTCAGTTTGGAAGACGGCCCGAGTGATTCCAGTCTTTAAGTGCGGTGATAGAGCTCAGGCCAGTAATTATCGCCCGATTTCCCTGTTGTCGATTCTGGGAAAACTTTTTGAGGCCATTGTTAGTGAAGAGTTTTTCTATCTTGTGAAAGGTTGTATCACGTTTGCTCAGCACGGTTTTATTCAGGGACATAAGAGTGTCGTTGCTGTGTACACCGACTTCTCCAAAGCTTTCGATAAAGTTCATCATTCAACATTAATTACAAAATTGGAGAACTTTGGTGCACGGCTCGTTGCTTAGATGGTTCGCGTCGTATTTGGAGGGCAGGAGTCAGTTTGTTGCCTTAAAGAATTTTCAGTCTCGTGGGATGCCTGTAACTTCCGGTATGGCACAGGGTTCCCATTTGAGGCCTATTCTTTTCAACGTCTTCATTAATGACACTGTTTTGAATATTGCTGGTGCCTGCTGTATGCCGACGATTTAAAATTGTTTGCACCTTATGATACCCCTGAGCATGCCGCCCTCGTTCAAGACGATCTAAATAGACTAACTGACTATTGTGCTATGAACTATCTAATGTTGAACGAAGATAAGTGCAAGTACATTGTGTTCTCCCGTAAACATGCTCCGCCTCGGTTTCAACTGTTCCTGCGTGGACGTAAGTTGCCGATAGTGTCTAGTGTTGACGACTTAGGTGTTTTTTTAGACGAAAAACTTTCATTCTCACTGCATATTGACAGGGTTCTCCGGAAGTCGCTGAGGACCCTAGGTTTCATTTTTAGAATCACCCGCGATTTTAGGGATCCTAACACCCTCATAGTCTTGTATAGAGCACTTGTCCGTTGTCACCTGGAATATTGCGCAATTGTCTGGAACCCGGTATACAGCAGGTATGTTGACCGAGTCGAGCGTGTTCAAAGGAAATTTTTTGATTGGTTAAATTTTAGATTTAATAGGCATATGTATTTTCGTACCTACCGTTAGAATCTGGCGCTGTATGGGCTACCCTCATTGGTGGGGCGACGTGAGTCCCAGTATGTGTTATTTTTATACAAACTGTTTAACCATTTATGCGATAGCGAATTCTGTACTAGTTATGTCTCTCTCCGTGTACCGTCTCATAATACGAGAAACTCGCTGCTCTTCTATGCCCCCTCTGCTGGGACAAATTATCACTACAATTCTCCTCTGCAACGTATGCAGCAATCTTTCAACACTCATTTTAATAATGTGGACTTGTTTTTTTCATCTTTGAATAGTTTGAGGGGGCACCTGAGAGGATTGTCACACTCGTTTTGATGTATGTAATTGATTTGGTGTTGTGTGAATTGATTCGACCTGCTCCGTAACATTGTGCACTTTGGATTTTTTTATGTTTGTATATGTGGTACCCTGTTACTGGGAACTTGTTCCTGTTGGGTACCCTGCTTCTTAAATAAATAAATAAATAAATAAATTGCGCATATCATGGGAAATGGTATGTAAATGGTCGCATTCACCCAACCGTCGGCGCTGGCCTTTGCTTATGCTACTAAAGCCGGTAAATTAATAAACAGAATTGAATAAATAATAATAATAATAATAATAATAATAATAAACTTTATTAATCTCGTGGTACATTTGTGATGCATGAGACATGTCAAATAATATATTCAATTCAGAGAAAATAGTAAATAAAATTAAGCATAATCAATAAACAACGTGAAAAGAAAAAGATACTGTATAAGTAATCAATAATAAATCATGAGAAGAATTCATAAAATATAAAAAATATAAAAAACAGCTGCAATTGCGCATAAAAAACGTATTACAGCCGATACAATGACAAAGAAACAGAAAAAAAGAGATATACATGATCATTGGTATATCTATATGTCTACACAAAAGTTATGGCAAAGAACTCGTCGAAGGTATAAATGCAGTGTTGTAGCAACATCAATTTTAGCTGTTTTTTAAACAGATGGATCGGAAGACGTTTCAAAGGATCTGGAAGGTGATTATATATTCGAACTCCGATAACACATGGAGAACGAGATGTTATATCCAGTCTGTGTCGTGGAGCAACCAAGTAGTTGTTTCGTATATGATAGCCGTGGTCTTGTTTAGCAAAGCTGCGACGATTTTCATGTACATAGCATGCTACCTCAGTTATATACAGAGCGATAACTGTCATTATTTTGAGGTCTAGAAATATTGGGCGACAAGAAGTTGCCCGAGACACACCCATCATACATCTCAGTGTTCTTTTCTGGGCGACGAGCACACCGGATACGTTTGCTGACGAACCCCATAGCAGTATTCCGTACGTCAGTCTGGATTGTACCTCTGCGTAATATATTGTTTTTAAAATGTCAAACTCTAATATGTCTCTTAAGTATCTTAGTTTAAACGCTGCTTGACTAATCTTTTTTGCAAGTTCCGCGCAGTGGAGCTCCCATTTTAAATTATTTGATACGTGAATTCCCAAAAATTTTATTGATTGTTTTGTATCCAGTGTGCTATCGCCCATATACGTGTGTAAATTCTGTATGTCACCATAATTTGTTTGTTCTAAAAATCAGACGCTTAGTCTTAGTCACGTTTAACGATAAGGAGTTTGCTGAGAACCATACGCATGCCTCATCAAAACATAGCTGTGCCGCATCAAAATGAATGCGTAACGACAATATCGACTTCCGCACAATATAAATCCCATTTAAAATTTGTTTTTCGTAAATGAAGTTAATTTTGAATTATAAATTTATTGTTTTTAGTGCCTTTCCAACAAAGATGTAATTATTATTATATTATGTTTGATTTTTCATACCACATTTCTTTTGTCAAATTTTAAACGATGGTCTATGATTTGTAAATCTTTTGGAGCTGAATAAAACTTATTATTATTATTCTTATAAACTTTTTGATTCATTGCAAATAAAGTGCAAATAATTTGACCAATTTGTAAATCTCTCTACACAGGGCAACAAACATCTTGCAGCGCCTAAGTTTAGTACGTTGTGTCATGATGCACCCAAGGTCGAGTCACTCTTAGTAGAGCGCTGAAAACATACTATATGTCCCTCAGATTTTAAGAAATAACCGATGTAGTCGTTCCGTCTCAGCGGTCTACTATTAGTGATTCAACTATTAGCTTTAGAATGAATAAAACTCGGTACACCCAATACAAATTACATTTATTGATTTCTTCTCAGTAACAATTTTACTTTATTTTTTTAATTCAACTGGTGTCTTCTCTGGCCATGCGTCTCTCTGGATGATCCCGCATCGCAGTTCTTGTCAGCAACAGCGGGAAACAAGCACCTAAACATTACAACATTATATTAGTAATAATCTTTATCCAATTATGAAATGGCCCATACTCTTAATGGGATATGAGCCATTAAGGGTGGCGAAACGGGTGCGTTCCGCGACAGTCTAATACAGGGCACAGCGATTGTCCGAAACTTGAAAGACTGTACATTGTATGTAGGTGGTAAAATTATCAAACAGTATAAAGACAATATTGAAGCAGAAGTAAGACTTATCCCAGTGAGTGAAATAAAATAAACTCTACAACTAGCTTAAGTAAGTTAACCGTTAACTTAGTTGATCACCAAGATCAACTCAAGGAACAGAGGAAAAAGCTTGAGCAACAAAAAACAATTTTGAATAGTGTAAAAAGTAAGTCGATAACACATGATTATTATTCTATTTCAATAATTGGTGTAATTTTAATTGCTTCGACTATAATTCTGTTCATCATCATTTGATTTCGTAAGAGTGCTAAATACATTTCTCTCAATATTCAGAAGTCAAGTGAGCAGACCGAAGGTGAAGTTCACATACCGTTGCAAAGACATTAAATCGTCAGGTTAGAGGTAAAAGTAACTAACATTTTGTTAATGTTTTTGAACCTTATAATTTTTGCCAATAATTGTAGCCAAATGTTTATATATTTGTTACGATATTTATTAGCATTTATTTTTAAAGTATGCACCTCAATTCTGTAAACACGTGAACGATTCACCGGGAACTTCGGGCTTGCGTAGCATTACTCAAGTAACATCAATTGACATCGTTCGTTCAAGTGACGTAATAATTCGTGATGTTAGTTAGTTTCTTTTACCGTTAAACTGACAAATATTAGTGTTAACTTAGAAATAATCTTTTGTAGAGTGAATGTTAATGATAATTTACAAATACAGCCTAAATCGTTAAGTAATTGTGAAATAGTCTAAGGTCTTGTATTTTCATCAACCTATAAAATAATGGTCCTGAATACTTCATAAAATGAGAAACATTTCAGCACGGGTGAGGAGAACGTGTCACCTATATCTAATATTCAAGTGATGCGTACACTTAGCAGTTAATCCCCTCATTTGATAGACTATAGGCCAACAAACCTTGCAGATCCTTCAGATAGCTCATGAAGACTTATAGCTAGATGAAAATACTAGTCGTAAGAGAATTATTATATGTGAAAGAAAATCACAATAATAGTGGAATGATTTCAATGTAAGTTTGAGCGTTACTATTTGGAACGTAAAATTGACCTACAAGTTATCAAAATAAAGTTACTTTCTACAAACCTTTGTTGTTTTTCTTGATGTATAAACAGAAGCTGTTATAACGGGCCCACATCGTTTGTTGTCTTTTTGTCATTGACAACCCTGCTCTACACAATTGGTCTTCATAATTAATTCTACTGTAAGAAATGAAACATAAATATACCATAATTTGTTATCTACAGTAATAAAATAAATCTTACGGTTGCTCTAGTAAGTGACCTTCTTCCTATCTTCTGGATTATATATGTGTTCAACTTTTACGAGTGTTTTATTACTCGAAATGCTACGTTTTCTATGATTGGATGTGAACATAATATGCATAAGAAGAATCTTTGTATGCATAGCCACGTTACTCTCTTTGGCAACCCACCAACATTTGTAGTACAAAGTCCCAGTATCACCATCAGCTGTAACGTCTTCAGTAGATACTACCTTTGCTGTAGGAAATAATAAAAAGGTCTCAATATTATTATATATACAAACAAAATTAGCCACATTAGGATACGCACTTGTTTTTGCGTTAACTTATTTCGTCCAGAAGGATAGCTTCCAGTATTGTTAATGTTCGGAAATAATGTATGAACACGTATTCGATATCCAATCACTGATCAACAGGAATGACAAAGAATAAAATTAATTTCTTCGACGTTACTAGGTTAATAATAATAATTCTCGCCATCTTTGCTCTAATCGTAAACAAACCAAAACAAACCCTTTGCGCATGACGTGGGTGCGCGAGAGGTACCAAAACGTGTACCTCTAACGCTTTTACCTCCCTATTTCTTCCATGGGTGAACCAAACTGAAACCAACCAACAAACAACGCAGTGCAGACACGTGCCGTCTGAATGGCGCCGTAAACCATAATGGCAATAAATTTCCAAACATAGTTGTAAAAAGTGTGAGTTTGATGACAAACGTGCGGTTGTAATGACAAGCACAAATAAATATGTATCAAATATGTAATAATTTAAGAAAAGTAATGTGCATTGTTTATGTTAACTGCACCAAATCCGCGTGCATAAAATTGTATAAAGTATAAGCATAAACCGAACATACAAACCCGCACCAACGTGCCAGTGCAGCTGAATGTAGTAAATCCAATACCCTATTACATTATATGTTGCACGGACATTGTACAAATATGTTGCAATCAGTGGCGTAGCTACATATTCAGCGCCCTGGAGCAAGAAAAATCTCAGCGCCCCCTTGTTTTCGGAAGAGGTCTGGCATTTTCGAACATTTAATTTAGTGTATACCACTTTCAATTGCAATTTTTCAATTCCAGATTGAACAAAAAAAGGGTTTATGTTAAGAAACGACTTATATGTACAAAATCCTTGAGGAACTCAGTTTAGGGTTTTATGACAATAAAAAACAATTAGTCAACAGCTGGCTGTTTTCAATTTCTAACAAATTAAAATAATCCAAATATACTTCAAATGTGTTCACATGTGCTTGTAAATTTAAAAAATCTGATGTGGCCAGGCACATGACTTTATCATACAATATATAAAATTAATTGTTTAGCTGCATGAGAATCTATTTGATTGAGATCAGTCGTGTCTGCATTAAAATAAAACAAGTTAGCCAGGATTTAACAGATAAATAAATAACTAAATAAATAAATAATTCCTTTATTAAAATAAGACAATATTAATTGCAACAAAATATTATTTATATTTAGGGCGCAGTTCAGCACACTTGTTTCCAAATTGCCTTACTCTTCCACTCAACCCCTTACGCAAACTAGAACTAAGCCATAATTGTAGCAATAATATAAAAATAATTCCGAGAACTTATCAAAACAAAAACAAACAACAAAATTTCTCTAGAGTCTAACTACACGTAATTGCAGCAAATCCAACTCAACAAAACATCGCACCTGCCCATAAAAAATAAAAATTAAAAAGCCTCCAACGTGCGCTCGATGCCCAAAGTCCCCCCCTGTTGAGCAAACAGCCAACGCTTCACATTTCCCCCAAAACCGTTTCACGATAAATTTTTCATATCTTTCCTGAGACCATTGTATATGTGACTGACCTGGTAAGAAAATGACCGTTTATACAGCTCAGTGCGATGGGCAGGTGGACCAAACAAACCCCCGAATCTTAAATTAAGGTTATGGACATACGTTCTACAGCATGTCTTCCGCATGAGGTATTGTGGGATCCTAGTGGATAGCAACTTATGATACAATATTGCTGCATGCAACACCCTAGTGTTATCCATGTTCAACCACCCCAAGTCGCCCAGCCCATTCGATGCATGATCATACTTCGTCAAACCAAAAACAAACAGAACACATGCATTTTGGACACGCTCAACACGCTGCCTATCCGACGCCATCAGGCAAGGACTGCACACGGTATCACAATAGGAGATCTTTTGATACTATTAACTACGGTCAATATTAATTGTGAGATAATGTTAAAACATCAGCATTTGACACTACCGATACTGTCAGCATTTGACACTACCGGTACTGTCATTAGACTGAAAAATTTGCAAATCCTGGGTCACTATTTAGTATTAAATCAATGCAGACGCGACCGATTTCGATCAAATAGAATTTGCTCTTGCAGCTAAACTATTAATTTTACCAAAAAATGTCATTGTGATGGAGGTAGAGGTGTTTAAATAAAACTACACGAGCCCTTACTTAAATCGTCTATTCACCATACTCGGACCCGTCAGTGGTCACCTGCTGACTCCGTCTTATCGGTCCGGTTCTTGGCCTATATCCCCGGAAGCCTGTCGAAGTCATGTGCTGACACAGCAGCCATTCGACGTACATCCAGTAATATTCCACAATACACAATTTGCATAGTGGACATATATAACTAACCCGTACTTATTATTATTACATTACACCTCCGGAGCTAATAAAAAAAATATTTGATCTTACAGATTAGATATTTTTATTATCTACTTAAATCTATTTTTTTATTATTTTTTTTTAAATTTTATTCCATATTATACAAACTTATGTATCTACTTAAAATAAACGTTATTAAAATTAAACATTCTTAAAATTAACACTCTTAAAATTAAACACTTGTTTTACCTATTCGTTAAATATCTTAATCCGATTCATGTGCACTTCTACAAGTTTATCATCCAAATCAAGTATTACGTTAGGTTCTTTAATTTCAATCACTTGATATGGTCCTTTGTATAACACTTCTAATTTATTACCTACTTCATTCTTAACTAAAACTTTGTCCCCTATCTTAATATCGATTTGTCTAATTTTTCTATCATATATTTGTTTTCTTGTTTCTTTAGATTTAAACAAATTATTCTGAGTATCAGCCCATGCTCGCTGAAGTCTGTATTTTAGCTCGACAGCGTAATCATCAAAATTATAAACAGGCTCCACACCATTTGCTAAACTTGATGGCAAATTCGCAATTTTTCCGAATACAAGTTCATATGGCGTATATTTTGTTTCAGTATGAACTGTGTTATTATATGAAAAAGTCCAAAATCGAACCCAGTGACTCCATGAGTCAGGATATTTTGATACTTGTGTTCTAAGATATGCAGTTAAATGTTTATGAGAGTTTTCTAAAGCACCTAATGTCTCATGGTGGTATGCTGTTGAATTTAAATTACTTATACCTAAAAATTTGCAAGTTTCTTTAAATGTTGACGCCATGAATTCTTTTCCTTGGTCTGTAACAACCATTTTTGGAATACCAAAGCAAAGTATAAAATTTTCAACGTATGCTCTTGCCACTGTAACTGCATCCTTATTTTGTATTGGGTATCCTTCTACAAACTTCGTTAAATCACATTGGATAGTCAGTATATATTTATTATTGTCATTATCGGTATTTATTGGGCCTACTAAATCCAAAAATATTTTTTCAAAAGCTGCTGAAGCTGTAGTTGTTATCGTTAACGGTTGTCTATTTGGTAATGAAAATTTATTTCGTTGGCAATCATCACACCGCTTTACAAAATCTTCAACATCTTTTGTTAATCCTACCCAAAAATAGTATTTTTTAATATTATTGAACATTCTTTTAATGCCACAATGACCTCCCGTGTGTAAAATGTGAAAGTCATTCAGAATTAATTGTTTCGTTTCTTTGTCTGTTACTTTTTGTACTCCTCTTATTATAGAGAATCGTATGTCAGCTAGCTTATCTTTTTGCATTGAAATACTTTTTATAAATTGATTAGTCATATAATTTTTTACAATGCATAATTCGCGAATATTATTTTGTTCACATAATATTATCAGATCCTTCAATGACGCAGCTAAGTTTGACACTGATGAGGAATTCTGTTTTATGTATATTTTGCGCATATTTATATCGTATATTATAAAATTACTTATATAGCAAAAACTATGTTTTTTACTTATGATATCATTGAATTCTTTGTTATTTATTGGCTGCAGCTCAGTCGAATTTTCGGGTTGTTTTAACAATTCAACAAATCCAAGGTGATCAATCCTGTCTTGTGTTGAGTTTGTTTTTTGTTGGATTTCCTTTGATTCTGAACGTGTAATAACGAATACGTTATTATTAAGGTCGTTTAATTCATCCACAGTTATCCTAGATAAAGCATCTGCTACTACATTGTCTTTACCTTTAACATATTCTACTTCAAAATCATATTCTTCCAAAATAAGTCTAAATTTAGTAAGTCTACTGGAAGGATTCGTCATACCAAATAAATAAATTAAGGCCCAATGATCTGTAAAAATTTTGAATTTTCTGCCAAAAAGATAAGGCCTGTAATGCCTTACCGCAAACACGATGGAAAGTAATTCTTATTACTTTATTATAGTTTTTTTCGGCCTTATTTAAGCTTCTACTCGCGTAAGCTATCGGTTAGTCGTTTGAATTTGATAAAACGGCGCCGATTGCAAAACCTGAGGCATCAGTCGTTAACCGAAATATGTTATCCTCTGAGAAATTTGGATATTGCAAAAGAGGCGATTGAACTAATGAATTTTTTAACCCCTGAAATGAGTTTTGACATTCTTCATCCCAAACAAAATTTACTCCTTTTCTTGTTAATTTATTTAATGGTGCTACAATGTTTGCAAAAATTTTTATAAATTTTCTATAATCATTTGCAAATGCGACAAATCTCTTCACTTCGTTGGCATCTTTAGGTATTGGATATTGTTTAACTACTTTTATTTTTTCTGGATCAGGCAGTACGCCTTCCGCTGTAATTGTATGCCCTAAATAGAGAATTTCCTTTTTCAAAAATTCACATTTTGATGGATTTAGCTTTAAATTTACCTGTCTTAACCGATTTAGAACTTTTATTAAATTTTTATTATGTTCTGCTAAATTTTTTCCGAAAATTATTAAGTCGTCCAAATAAACAAAACATGATTCGAAATTTAGACCCGACATTGCAATTGTCATAATTCTTGAAAATGAACTAGGACTTATTTTTAATCCCATTGGTAAGCGTTTCATTTGGTACTGACCTTTTTCAGTTGAAAAAGCTGTTATTGGTCTACTAGATTCAGAAAGTTCAAGTTGATAAAACCCTTGCGATAAATCGAGATGCGAAAAATATATCGGTCCTGCAAGTGAATCAAGGATATCTGTTATATTGGGTAATGGAAATTTATCGTCCAAAATTTGTTTATTCACTAATCGATAATCAATGACAAGTCGCCATTTTTTATTTCCAAGACTATCGGCCTTTTTTGGAACAAGTAGTACCGGAGATGACCATTGAGATTTGGCCTCCTCGATAATATTGTCTTTTAACATGTTCGCGACCTGCTTATGAATTTCTGCCTTTTGTGAATGAGGTAACCTGTATGGTTTAGTATATACTGATTTAGCATCTTTATTAAGATTTATATCTTGTTTTAATATGTTAGTAACTGTTAGCTTATCTCCTTCAAGATAAAATATATCTGCAAATTTCGCACAAATTTTCTCTGTAGAGTTTTTCTCTTCCATGTTTAAGTTTTCCATATTTATAAGATCCAATATTCTATCAACTCGATCAACCAAAATGTCATTTTCTTTAAATGTACAAATGTTAAAATTATTAAGATTATTTAGACACGGTTGAAAATTCCTAATTTTTATTTCCTTTTCTGTTGTGTTTAATATTTTTAATGGTATATTTCTATTTGAAGGTTTTGCAATACTTCCTGCAATATAAACTCCTTCGCATAATTTTTCAGACAAAACAACACAATCATTCTCACTATCACACTTAAAATATTGTATTATTTCGCATCGTGGTGGAACTGTAACAATCTCATCATAAGAAGATTCTAATGGTAATGTTATAATTTCATTATTGACTGAAAATGTAAAAGAAAATGTTTCGTAATTTATTGAAGCGTAATATTTAACTAAGAAATCTGCTCCAATTATACCATGAAAATCATCTGCAAACTTATCGATTATTACAAAGTTATGAGAGAGACAAATATTGTTTACTTTAAAATTTAAAATTGATGATCCTAAAGAATAAGTGCTGCCACTAATCCCACTTATTTTCACAGTATCGTTTTTATCTATGACAACGACTATTTAAATTATCTGAAAAAATAATGCTTATCGAAGCACCTGTATCTATCAAAAATTTCAATTCTTTTGTTTTATATCTCATTTTTACTATATTCATACCATTAATATTAAGACACACTGCATCTGCATTATTCACGAAAAAACCGCCTGGTGTTAGGTTGCTCTTGGCCTTGCTGAGCATCGACCTTTTTGTGATCATCCGTACTTACTGTATACACTCTCTGTTGGTTATTCCTATTGTAATATGATCTACCACGGAAGCCAAACCGACTCCTATTACTACGGAATCCCCGTGTGGTATTTCCGTAATGTCCCCGACTCGTACCTCGCTGTGACATATTCTGGTCATTATGATTATGAAAATTATTACCTTGCGAAAAATTTCTAAATCCCCTATTGAAAGAATTATTTGAATGGAAATTCCGACTTTGACCTCTGAATTTTTGTTGGAAGTGAAAAACGTTCGGATTTTTGACTTTTGTAATTTCCTCATCTTTTGCACCCGTAATAGCTTCTTTTAACGTACCGTAGTTTCTAGCCTTTACAATAGTTCGCAACTCACCATGCCTTAAACCATTAGCAAAAGCTACAATTGCCGTTCTCTCATTTACCGCTCTCAGAATATCGTTCGCATTACTATTACCTTCAGTTTGCGCAATAGTTAAATTTACCATTAGTTCTTCAATTTCCTTACCAAAATGTTCAACAGATTTTTCGTTCTGTCGCGCATTATGCAATTCAATAGACAATGATGTTGCTGACTTTTTAGTTAATAGATGCAATTTCATTGCATCCACCATACCATCTACTGACGCGTAAGTCGAATTCAATCTTAGTTTCGCATTTGGAGAGAGCCTTGTTTTCAACACATAATTAATTAATAATGAATGAGACGTTTCAGGTAGCATACTGGCATATAGCTCAATCGAGTCAATTAATTGACTTATGTCAGTTTCCTTACTAGTCATAACGGGGAGCAGTGAAGCTGCTGTCTTAAGATCAAATTTCTCAGACATATTTTCTAATTTTATATTTTCTACACTATTAGAGTACCTTTCTCTTAAAACCAACCTACACTGATCTATTATACTTCTAATGTTACTAATTATTCCATAAAAAATTTCGCTTTTACTTTCGGGTTTTCCTACTTGTTCTAAAAATTTCTCCTCGAACTTATCTAGTTTTTTAGTTTTCCTATCAATTATATCTAAATTTGATCTTCTACTGTAATTGTCCTTTAAAAGATTACTTTTGGTAGTTTCAATGTCCTCTAAAAATTCTTCAAATTTTTCCATCCGCCCTTTTTTTTATACTTTACACAGTACTTACGTGGGCACTAAACACTGCTTTCGTTCAACCGACACTCGCGGCTTTTTGCTAGCTCCTTTCGGATAACCGCTCTCACCATGTTCTTCCCTTTACTGCAACAGTACCATGCCACGCCCAGTACCAATAATCCAGCTGCAAACACCCCTGCAACTTCAGCCAACTCGAACTTGCTGCTACCGGCGGCTGTTGTACCTCCACTATTACCAGCCTGACTTATGATAGTCTCCTCTTTTGAGTATCTGGAACCCATTGATGACACTTTTGCTCTCGGTAGTCCGGAATATTTCTGACTGCTGGGTCGTCTGCTTGATCTACGATTAGTTGTTCCACGGTAGGACTGGCAGGATCGCCATGTGATGGAGGTAGAGGTGTTTAAATGAAACTACACGAGCCCTTACTTAAATCGTCTATTCACCATACTCGGACCCGTCAGTGGTCACCTGCTGACTCCGTCTTATCGGTCCGGTTCTTGGCCTATATCCCCGGAAGCCTGTCGAAGTCATGTGCTGACACAGCAGCCATTCGACGTACATCCAGTAATATTCCACAATACACAATTTGCATAGTGGACATATATAACTAACCCGTACTTATTATTATTACATTACATCATAGGCATACATTATTCAAAATGTCCTCTGCTTTAATTTATTATTTAACTATTTTGACGAAATTACAGAAATGGCGGCTCATTTCTAAAATCCTTGAAAAAGGCTTAGAGTAAACACCCAGTTCCTTTGGACCCTTTTGAACCAAAAGCTTTTCAACTCTAAGTTTGGCCATGAAACTTCTAAATATCAAGTTCCGTGCCGATACTTTTAGTACTTTCTCCGGCAATGAATTAACAAAAATTGGGTACACACACACATACACACACACACACACACACACACACAGACATTTTTTTGTACCTTGGTCAAATATGTTCAGGGGACCCAAAAGGACATATTTCCGCAAAAATCTCAAAATTTTTTTTCGGCACGATTACAATACTTTACATACTGCGTATGATAAAGTAAAAATATACAACAATAGGAATTAGCGGGTTTGTCGCTTACCGCGGCATTTGTATCTCCGAGATCAATGCCCGGTCTGAACCGTAACCCCAGCCGTACTTTTTTTTAAGGGTGAGGAGGCCCAGGAAGAACCCACCTCCACTCCGCTGCCTGGTATCGCCGTGAGGCATTCAGCAGTGCAGCGGCATCTTCCTTCATTAACACAACAACATTTGAATATAAAAAGATCTGGGCCCATCCGCTCTTATGCTCTAGTGACTTTTCTTCTTCAAAAACAAATACAATCAAACAAACAGCCGGAGCTTACCGGTTTACATTAATTACCCTTAAAAGTAAACATATAAACTACCTACTTAACTACCCTACACTTACACCTACAAGTGTCCATGCACTTTACCCTAACTACAGGCGTCCTCGCATACTATAGCCGTACTACATGTTTTTACGTAAATACGAAACAAATATGGGTTTATTATCAATTTCTCAGAAAATTTTATTCTTCATAAAAGCTTCTGGGCTGTCTTAAACCTAATACGCAAGTATTAGAATTTAATTATGTCCTTGCATATACCGGGTGGTACCAAAACTATGAAAAACCCTTAAGAGTAAAGTACCTTTACGCTCAAAGCTATGCAAAAATGTTATTTGAAAAAAGTATTACAAAATATTAGAATGTATTAAATACGAAATTTTAGTCACCTTCGACGTCCCATATACCGAGTGTTCATGCAACAACGAAAGAGATTATAATTTGACTATGTTAAGATGTATTGTTTTTATTAATTTATTTATCTATTAATAAAATTATAAACCCCTAACCACAAAACGTATTTTAGAAACCTAAATACGTAACTATGTTGCCACATCTTCAGTAGAAACTAAAAAAAAAGAAAAGAGAGATTAGCACTTCATAGTATCTTTACTGGATATTGTCCAAGCAAATCACTAGTGGAAGTCTGAATACGTATTTAGGTTTATAAAATACTTGTTGTGGTTAGTGGTTTATAATTTTATTATTAAGTTCGCCACAGTCTCCAAAATATTGTCATATTTATCTATTTACAAAAAATGTACAACTCAGTTTAAAATCATTCTATTAAGCAAGTAACCAAATAAATAAATGTTAAACCTTAAAACATTCGCAATGATATCAAAACTTAACCTAATAATAAAAATAATCGACAAAATATCGATACTTGTTGTATCGATATTTTGTGGATCATCAATTCACTTAAATCTATTTTTAACACTAATTTTGAACACTAAAGGCAATGTCGTCACACCACAAACAACCACGACGAACACTCTTGCATCCATCTTCTTAGAAATGAGTCTAACAGTTCATTCACCGAGCATAGCACTAGATCTGACGTATCTGCAAATGATGGTTAGGGACATTGATTCAAGTTTCTCAAAAATACTTTTTTAAATTTTTGTCAAAATTATTTGGAAGAAAGCGTTTTAGGCAATTGTAAGTTTTACCTAGCATTAAAATTTGGGATTGGCAATTTCTTTCATTTAAATAAAGTAACAATAGGTTCGTTCGAGCAGTCCTCAAAACCAGTCAAAACAATTGGGGATTCTTGCTTGTAGGCATACGCAATGCAGGCCTTTGCAGGGCAAAACCGCCATTTGGCATGCGCAGGAAAAAGAATAAGTGCTTTATGCACTTACTTTGGTGCTGCTCGAACAAACCTATTGTGTGTTTCATATTAACAATAAAATACTGAAAACTACTTACATACTCATAACTTTATGAATAAATAGCACACCAATGAAGTAAATTCAGTAATGAAGTTTGGGATAATCCACTGGGCTATGAATATGGCAAGTGACAAAATATTCTTGTTGCAAAAACGTACCATTCGCATAATATGTAATGTACTACACCATCATATGTAATACACCATCATGTAGACCAATTTTTAAGGACAACAAGTTTTTGAACTGTACATTCTGGAAACGCTGTGTTTTGTTTGTCGACACGAGACACTCGCATCGTTTGCTGCCGGCGATGCATCGCCACTCCACCTACCAGAGGAGCCTATGTTATATGGGCTGTAAACTCTTTAACGCCCTTCCAGACGTGTATAAGGTGGCCAAAACTTTTTAACATTTTAGATTCATGATAAAAAAATTACTGTTAGACGAATCATTTTATAGTGTGGAAGAATTTTTAACCTCGGTGAGAGGCTCAAATATATGAACGTTGGAACTATATATTTTTGTATTTTTCGATTTTGTTATCGACGTTTCGTGTGTATGTATATGTATGTGTATGTGTGTATATATATTGGTATATAGTACATAAATAAACTGTCTATCTATTTATCTATCTATCTAAATAAATAAATATGAAGTGCGCATGGTTAAAAAAACAAATATTTACAGAAGTCAAATGTACATGGAGTTATATATGTATAAACACAACGCACAAATCTATAAATCGAAATTATCATAATTAAGTCAAGATCACAAAACATTTAGGTCGTTAGAGTTTTATTTAGAAATTCTGGTCATTTTTTTACAAAATTTTTGCTTTTTGTCTTCGAATTTTGCGCCCCCTCTACTAGTGCGCCTGGAGCAGTTTGCTCCCACTGCTCCCCGTAGCTACGCCCCTGGTTGCAATAATGTAGATACAATGTTTTCATTTTTTTTTAAGTTATAGTTCTTTATTGATACAACAAAATACTAGAATTATAATACTTGGTTATATCGAATATCACTTCGCTCCTTGTGCATTCGTCATGCATGAAGGGAAGCGACGATTCTCCCTCTATCTTCACCTCGGGGTCAGCTGGGCCTTCCTCGGGCTAATGGTATTGAGGGTATCTGCTTCTTGATCTGTGCTGTGTAGTTGTCTTATTCTTTCAGTCTTATATTATGGCGGTCAGTTCGTCTTTTAGTATGGTTTTCAGCTTTATTTTAAACGTTTGTGTTGGTAATTTTTTTATAAATAAATAAATAAATAAATAAATAAACCATTTATTGGACTGCATATAAATACATGTAAGATGCTATGATGCCAACTAAGTACAATAAGAAAAGTATACATAATTCATGAAATATCAAACTAAAAAAAAAAGCAGCATCACACAATGAAACTTTGCAGAACCAAATGGGGTAACCAGCAGATCGGTTGCAAAACAACCATCTGATGAAAGAGGTACCCCAGTAATAAGATTTATAAAAGAAACAGGCCATAAGGGACAGCATCACAAGACCCACTGTAGGAGAAGAAAAGACAGAAAAAGATATAAACAGACTTTTAAATTACCAAAGGAGAGAAAGTAGAATATGATAAATATTTATCAGCGTTTCACAAGTCGCTCTGAAATAAAAGAGAGGTAAGTTTACGTTTAAAAGAAAACAGAGAACACCGCTTAATTGACTCCGGCTCCAGTTTGTTGTAGGATGAGCATATGTCATACGAGAAGGATTTTTTAAAATTGTCACGATGGAAAGAAGGAATATCTAATTTATCCTTCCTTCTTATATTAACATTATGCACATCCGTCCTAAATTTGATCTTGTTATAGAGGTAGGGTGGAGTCCCCGTTAATAGAATTTTGTGATAGAAGCACAGTGAGTGGAGGACTCTCCGTCGCGCCATACACAGCCAACCCGCCCTCTCAGCGAACCCAGAAATATGCTGCCGACGTCTAATCCCATACAAGAAACGCAAACAGCTATTTTGTACAACCTGTACTCTCCGCTTATCATTATAAAGTAGACAGTTATTGTAAATGATGTCGCAGTAATTAAATCTAGACAATACTAAAGATTCACACAATATTTTTTTAGAAGGAAAGTCAAGGATATGACGATTTTTATATAATATTTTAAGAATAAAGTAGGAATTTCTTATAAGGTTGTTAATGTGCGGGGTGAATTTTAAGTTGGAATCCAAGGTGAGTCCGAGATTTCTTACGGATTCAACGCACGGCAAATTAAAGTTATTTATTGAGAGATTAAGCCTACGCACTGCAACGTCACGGTCCTGTTGCTTACCAAAAAGAATAACTGAGCTCTTATTAGGATTTATAAATAACTGATGCCTGTGTGCAAACTTGAATAAATCATCAAGATCAGAGTTAATTTCGTTCATATGAACATTAAAATTCAATAAGTTGATATTTCTAAGAAGTTGAGTGTCATCTGCATAAGCATAGACTTTACAGAATTTTATACATTTGAAAAGATTACATGTATATATATTGTAGAAGATTGGACCTAAAATAGACCCCTGAGGTACTCCCGAGGTCACGTTAGACATCATTGAAGAGGTGCCACTCACAGTTACCAACTGCTTTCGCTCAGTGAAATAGCTTGAAATGAGTTCCAGAGCAGTGCCTCCAAGGCCAATGTAACGTAAGATACTTAAGAGAAGTTTATTGTTAATAGTGTCAAAGGCCTTGGAGAAGTCTATTAGAATCAAAGCAGCTAAGTCACCCTTATCGATGCTTCTAAAGATATCATCGGTGACACCCAGAAGCACCCCAGTACAGTCAAAGCCTGATCGAAAACCGGACTGGCAATCAGGAATTATTTTATATTTATTAAGGTGGCTCAGTAGCTGTTCAGACAGCAACCTCTCAAACATCTTCGAGAGAACAGGCAGAATACTTATCGGTCTGACATCACTGAATTCCGCAGCGTCCCCCCTCTTCGGAATAGGAGTAATTTTTGCAGTTTTCCAACATGACGGGAAACTACGAGTGGATTGCAAAGTTAATGATATGACGAAGGTAATCAAGAATAAAAGGACTGCAAAGATTTATCATGTGTAAAGAAATACCATCTGACCCAAGAGCATTAGAAGTAAAAGATCTAAGAACACGTGCAATGTCGGCTTCCGTTATTTCATGGAACTCAAATGTCTCTAAAACATTTTCATGAGTGTTGGAGTTATAAAAATTTAAAAGTTCCATATCTGGGTCATCTGGCACTTGTACCGAAGAAAAATGAAAATTTAAGTCGTCAGGGTTGCTAAGTTCAGGTGGAAAATCAAATGATTTTTTATGAGAGTAGATATTTAATTTTCTAAAAGAAGACCAAAGGTTTTTATGATTTTGAGTATTAAAAACTGATTTTAGATAACATTTTTTTTTCTTTACGAACCGCAAAAGTGGTGAAATTTTTTAATTGTTTGTAATAGTTGAAATCGCCAATACTTTGAGTTCGCCTATACCTCGAATATGCCTTGTCACGTAAATTCATCATAAATTTAATATTGTCTGTTATCCATGGTTTGTAAGAGTGTTTAAAAGTAGTAGTAGTAAAAGGGGCATGAATATCAAATAAAAATAATATATTATTGTTAAAAAAATTGAGTTTATCATTGATACTGTTGATATCAAAAATTTCAAACCATGGAATTGAAAAAAGATCAGAAAGGAAATTGTCGTTGTTAAAAAATTTAAAATTACGATATGTATGTGTAATTGGTAAAGGCGCATGCGGTCGCAGAGAGACGCTACAAAACACAAGCGAATGATCAGCAACGTCATGAACGGCCAGAACACCAGAATCCCCCACATCAGCGTCAGTGAAACAAAAGATAAGATCAATAAGAGTGGCCGAATTCGCAGTAACCCGAGTCGGCTCGTTAATAATTTGGTGCATATTGAATAAATCAAGAACTTCAGAAAGTCGTCTAGCCAGATAATTGTCAGTCCTGAAGCAGTCGATGTTGAAATCACCCAAACAAAAAACTTCATCGGAAAAAGGCATAAATGTCGCTAACGTTTCATCGAACTTTTCAAAAAATGAGTTTACATCGCGATTAGGGCGGTAAATGATTCCAACAGTAATATTTTTACTATCAATCATAAGCTTTAACCATAACTGCTCCAAACCATCGCTTATCTCACGGAGAACAATCGCGTGGTCAACAGAATTCCTCACAAAAACTCCAACTCCACCCCCTCTTCCAGATCTAGCAATGTGATAAAAATTATAATTTTGAATATTAATTAAATTTAAATTAAAATCAGTAGAAAGCCATGTTTCTGTAATACCAAGTAAATCATAGTTGTTTGATAATAAAAGTTCACGAACATTATCAAAATGAGCGACTAGAGAACGTACATTTATGTGTGCAATATTAAAGGACATTATATGTAAAAAATAAGAATCATTACTAAATTATTTTTTGTATTTGTAGCACGGAAAAAGATTAAATAATTCTCTAATTCTAAAAAAAGGAAGCAATAAAAATCGTGAAAACGCAAAACCACAACACTCACGAAGATTCAAAAAACAGTATATATTTATAATTAGATCCGTAAAAGCTGTAAAATCGAATGAAGTAAACAGTAAAAAAAAACAAAGAATGGATATTACCTTATCAGTCCGGAGTCCCACGAGTAGGAAAACCTCCGCAGCCCCAAATAGCCAACAAAACCCAACACTAATGTAAACAGGCACAAGTAACAATCACAACAAGAACCATCACCACGGCCTCCCAATGAAAAAATATAAAAAAGCTAGTTGCAAGTTCACTGTGGGATACTTTACAAACAGGTTGCCTTTATCAGATAACAGATAGTTTCAGTTTGTATTGTTTCTCAAGTTATACTTTCTTCCCTCGTTGACAGGTGGTAGACGCTTCCCATAGGAAGAACTAGTAGAAGGTCCACAATCGTTGCTTGCCGACAAAAGATCATCTTTAGTCTTGACTGGAACTTTTTTACCATTGCCGTTTAATAAAATAATTTTTCCGTCCTGAGTCCAAACTTTAGAGGGACCAAAAGTCTCCTTAGCTTGTTTAAGTAGGGCAGCTCTTTCGTGAGTTAATAGCTCTGATATTAGTATACCAGAGCCTTTCAGAGACCTTTTATTAACGAAAACAGTACGTCTGTCTAAGTACGAGCGAAATTTAATGATCATTGGTCGAGGTTTATCACGCTTAGAAGATTTCATTCTGTGGCAATTATCAAGTGCACTTATTGTAAATTGCGTATTTGTCTTTAGTGTATTATTTAAAAAACCAAGCACAACCTCGACACTGTGCTCGTCCTTGTCTTCAGGAAGCCCGTGAATGATGAGGCAATTCTTCCGTGAATACGTATCTGCCTCGTCTTGCTTTGCCTCAATTTTTTTAAGACGTCCTTCAATATTAGCGAAATGGGACATAACATGCGATTTAAATTTTTCGAAATCACTGCGCAACGCTTCCAGTTCACTGTTTGGTTGAAAACCTTGCGAATTTTCCAGTCCATCCAGCCTTTCTTGAAATGACGCAAAGTCACTGTTGTAATTGTCTTTAAGAGAACGCAAATCATCGTTTATGGTGTTCATGTTTGCCTTAGTATAGGCAACCAAAACCACACACGTTCGTCACCGGGCACAGAAAAACCACACAAATCATCCACTATGCTCCAACTCGCCAATTACTGCTGATCACGAGAAACGAAATAGTCAACACCAACAAACAGTTTGTACCACTCACTGCACTGAGACTCAGCAACAAAATATTACAAACTTGCGCAAATAAACTGTTTTAAAGGCCGTGGCAAGATAGCGATGTTCACACGTGCGGGCACATTTTCGAAATTTTATGTGACTTGGTAGTTTGTTGTATTGTCTTACTGCGTTCGTCATTAGCGTCTGAGTTGTTTTCGCTTTTCTGTAACTGTGAGTTCGTATGTGGTTGCTACTTCTAGTTGGGTAGTTATGGTGTTCATTGTTTATTTTTAGTTTGATGTTAGTTTTTATTTCTCCGTGTTTAATTTTATGCAATAGAGTTAGGTTGTTCATTTTGTACGTAGCTGGAATGGTTAATTGTCCAGTGGTTCGATATAAGTCTTTAGTTCTTGTAAGTCTGTTCATCCCATACAGAATCTTTAGAATTTTATTTTGTTGTTTTTGAATTGTTTGGATATTTTTCTTCGTTGTGTCTCCCCATATGTTAATTAAGTAATTGTTTTGTGCTGCAAACAATGCGTGGTATATCATGGGTCTTCGTGAATCTGGCAGGTAGATCTTTAGCTTGCAAACTTCGGCAATTGCACGTGCATTTAGTTTCGTGAGTTTGTTTATGTGCGATGTCCACGTAAGGCTTTCATGGATTGTTAGTCCAAGGTACTTGACTTCTCTCACTCTCCTGATTTCTTCTCCATTAATGAGTATTCGAATAGCTGGGCTGATTTTGCTATTACTAAAGGAGATATATTCTGTCTTGTTTTCGTTTACAGTCAGCAAGTTGTTGTAAAACCATTTTTCCAGTTTTTGTATGTCTTCGTTTATGTGTTGTTGCATTTGTTGAACTGTTTTGGCTGAGTAAAAGAGGCATGTATCGTCCGCGTATATGTAAGGGGTTCCGTGTAAATTTAGGCTTGCGATGTCGTTGGTATACACTATGTATAGGGTCGGGGGTATGTTTCCGCCTTGGGGTATTCCAAACTCATTGCTCTCGCTTTGTGTGCATTGGACTTCGCCAATTTGTGGTGTTATTTTTCGTTTTGAGAGATAAGTTCTTATTATGTTCAAGTTCTTTCCTGATATTCCTATCGCTTTAAGCTTTTCTGTAAGTTTCTCCTGCGATATAGTATCAAAAGCCTTTCTTAGATCTATGAAGAGTCCTATTCCAATGTTGCCTCTATCAAGGTTCGTTTTTATATCGTTTATCAAGTCGAGGGCTGCTGATGTTGTTCCGGACTGTTTCTGGTATGCATACTGATGTTCTGATATTATGTTATTCTTGTCTAGGTGTTCTGTTAGTCGTACTTGGATGGCTTTTTCAAGTATTTTGTTTAATGTCGACATTAAAGCTATAGGCCGATAATTTTCGGGATTTGTTGTGTTTCCAGATTTGTAAATTGGTTTTACTACTGTGGTTTTCAAGTAGTCTGGATATACGCCCTCTTCCAAAACAGAATTTATTAGTTTAGATAGTATTGGTGCTAGTGTCGTTCTATTATCTTTTATTGTTCTTGTTGTTATTTTGTCAAACCCTGGTGATGTGTTGTTTTTTAATTGACTTATGATTGTATACAGGGTCTCCCACGACGAGCTGCCATTAGAAGAATATGGAGAACCAAATGAAATGACAGATTGAAAATTTGTGGACTTATATTGTTGGACACGATCGTCTCAACTAAAATATTTTGAGTTTTCGGTTACTTCCGGTTACACCGGAAATGATGTCATCTTTTATATTTCAAATGGAACACCCTGTTTTTTAACGCATTTTTGAAATCTTCATTAAATTTTAGATCAATTTTATGTTACATTCCCTATACCTAACGTGAGTCATTTTTGAGAAATTAATTATTTTCATTAAAAAATGACAGCTGCACGGCTACTTTCAACTACTTATAAATTATCTCCTTTGACCATTGGAAAAAAGTCGTCCGGCGAAATTGTTGTGAAGGTAACGTATTATCGACACATCGGTAGAACTCTTCTAAAAGTTATACAGGGTGTTCAAATTATAAGATCAAAGTTGAATTCGAGAAAACTACTAAAAGTCGATTTTTTCAAATGGCAACCCTAACATATTAATACATTTCTCAATTCTATGGAAAATTTTAGATCAACTTTGTGTACAATGTCCTATACCTAAAATGTACTTGTACCTACTGAAATCGATTTTTAAACATCGCAGTAAAAATTGCAAATATTGGCAGATCTAGATTACGTTTGAGAACAACTAAACAATTTAGAATAAACAGAATTTTAATAGACAAGTTTTGTTAGGTCAGTTTTCATTATCATTGGTTTAGTATTTATAAAATTATAAGCCTACAATGAAACACAATATTAAAAATAAAACAAAACGTTAAGAACATTTTAAAAAACCGCTTAATTCTATTTCAGTAACTGTTAAAAAATGTTGCCGTTTTTTGCTAAACATGCTACTATTCCTTTTACCATATTATTGTTGGTGGCGTCCCTGATAGAGTTAGCACATAACCCATTGAACGGAGCTGGAACTTTATCTTTCATGTTCTCCTTATTAGTTATTGGGTCCTCCATTATAAGGTGGTTTCAAATGGACGGTGCTCCAGCGCAGATAGCAGTTGCTATAAGAGGTTTGCTTAACGAGCGATAATCGGCGATCGGTTGCATGCGCTTAATAGCCCATACAAATATCCACCGCATTCCCCCGACTTGTCGCCAATGGATTTATTAAGTTCGGGAGCTATTAAAGATGTAGTTTATGAGAACCCAATAATTGATAAGGAGAACATGAAAGATAGAGTTCCAGCTGCTTGCAATGAGTTATGTGCTAACGCAATCAGGGACGCCACCAACAATAATGCGTTAAAAGAATTAAAGCATGTTTAGCGGAAAACGGCAACGTTTTTGAACAGTTACTGACATTGAATTAAGCATTTTTTTATTACCTTACGATTTTGTTTTATTTTTAACATTGTGTTTAATTGTAGGCTTATCATTTTATAATTACTAAATTAATTATAATGAAAAATTACCTAGAAACGTGTTTAATAAAGTTGTGTTTATTCCAACTTGTTCAGTTGTTTTCAACGCAATCTAGATTTGGCGATTCTTGCAATTTCTACTGTGATGTTTAAAAATCAATTTCAGTAGGTACAAGTACATTTTAGGTATAGGACATTGTACACAAAGTTGATCTAAAATTTTCCATAGAATTGAGAAATATATTAATATGTTAGGGTTGCCATTTGAAAAAATCGACTTTTAGTACTTTTCTCGAATTCAACTTTGATCTTATAATTTGAACAGCCTGTATAACTTTTAGAAGAGTTCTACCGATGTGTCGATAATACGTTACCTTCACAACAATTTCGCCGGACGACTTTTTTCCAACGGTCAAAGGAGATAATTTATAAGTAGTTGAAAGTAGCCGTGCAGCTGTCATTTTTTAATGAAAATAATTAATTTCTCAAAAATGACACATGTTAGGTATAGGGAATGTAACATAATATTGATCTAAAATTTAATGAAGATTTTAAAAATGCGATAAAATACAGGGTGTTCCATTTGAAATATAAAAGATGACATCATTTACGGTGTAACCGGAAGTAACCCAAAACTCAAAATATTTTAGTTGAGATGATCGTGTCCAACAATTTAAGTCCACAAATTTTCAATCTGTCATTTCATTTGGTTCTCCATATACTTCTAATGGCAGCTCGTCGTGGGAGACCCTGTATAGTTCTTTGTCCGTCGTATTCCAGAAAATTGCTTCTTGGATCTGTTTATCGGTTGTTGTCGTTGTTGTAGTTGTCGGAGCTCGTTGTCGTTTTTCTATTTGTTTCTCCGCAAGTACTTTCCCTACTGTAATGAAGTAGTCGTTTATTGTCTGCCCTATCTCCATGGGAATACTCGTAATTGTTCCGTCTTTCTTTGTCATTTGCGTAATTTGTTGAGTCTTGCGTGTTTTATTTATCATTTTGTTTATAGTTCTCCAAGTTTTGGCAGGGTCATTTATATGCCTTTCAATTATTCGTTGATAGAATAGTATTTTAGTCTTTTTTATTGTTTTAGCTGTGTCTCTCTTTGTCTCTTGGTATTGGTTTTTAAGTATTTCATTGTTAGGGTTTCTTTGGAGTCTTGTGTAGAGTTTGTCTCGTTCTTTTATCTTTTGTAATACTTCTTCATTTATCCAGTCGTTCGATTTTTGTCTTTTTATGTTTATTGTTTTTTGGTGTTTTTCTATTATTTTCTGTAGATGTTTTGAAAGGGTTTCGAAACTGTTGATGTTTTCTGGTTGTAATTTAATTATGTCTCTGTTGATGTCTTGGTGGTTGGTTTTTATATGTTTGCAGAGCACATATTGCGGTTTTGTTTTGTTTTTGTGACATATTGTCAGCAGTAACGGATTGTGATCGGAGATATCGTTTTGAATAACATCAGTTGTTCCCATGAGCTGCCCTTGATTAGTCAATATGTGGTCTATAATTGTTCCTCCTCCTTGTGCGGTCTTTCTAGTGATATGTTTTTTTGTTGTTTTGTTTAGTATCTTGTAGTTATTCTCTTGTAGTATTCTTTTGTAGTCCTTGGTTATTTTGTTTCTTTGTAGGAGGTCCACATTAAAGTCTCCTACTATGATGTGGGGTTTTCTTCTGTTTACTAGGTCATTTTCTAGGGTTGCTTTTAAGATTTCAAATGGTACGCTTGGTGGTTTGTAGATGACGGTTATCGCCGTTTGGCATTCTTGCTTCTTTATTCTCAATATTTCAATGTTGTTTATTGTTGTCTTCAGCGTTGTTTCGTAATTTATTCCATCTTTTATGAATAGGGCTACTCCTCCTCCTGTCTTTCCTTCTCTGGAGTGGTATTCGGCCTTGTAGTTTGCTATCGAGTACATTTGTTCGTCCTGTGGATTTAGCCAGGTTTCGGTTATCGCAATTACCTCTGGATCGTACCTTCTTGCAGCCACTTCTATTTCAGTAATCTTGTTTCTGATGCTTCGGATGTTATGAAGGTATATTTTGGTGGTCATTGTAGCGTGTGTAAATAGGTTATTCATTTATTTTTTTTTTTATTTTTTCTTTTTTTATTTTTTTTTATTATTTTCTTTTTTTTAATTAAATTCTTCGAGGTCTTCCACGTTTCGGATTTTGCTTCTTCTACCTTCTTCGGATTTTTTTATGTAAAGTATGCCGTCACGAGTCCACGCAAAGCTAATCTTTTTTTCTTTTTTTAGTACTCTAGCCTTGTAGAAAAGGTTATTTGTGTGTAGTGTCAGCTGCTCATTTATGAAGATCTGACTATCTTTTCCCCTCAGTTCGCACTCTTTAGTTGTGATTGATTTCACATTTTTTCTCGCTTCCAAAATTTTCCTCTTTACTTCCAGGTTTTTTAGTTTTAGTATTATGGGGCCATTTTCCGACTTTCCTTCGTTACGTTCAGATTCTACTATTTCGTCCGCAGCCAGTTTTACATTCATTCCTTTCATCACATTTGCGATAATGGTGTGGGTGTTTTCGGTTCCCTTTTCTTGTTTTTCGATACCGGTTATTACTAGGTTTGTTACAATTTTATTACGCTCCGCCTCTTCAGAGTTGTTTTCTAATGTTCGTATCCTGGCAATTAGTTGTTCTCTTTCTTTATTGTTTTCTTTTAACATCTTTTTCATTTCTCGATTTTCTTGTCGCATTTGTTCAAATTCCCATGTAATCCATGGATTGTTTGAGTTCGCGGAACATCTTCTTTATTGTAGTAGTGGGCATCGTATCTTCCTCGCTCTCGCTCAGATTTACGTCGCTTGACGCTTGCTTTGCTTTTGCTTTGTTTCTGGTTGTCATTATCTTATTTTTTATTTTTTTTTTTTTATTTTTTGTTAGTTTGAAGAGACAGTAGGCACAGGAGAAGGGAGGGTAACGACTTTTCGCACTCTAGGGGTCTTTCTAGGTGGCTTTTATACACAGATTTGGTGAGACCGCGGGGTTTAGGATATGTTTTGGATCGAATTGTTTGTTTGAGGGTCACTGGTGTCTGGTTTCCCGATTTTGACTTGCTCAACAGGTCGCCAGTGAAAGAAAAAGTGCCCGCCTTTGCTGGCTGAGCCGTAAGGTGAAACACTTACCCGCGGATATCTTTATTCTTGTTTGTTTTGAAGTTGAGAGGATGGTATGACTGCAAGAAGTGAAAAATTCTCTGCACTTCGGTACCAAAATTCGCGTATTTTGTCACTAATTTTCCTTGTATTTCTATCTGAAAGCTGGCTACTATAACCACACGTATATACACTTTACAGCACATGTTAATACGTTACATGGGGGTTGTACAAAAATGTTGCCTAAATGTAGATGAAATGTTGTCATTAAAATGTTACATGGACATTGTACAAAAATGTTGCATTAAAGTAGATAAAATGTTGTCATTAAAATGTTGCATGGATATTGTACAAATATGTTGCATTCGTGTAGATAAAATGTTGTCATTAAAATGTTGCATGGAGATTGTACAAATGTGTTGCATTAAATCAGATAAAATGTTGTAATTAAAATGTTACATGTATATTGTACAAATATGTTGCATTAATGTAGATAAAATGTTGTCATTAAAATGTTGCATGGAGATTGTATAAATATGTTGCATTAATGTAGATAAAATATTGTCACTGAAATGTTGTTGAGTATTGTTTCATCAACATTGTAATGATATAGCAAAAATACAGTACAAGAAGTTACTTTCGTACAATATTACAGAATGTTGTCGCAATATAACATGTTTAGTGGGAAATAAGTAAATTCTTTATGTATAAAGGTTTCAGTAGGTACTTTAAATTTACAACGTTAATAAATAATCGTGAAAATACAAGTATTTCCAACAGGTTTTCAGACAACACACAATCTCTGGCTAATTTGACTCCACTAGTAAGAGCAATATTGTTTTGGAAATTAAATTTTGATATGAAATGCTCCAAATTTACTGAGGTGATTAAAGCATATTATATTATAATAGAAAAATATATTTACACTTTAGCAAAAAATACGAGAGGGTCAATAAGTAATTAAACTTTTTCTGTTTTTTTTTTCACGAAATGTAACCGTAATTTCGAAATTTTTTGTCGATTACGAACATGATACGTCTTCATGACGTCTCACATCTGTGCAATGTAGGCTTCTGGTTTGGCATCTATGAAAACAAAATTGAAATAATATGTGACAAAATAAGTCATGTCTTGTGTTGAAATTACGTATGTTTTGGTTACTTTAACCATCCTAATTGTTGATAATAATTAATAAAACACTTGGGAAGCAACAAAAAAAAATTAAAGACAACAAAAAAGCCGCCACAGGGAGCAAGTGGGGTTGTTGGTTAGCGCTCGTGGATTCAGTAGAAGCTTTACTTGTGTTTTCACGTTTTCTTATATTTTATTTCCAAAAGTAATTCTTGTCCCGGTTTGTAATTTAAAAATTATGGTAAGCCTAAGTATAGTATATAATACTGGGCCGCAAAAAAGATTCTCTAAGAAAGCAAAAAAACAGAACTAAAAAATCTTAATAAATAGCAAATTTTAGACCAACTTTAATCCAAAAACAGCAACAGACGAGTTATATGTCTGGTACCAACATAAACTCCTAACTTTAAATAATATTCCCTACAATACTAATTTGGAGGGGATATTGTTTATAACTTTTTTTGTGACGATGCCTATTGCAATATTTAGTTCTTCAGATGTACGCAACTGAATCTTAAACAGATCCACTTGGCCCTTCACCTCCAATGAACAAATTCATTTGCAGTTTATGCGAGTGTGAGTTTAGCGATCAGAAGTGTCAGGTTTTGCGATAATGTCAAGAACCCGGCGGAAAGACTGGGTGCAGACACATGTAAGTATTTTGTTTTGCTTCTTCTAGTTTTATAACTATATATATTTATATATATATATATATATATATATATATATATATATATATATATATATATATACTATATATGGAATATGACGTAAATAGAATCCAAGTGAGAAGTAATTTTTAAACTTAATTAAAAGGATACGGTCTCAGCCCGGATTCGAACCGGGGAACCTTATATATATATATATATATATATATATATATATATAATCAGGAAAGAAACTCTGCTCTTAAATTATGCAATATTTCGAAATTATGCAATATTTCAGTTTCAGTTCCTGTTTCCGATGTCCGTTGGTTTTAAGAACTGTAAGTAACTTTGTAAGTATTGCACTAATGTTTTTCGTTTTGATTGTGATCTGGTGTTTGTTGTTGTAGAAATTGCCTGTAGAAGAAACGAATTATAGTTTCGAAATATTGCATAATTTAAGAACAGAGTTTTCTTTCTTTCCTGATCGTATACCCGACGAATATATTTTTAATTCATAATTCATCGATCGAAAAATTCCCCTCAACTTCATATATATATATATTACTTCATATAGGCTTTGTCATATTTAACATATTAAGGCTAAAGTAAAGTTAAACAAATATATATATATATATATATATATATATATAATGAGAAAGGTAATTTGTCGGGCAATTCCGTCACACGAAGAAGCAACCGTAGACACGTGTTTCGGACTATTAGTCCTCATCAGTACGGTATAGCCAAGGAGTAAGATGGACACTCAATGGAAAAAACACTCAAATGGAGACCATAAGGGGGGTGCCCAATGTCGCCAATTGGTGCTTCAGTCACAACATCTTCAGGATTCGAAGACAAGATGTAACGTCGCGCCGGAGGTGACGGACACCCCAGGCCCACCATAGCCCATGGAGGTATAGATGGACAACAGGTTTTCAATTGGTGAAGCACCAATTGGCGACATTGGGCACCCCCCTTATGGTCTCCATTTGAGTGTTTTTTCCATTGAGTGTCCATCTTACTCCTTGGCTATACCGTACTGATGAGGACTAATAGTCCGAAACACGTGTCTACGGTTGCTTCTTCGTGTGACGGAATTGCCCGACAAATTACCTTTCTCATTTAATATCTTACCGTCGATAAACCTGTTTTCCATCTATACCTCCATGGGCTATGGTGGGCCTGGGGTGTCCGTCACCTCCGGCGCGACGTTACATCTTGTCTTCGAATCCTGAAGATGTTGTGACTGAAGCACCAATTAGCGACATTGGGCACCCCCCTTATGGTCTCCATTTGAGTGTTTTTTCCATTGAGTGTCCATCTTACTCCTTGGCTATACCGTACTGATGAGGACTAATAGTCCGAAACACGTGTCTACGGTTGCTGCTTCGTGTGACGGAATTGCCCGACAAATTACCTTTCTCATTTAATATCTTACCGTCGATAAACCTGTTTTCCATCTATACCTCCATGGGCTATGGTGGGCCTGGGGTGTCCGTCACCTCCGGCGCGACGTTACATCTTGTCTTCGAATCCTGAAGATGTTGTGACTGAAGCACCAATTGGCGACATTGGGCACCCCCCTTATGGTCTCCATTTGAGTGTTTTTTCCATTGAGTGTCCATCTTACTCCTTGGCTATACCGTACTGATGAGGACTAATAGTCCGAAACACGTGTCTACGGTTGCTTCTTCGTGTGACGGAATTTCCCGACAAATTACCTTTCTCATTTAATATCTTACCGTGGATAAACCTGTTTTCCATATATATATATATATATATGGAAAAGGTTTATCGACGGTAAGATATTCAAGGAAAAAGGTTATTTATCGGGCAATTCCGTCATTCGAAGAAGCAACCGTAGACACGTGTTTCGGACCGTACTGATGAGGACTAATAGTCCGAAACACGTGTCTACGGTTGCTTCTTCGAATGACGGAATTGCCCGATAAATAACCTTTTTCCTTATATATATATATATATATATATATATATATATATATATATATATATATATATATATATATTAAAAAACACAAACAACTCTATTTAAAATTGTTTATTTTCTTGGGTATTGTAGGCTTTGTCACATTTAACATATTAAAACTTATAACTAAAAGTCACAAGAGACAACACATTAAAAATTATTTGATCTGACGTTTCGACACCATTTGTGTCTTGATCACAGATAGACTAAAATATTCTTGAATAGCTTTATACATTTCAATACATACAACCACGACACACCACATATGAAACTAGTTTCTAAAACTGGACCTGGTTTCTAAACATCTCACAAATTTTGCGAATTACTTAAACTACTTTTTTTTCCCTTTCCGTGTTGTTACATATTTGTAGGTAAAATTAGTTTATAACAATTTAACAAATTTAAATCGGATCTGTCATTCACAGCATCTTTTTGTTTTAAAATTTCTATGGTCTCCAACACACAACGAGCTTTTAAATTATTTTCTTTTTTGAGCACTTTCACATCACTAAAGTTAAATTGATGTCCGGTATCTTGTTGGTGTTTTTTTAACGCAGTGATATTTTTCGCGTATTTGTGTCCTTTTAAACGCTCCTCCAGAAGTTGTTCCGTTTGCCCAACATACACTTTTTCACAGCTGCAAGGAATCTGGTATACACAGTGAGAGTTTTTCAATATTGGTGTAGGCGCTTTCAGTTTTGTGTACATTTTAGATAAGTTATTACTGTTTCTGTGAGCAACTGTTATGTTGAATGGTTTTAGTATGTGTCCGATCTTTTCAGATATATGTTTAATGTAGGGAAGCGAGATATATTTCGTTTTTTCCGTGTGCGATTCTTCGTTGTGTTCTGGTGTTACCGGTTTGTTCTTTTTATTAGAAATTTTTCTCTTTTTTATTATTTTTTCTATCAGGTCTTTCGGGTAGTTGTTTTTTTGTAAAATGGTTCTTACTTTCTCTAATGTTTCATTTTGATATTGAGCACTCGTTAGCTTTATTGCTCGGTCCGCCAGTCCTCTTATAACACTTTCCTTGTACGTACGTGGTTGGATTGAATTATAATTTAGATATCTGTGTGATGCTGTTTCCTTTGTGTACCATTTTGTATCAATCTTTTTGTCGTTTTGTATTAAGGTCATATCTAGGAAATTTATTTTGTTGTTTTTATTTATTTCCATTGTAAACTGTAGTCTGTCGTTGTATCTGTTAAAAGTTTCTAAAACTTCACTTTCTTTTCCTTTTGGTACAGAAATTATGCAATCATCTACATACCGCTTAAAAAACGGTATCCCATAGTATCTTGTATTCAGTCGCCCTTTTATAAACTATCTAAGAAGCTAGCAGACAATTTAGCAAAAGTTATAGGGAAAAATACCTTTTACATTAAAGATTCTTGGTGTTTTAAGGAATTCATCGATACAATTTCTTTAGATGAATCACACCACCTCATATTATTGGATGTTGTGTCCCTATATACCAATGTCCCAATAACTTTGGTGAAAGATGCGATAAACAAAAAATGGCCAGAAATAGAAGAACATGCTTTTCTTCCAAAAACTGAATTTTTGGAAGCAATAGAAACAACTTTAACGCACACCTATTTCCAATATAAAGACACTTTCTACAAACAAGTTTTCGGGTGCGCAATGGGTTCTCCTGTGTCAAGTGTGGTAGCACAGATGGTAATGGAAGAATTAGAGGAATCTGTTTTATCAAACATATCTATTGATATCCCGTTTTTTAAGCGGTATGTAGATGATTGCATAATTTCTGTACCAAAAGGAAAAGAAAGTGAAGTTTTAGAAACTTTTAACAGATACAACGACAGAACAGTTTACAATGGAAATAAATAAAAACAACAAAATAAATTTCCTAGATATGACCTTAATACAAAACGACAAAAAGATTGATACAAAATGGTACACAAAGGAAACAGCATCACACAGATATCTAAATTATTGGTGCTTCAGTCACAACATCTTCAGGATTCGAAGACAAGATGTAACGTCGCGCCGGAGGTGACGGACACCCCAGGCCCACCATAGCCCATGGAGGTATAGATGGACAACAGGTTTTCAATTGGTGAAGCACCAATTGGCGACATTGGGCACCCCCCTTATGGTCTCCATTTGAGTGTTTTTTCCATTGAGTGTCCATCTTACTCCTTGGCTATACCGTACTGATGAGGACTAATAGTCCGAAACACGTGTCTACGGTTGCTTCTTCGTGTGACGGAATTGCCCGACAAATTACCTTTCTCATTTAATATCTTACCGTCGATAAACCTGTTTTCCATCTATACCTCCATGGGCTATGGTGGGCCTGGGGTGTCCGTCACCTCCGGCGCGACGTTACATCTTGTCTTCGAATCCTGAAGATGTTGTGACTGAAGCACCAATTAGCGACATTGGGCACCCCCCTTATGGTCTCCATTTGAGTGTTTTTTCCATTGAGTGTCCATCTTACTCCTTGGCTATACCGTACTGATGAGGACTAATAGTCCGAAACACGTGTCTACGGTTGCTGCTTCGTGTGACGGAATTGCCCGACAAATTACCTTTCTCATTTAATATCTTACCGTCGATAAACCTGTTTTCCATCTATACCTCCATGGGCTATGGTGGGCCTGGGGTGTCCGTCACCTCCGGCGCGACGTTACATCTTGTCTTCGAATCCTGAAGATGTTGTGACTGAAGCACCAATTGGCGACATTGGGCACCCCCCTTATGGTCTCCATTTGAGTGTTTTTTCCATTGAGTGTCCATCTTACTCCTTGGCTATACCGTACTGATGAGGACTAATAGTCCGAAACACGTGTCTACGGTTGCTTCTTCGTGTGACGGAATTTCCCGACAAATTACCTTTCTCATTTAATATCTTACCGTGGATAAACCTGTTTTCCATATATATATATATATATATGGAAAAGGTTTATCGACGGTAAGATATTCAAGGAAAAAGGTTATTTATCGGGCAATTCCGTCATTCGAAGAAGCAACCGTAGACACGTGTTTCGGACCGTACTGATGAGGACTAATAGTCCGAAACACGTGTCTACGGTTGCTTCTTCGAATGACGGAATTGCCCGATAAATAACCTTTTTCCTTATATATATATATATATATATATATATATATATATATATATATATATATATATATATATATATATATATATATATATATATTAAAAAACACAAACAACTCTATTTAAAATTGTTTATTTTCTTGGGTATTGTAGGCTTTGTCACATTTAACATATTAAAACTTATAACTAAAAGTCACAAGAGACAACACATTAAAAATTATTTGATCTGACGTTTCGACACCATTTGTGTCTTGATCACAGATAGACTAAAATATTCTTGAATAGCTTTATACATTTCAATACATACAACCACGACACACCACATATGAAACTAGTTTCTAAAACTGGACCTGGTTTCTAAACATCTCACAAATTTTGCGAATTACTTAAACTACTTTTTTTTCCCTTTCCGTGTTGTTACATATTTGTAGGTAAAATTAGTTTATAACAATTTAACAAATTTAAATCGGATCTGTCATTCACAGCATCTTTTTGTTTTAAAATTTCTATGGTCTCCAACACACAACGAGCTTTTAAATTATTTTCTTTTTTGAGCACTTTCACATCACTAAAGTTAAATTGATGTCCGGTATCTTGTTGGTGTTTTTTTAACGCAGTGATATTTTTCGCGTATTTGTGTCCTTTTAAACGCTCCTCCAGAAGTTGTTCCGTTTGCCCAACATACACTTTTTCACAGCTGCAAGGAATCTGGTATACACAGTGAGAGTTTTTCAATATTGGTGTAGGCGCTTTCAGTTTTGTGTACATTTTAGATAAGTTATTACTGTTTCTGTGAGCAACTGTTATGTTGAATGGTTTTAGTATGTGTCCGATCTTTTCAGATATATGTTTAATGTAGGGAAGCGAGATATATTTCGTTTTTTCCGTGTGCGATTCTTCGTTGTGTTCTGGTGTTACCGGTTTGTTCTTTTTATTAGAAATTTTTCTCTTTTTTATTATTTTTTCTATCAGGTCTTTCGGGTAGTTGTTTTTTTGTAAAATGGTTCTTACTTTCTCTAATGTTTCATTTTGATATTGAGCACTCGTTAGCTTTATTGCTCGGTCCGCCAGTCCTCTTATAACACTTTCCTTGTACGTACGTGGTTGGATTGAATTATAATTTAGATATCTGTGTGATGCTGTTTCCTTTGTGTACCATTTTGTATCAATCTTTTTGTCGTTTTGTATTAAGGTCATATCTAGGAAATTTATTTTGTTGTTTTTATTTATTTCCATTGTAAACTGTAGTCTGTCGTTGTATCTGTTAAAAGTTTCTAAAACTTCACTTTCTTTTCCTTTTGGTACAGAAATTATGCAATCATCTACATACCGCTTAAAAAACGGTATCCCATAGTATCTTGTATTCAGTCGCCCTTTTATAAACTATCTAAGAAGCTAGCAGACAATTTAGCAAAAGTTATAGGGAAAAATACCTTTTACATTAAAGATTCTTGGTGTTTTAAGGAATTCATCGATACAATTTCTTTAGATGAATCACACCACCTCATATTATTGGATGTTGTGTCCCTATATACCAATGTCCCAATAACTTTGGTGAAAGATGCGATAAACAAAAAATGGCCAGAAATAGAAGAACATGCTTTTCTTCCAAAAACTGAATTTTTGGAAGCAATAGAAACAACTTTAACGCACACCTATTTCCAATATAAAGACACTTTCTACAAACAAGTTTTCGGGTGCGCAATGGGTTCTCCTGTGTCAAGTGTGGTAGCACAGATGGTAATGGAAGAATTAGAGGAATCTGTTTTATCAAACATATCTATTGATATCCCGTTTTTTAAGCGGTATGTAGATGATTGCATAATTTCTGTACCAAAAGGAAAAGAAAGTGAAGTTTTAGAAACTTTTAACAGATACAACGACAGAACAGTTTACAATGGAAATAAATAAAAACAACAAAATAAATTTCCTAGATATGACCTTAATACAAAACGACAAAAAGATTGATACAAAATGGTACACAAAGGAAACAGCATCACACAGATATCTAAATTATAATTCAATCCAACCACGTACGTACAAGGAAAGTGTTATAAGAGGACTGGCGGACCGAGCAATAAAGTTAACGAGTGCTCAATATCAAAATGAAACATTAGAGAAAGTAAGAACCATTTTACAAAAAAACAACTACCCGAAAGACCTGATAGAAAAAATAATAAAAAAGAGAAAAATTTCTAATAAAAAGAACAAACCGGTAACACCAGAACACAACGAAGAATCGCACACGGAAAAAACGAAATATATCTCGCTTCCCTACATTAAACATATATCTGAAAAGATCGGACACATACTAAAACCATTCAACATAACAGTTGCTCACAGAAACAGTAATAACTTATCTAAAATGTACACAAAACTGAAAGCGCCTACACCAATATTGAAAAACTCTCACTGTGTATACCAGATTCCTTGCAGCTGTGAAAAAGTGTATGTTGGGCAAACGGAACAACTTCTGGAGGAGCGTTTAAAAGGACACAAATACGCGAAAAATATCACTGCGTTAAAAAAACACCAACAAGATACCGGACATCAATTTAACTTTAGTGATGTGAAAGTGCTCAAAAAAGAAAATAATTTAAAAGCTCGTTGTGTGTTGGAGACCATAGAAATTTTAAAACAAAAAGATGCTGTGAATGACAGATCCGATTTAAATTTGTTAAATTGTTATAAACTAATTTTACCTACAAATATGTAACAACACGGAAAGGGAAAAAAAAGTAGTTTAAGTAATTCGCAAAATTTGTGAGATGTTTAGAAACCAGGTCCAGTTTTAGAAACTAGTTTCATATGTGGTGTGTCGTGGTTGTATGTATTGAAATGTATAAAGCTATTCAAGAATATTTTAGTCTATCTGTGATCAAGACACAAATGGTGTCGAAACGTCAGATCAAATAATTTTTAATGTGTTGTCTCTTGTGACTTTTAGTTATAAGTTTTAATATGTTAAATGTGACAAAGCCTACAATACCCAAGAAAATAAACAATTTTAAATAGAGTTGTTTGTGTTTTTTAATATCATCTACAAGGCTAAAGTAAAGTTAAACAATATATATATATATATATATATATATATATATATATATATATATATATATATATATATATATATATATATATATATATATTTGTTTAACTTTACTTTAGCCTTAATATGTTAAATATGACAAAGCCTACAGTACCCAAGAAAATAAACAATTTTAAATAGAGTTGTTTGTGTTTTTAATATATATATATATATATATATATATATATATATATATATATATATATATTCAGTCGGTTAAATGATACGCATACTTACGGTTCCAGAAATTCCACTTTATAATCTTCATGCTTGAGAGTGCCTAGACAAGAACAGCAAATTATATATAGTTATAAATATATATATATATTAAAAACACAAACAACTCTATTTAAAATTGTTTATTTTCTTGGGTACTGTAGGCTTTGTCATATTTAACATATTAAGGCTAAAGTAAAGTTAAACAAATATATATATATATATATATATAAACGGCTCTTACTTCTTAAGCAGTTGATAAAACCAATAAGTCCATATGGAACTTCTTACTCGGAATAACATTTACTGTCTAGAAAAAATCAGTAAAAACTTTTATACATTTTAATATTTTAATATGTTGTCATGGTTTGCTGACAATGAATGCTTCTTAATTCAGTCGGTTAAATGATACGCCTACTTACGGTTCCTGAAATTCCTCTTTATAATCTTCATGCTTGAGAGTGCCTAGACAAGAACAGCAAATTATATATAGATATATATATAGATATATATATATATATATATATATATATATATATATATATATATATATATATATATATATATATATATATATATATATATATATCTATATATATATCTATATCTATATATATATATATATATATATATATATATATCTATATCTATATATATATATATATCTATATATCTATATATATATATATATATATATATATATCCTGGTTCAAATCCAGGCGGAGGTGTTTTTTCCAAAAAAATTATCCTCACCTGGGTTAATTATCATTCGCTTCTTTAGTTTGATTCAATATTACTGACGAGTTTACGTAATAACCATTTTCCCTTGAATTTATTCATCTATATGAGCTGTTTAGCAATAAACATTAGCGATTCCTAGTTACCAAACTTCCATCTAGCCCCAATAGGTGTCACGACGGGTTTGTTTAATTCGAAAACTCGGATTGCAGGTCCTGAAGTGACAAATAAAACCTATAAATTTCCATCGCCTCTGTAGCTCAACTGGGAGAGCTTTCAACCGGCAATTGGAGGGTTCCTGGTTCAAATCCAGGCGGAGGTGTTTTTTCCAAAAAAATTATCCTCACCTGGGTTAATTATCATTCGCTTCTTTAGTTTGATTCAATATTACTGACGAGTTTACGTAATAACCATTTTCCCTTGAATTTATTCATCTATATGAGCTGTTTAGCAATAAACATTAGCGATTCCTAGTTACCAAACTTCCATCTAGCCCCAATAGGTGTCACGACGGGTTTGTTTAATTCGAAAACTCGGATTGCAGGTCCTGAAGTGACAAATAAAACCTATATAAATTTCCATCGCCTCTGTAGCTCAACTGGGAGAGCTTTCAACCGGCAATTGGAGGGTTCCTGGTTCAAATCCAGGCGGAGGTGTTTTTTCCAAAAAAATTATCCTCACCTGGGTTAATTATCATTCGCTTCTTTAGTTTGATTATATATATATATATATATATATATATATATATATATATATATATATATATATATTTTGTGGTGTCACAATCGATACCAGCTGATTTCGTTCGAGGTTCGAGTGTCGCTATGGAACTTTGCCGCTCTAGTGCGGCAAAATACAAAATACAAATTTAAAATAAACTAAGCAAATTATATATAGATATATATATATATATATATATATATATATATATATATATATATATATATATATATATATATATATATATATATATATATATATATATATATATATATATATATATATATACTATATAGGGAATATGACGTAAATAGAATCCAAGAGAGAAGTAATTTTTAAAATTAATTAAAAGGATACGGTCTCAGCCCGGACCACCAGTGTCCACCAGTGTCCAATAGATGTCATGATAATAGTAGTTAGACAGCAACCCGTACTGTTACTATCGTTTGAAATGACGAATTAAATCTATATCCTCCGACCGGGCTCAGTAGTTCAGCGGTAGAGCAATTCCCCGGCAAGGAAGAAGGCCCCGGTTCGAATCCGGGCTGAGACCGTATCCTTTTAATTAATTTTAAAAATTACTTCTCTCTTGGATTCTATTTACGTCATATTCCCTATATAGCATATTTAAACCGATTAAACCAGTTTCCTATATATATATATATTTATAACTATATATAATTGCTGTTCTTGTCTAGGCACTCTCAAGCATGAAGATTATAAAGAGGAATTTCAGGAACCGTAAGTAGGCGTATCATTTAACCGACTGAATTAAGAAGCATTCATTGTCAGCAAACCATGACAACATATTAAAATATTAAAATGTATAAAAGTTTTTACTGATTTTTTCTAGACAGTAAATATTATTCCGAGTAAGAAGTTCCATATGGACTTATTGGTTTTATCAACTGTAGTAGCTTTTTAATGAATTGAAAAACTTATAAGTCCATATGAAACTTTTTACTCAAGTAAGAACATTACTACCTGAAAAAATGTTCTGCGAAAAGAAAAGTGGGCATCCGCGTATAGTACTAAAGAATAACAAGAATTTAAATCCCATGGGACGTAGCAGCCAAAGATAATTAAAATTAGAGTATTTAAGAATAAGAATGAGTAATTTTTTTACTGCACAAATAAAGATATTTTTCTATAAAACAGATATGTCATATAAAACTGGTAGGTACCTGAAAGTTACAAGCCCCATTTTTCTAGATGACGAGTCGCTACTGATCATATCGCTGGTAACAGGAATATAGGGATTCAGCAATCCTTCTACAAATAAACTAGTAGGTAACACTTTTTTTTGTGGTGTCACAATCGATACCAGCTGATTTCGTTCGAGGTTCGAGTGTCGCTATGGAACTTTGCCGCTCTAGTGCGGCAAAATACAAAATACAAATTTAAAATAAACTAAGATCACCAGTTTGATTGTTTGTTGATAAAGAATATCAACCCGTTGTTATATCAAAATCTAAAAACGATAAATTCAGAAAATTGTAAATAAAGTATAGCGATGAGTGTAGTTTTATTTTACTATGTTGGTACGCATATGCCACCTACAGTGTAAAGGTGCGTTTCCATTAGTGCTAATGGCAGTGGTAGCAGAGCAGACGCCATTATAGTGTTTCTAATAGATAATTGCTAGTGACTTATGTTTATGTACATGTAAACTAATATGTGTCACTATCACGACATATGAGAAATACTATAGTTTCGTATGCTACCACCGCCATTACCTACCATTACCACCAATCGGAACACACCTTATACCTTAATGAACAAATATAAATCTGTCAGAATTTAATTAGTTTTTTAAACTTGACGTTTCGGCGAAATGGTACCAACCTAACATTTTCTATACAGAAATAAAACCATTTTTGAATTAAAAAATACATATTTACTCAAAAATCAGCAGAAAAAACGTTGTATGTCACTCTTGCCGAAAACTAAATAGCGCGACTCGCTCACTTGTAACATAAATAACTATTATTTAACAACCTTTATTTAATGCTAAATGATTATTATTTTATTATTTGCTAGTTTTAGGGCACAATATAAGTAAAATATTGCCTATAGATTTTGTATTGGACATTATTATATGTTTTAATGTTCAATAGTTACATTTTGCATCTATTAACTTAGTAGCTTCCGTGACAAGCGCATCTTTCACCACAACTTCGTTTTGGCGCTGACGAATATATATATTATTTTGCAGGTTGGTCATAAAAAGTGAAGAAATTGAGATTACCGAAACCATCATTTCTGACCATATAGACTCCGGACAACCTATTCTGAATATACAACTGCCAGAAGAACTATTCAACAGTGACTACCAAGCTGTGAAACTGAACATCAAGAGCTTGTGAAAATAGTGGAGCGGCAAGATGAAATTAGCATATTGTTACGTAGCTCGTGACGGGATGGATCCAGTCCAGGGTGGATGTAAATAAAACTCACACTGGTTTTACATACTGTATAATTGTCGACAAAACAGCTGAGAAGGCAGGTCGCTGCCTTCTCGTACAGGTGTCGGATGTCTCGTTCGTAAATTCAGACTAATCACAATTCCCCTTGATACGCCGCTTTTTTCTATATTTATATCAATTACCCAAATACGTCATTACCGTTAATTAGGTTACCAAACGTCGAGGTTGTTCACTTGCCTTTTGTGCAAACTCGGCGTTTGGTATCTATACTAGACACCGCAATCATTGAGGTATTCGGGTTGTTAACATTATAATTCTATGCAATTTTTAATCGAACACAAAAATAACTATAATTTATTAACAATATCACCCACAGGAAATAAACTATTTGAATGCAACGAATGCGACTATTGTGGTGCAAAACGTGTTAATCTTAGACAACATATGCGGACTCATTCATTGGAGAAACCATTTAAATGCACCATGTGTGACTATGCTAGTGCAGATGGTGACAATTTTAAAAGGCAATATAGGATACACACTGGTGACAGACCTTTTAAATGTACCATTTGTGACTATTCTTGTATACAAAGTGGTACCCTTATATTGCACATGAGAACGCATTCACGGGAAAAACCATATAAATGCACCCAATGTGACTATGCTAGCGCAAATGGTAGTCATGTTATAAGACATATGAGAATGCATTCAGGAGAGAGGCCATTTAAATGTAGCCAATGTGATAATTTAAGTGTAGATAGGGTTGCTCTGCTACGGCATATGACAACACATACAAGAGAGAGACGATTTAATTGCGCCCTATGTGATTATGCTAGTACACAAAGTGTTCATCTTAAATATCACATGCGAACTCATACAGGCGAGAATCCATTTAAGTGCAACTTTTGCGACTATGCTAGTGCTGAACGTTCTAATCTTACACGCCATATACGAACACATAGTTAGATAATAATAATCAGTCGCATAACTAGCAGGGGTGCAAGTGGTGCGGCGCATACATTCTTACGACGCAGGGGGTCCACCTGGCCCAGATATTTTTTCTTAACCCTACAGAAAACTAAACGTTTCTCCGAGCCCTTAATCTAGTGAAATTAGTCAAAACAAGTTAATCACTTTGGAAGAATTCAAACCAAACGAAACTTCAGTTCGTTTCCCAACCGGGGTTCCGCGAGATGTAGTCAGGGGTTCTGTGGAAAAATATCAACAAATACCGGTGGCGGTCGCCGGTTCATGGGCACATTATTCAGTGTTATTTGTATGTATTATTTTAGCATGGGATTATTATTTTAAATATTTGATTAATAAACTAAGTCAATCCATAAATAATTTTGACGGAGCCCTTCTAACCCAATAATTCACCGTTATTTCGATATTACGTCCAACGGACAAAATTCTACACTATTCATTAACTTCAATTGACAATATTACTTACAATTATCTGTTACATGAAACCAAAATAACTTCTAGAAAACAACCATCTGGCAGGGTTATTGGTCAAACTCTAACATTTACTTTCCATATTTTGGCCTTTCCAAATATGTGTCAAAATAACCTATAATTTGATTCTGCTGCTCGTAATGGTACTTTAGGAAAAGAACAGACTTTTAGTTGGTGGATTTCAATAGGATCTTACATTCCAGATAAGATAACAAACCTATCACCAGACAAGTTCTGATCTTCTATGATGAAAACTCAGCCAGTCCCATTCATAGAAAATCAATAAATCTACACAACGATTTGCAAGTCTAGACGAAAATTTATGCGGATAGGAAACTAAAGTGTAATTTCAAATTTCGTGAGTGCATTTAATTAAACAAAAAGCAATTAAATTAAGTTGAAGTAAGTACTAATTTTGACAATGAAACAAATTTAAAAGTTCTCCATATATTTTTATTTATAATTTGACAAGTTTTTGCATTTAGTTTTTACTTCGAGTTATAAATTACCTTGTTATCAGTTCAGTTTTCAACATTGTGTATGTATGAGCTAACTTTTTCTTATTTATCAAACTTTAAGAGAAAATATAGAGATCATCTGTTATAGATGAAATTAGTGTGTACAAATGTCTTCTAGTTGGGTGTCTATCCCCACACTTTCTGACTAAAAGGTTTCACAAGGACTTATTTAATTTTTAAATACCTTAAAAATTACAAAACTTTGTAGGGAATATTAACTTGTTTTCAATAGGTCCATGTGAAACCTTTTACTCAGGATAAATGTTTTTTAATTTTTTTATTTTGGCCAATGATCTTTTTTTAAATTTTTAATGTATTCTTAGTTTTCGCATCTTTTGATTTGTATTTTATTTTTCCTTGCTTTGGTAATCTTGAAGGAAGTAAAAAGAACAAATAAATTTATACATAGAGATAAATATCTGCAATGTTACAGAAAATGAGTGTAATAAACTAGCAAAAAAGCTGTAAAAGAAGAATTAACTGTAACAGCTGGTTATATTGGGTACCAGCTATATTTCTGTATTGTTTTTACAGAATTTACATATTGCACATACATTTTACTGTGACATAACAGTACCATCGTAAATTTACAGGAAATTTTTTTTAATTTTGCAGAAAAAGTACTTTAATTTCATCGTAGTAAGTAATATTCAATTATTAAACAGACTTCTATCTGGTTCCTTGAAAAACAGCGTTACACGTTTTTCTTTTCGCAAAAAGATATGCCTACGAAAGGACGTATGTTTCTTCTTGTTGAGGTTCCGCCAGGTACCAACCCAATTTAAAGGTTTCCACAAGAGTAAAAAGGTTGAAAAACGCTGAGTCTACTGTATTTGGTGTTTTTACTGATCGGTATTTCAAATATTCGTTGTTCTATGTGGGCAGAAACAAACTGTCGAGCAAACTGCTGATCGTAATATTCATGGCTAGGCCATCTCTTTGTCGACATACTTTGTCGTTGAATTGATAGAAATTTTTATTTACATTTGTATTGACCAAATCAACGATATCTTTAGCGTTGCTGATATCCAAATCATGAGATTGTACAAATTTGTGTTTTGATATAGTCTTGTAAAACCATTACTGTTTCCTATGTGCATGGGGACGTTTGTGTACATATTATACAGCGACAACAGTGCCAACGTCGGTTGACTAGGGCAGCCAATTATAGTGGGACTGCCGCCTGGTGGGAGAGCAGGTCTGGTCAGGTCAGTCTGGCTTTGCATTTCGGAGCACATGCACACAACTGCAGAACTATCGTAGATCTGACCACGCTTCATAACATTCATATCTTTGCAATCGCGATGTTACCTCCGCTAGAACAGCTTCAGATTATCAAGTGGTATTACGGTGGCAATTCGGCGCAACAGTGCTCGGATTTGTTTGCAATCACTTTTGAAGGCAGACCTATCCCGTGCAGACAAACTATTTTCAATATTGTGCATCAATTTGAAAAAATCTTTGTCTAAAGAGCTGCAGTACTTGTCATCCAAGGGAGAAAAGTCCACAAGAAATTGAGGCAAAAGAACGACGGGATGTAGGAATCTGCGGTTCTGTAGTACTGGACAATAAGTAATCCACTCGAGGGATTGGCGAGGAATTATAAGTACTCAAAGACTCAGGAAACCTTCGCAGAGGACAGTATTCGTAGAATAGAGTTTTGTGAAACTGTAATGGAAAAGGCGAACGCAGATGAAAATTTTCTAAAAATATATAATTTTTACTGATGAAACGACTTTTCCGTTACATGGTAAAAAAAGTCAGTTTGGTTTCCTGCCCAAAAGTTCTTGTGAGCAAGCGTTGTTTGGAGCAGTATCCGAAATTCTGCGTTCTGTGGATAATCGCCGTCATGTGGCTGCTATATTCTTTGATCTGTCGAGTGCTTTTGACACTGTAAATCATGTCATTCTGATGGACAAGCTACAGTCGTACGGAGTGAGAGGTATTGCCTATGATCTGCTGAAGTCCTACCTGGCAAACAGATACCAGATGGTGCGTGTTGGTGGCGCTTATTGTGATCAATCGGCGCTGGAGGTTGGAGTACCACAGGGTTCAGTACTTGGTCCCCTGTTATTTCTCATGTACATCAACGACCTGTCGGAGAGCTTTCCGGTGGGTGATATGTATCAGTTTGCAGACGAGACCACGCTTGTAGTTACAGCGAACAGCCTAGAACAACTATCCATTTTGGCGACGAATGCTGTTGGGCGGATGACTGCGTGGTGTGGAGAAAGCTGCATGATACTTAACCATAGAAAGACGGCGGTGCTTCACCTCTCGATGGAAAATCAAAAAAAATCCTTGCTTGTGAGGTCACAAAATGGGTCCATTCAGGTTGCAGACGAAGTGAAGTTTCTGGGAGTGTTTCTTCAGAGTTCATTCAGGTGGCAAAGCCATATAGACTACACAGTGAAAAAGCTGAACAAGGTGTACTACTCTATGTACAAGCTTCGAGATTGCGTCACCACGGATACGTTGAGAACCTACTATCTGGCAAGCGTTGAGTCACTTATGAGATACGGAATAATACTGTGGGGCTCGTCTCCTTCGTTTGGTCGACTCTTCAAACTTCAAAAGCGGTTCATAAGATGCATGCTGCATCTGAACTATAGAGAAACATGTCGACCGCACTTTGTGTCTCTTAGGCTCCTCACGTTGCCTTGTCTATACATCTACAGCCTCCTTGTGTTTTGCAGGACGAATCAGCGCATGTTCATCAGAAACTGTGATGTATCGAGTGCAATGCAAACGAGATACGCAGCTCGTTTGGTGGTCCCTCGCCACTCTTCCTCGATATATGAGGGCGGACCAGAATATATGATGATAAGACTGTACAATGCATTGCCATCCGAACTGATGGAGGTTGAAAGCTTGAGAACGTTTAAAATTAAACTCAGAGAATATCTGCTGCAAAACTCCTTTTACACTGTAGACGAGTTCATTAGGTCATGCTCAAATAGCTGAGAGAATTTTGTAATTTGTATTTCCTTTGTATTTGTGTGACCATTGTTAACACCTCGGCGAGGTCTACGACAAATAAACTTTCTATCTATCTATCTAAATATAATCCTTCCATTCTTCGATATTTGGCCCAACAAGATCAGCACCGAAGTTATGCTTACCGTACTCAATATCCCGAAAAACTAAATGTTTGGGCTGGTATTCTATGCAGTCATTTAGTTGGCCCATTCTTTATCGATCGATCTCTTAACGCCCAGAAGTACCTTACTTTGCTGCAAGAGCAAGTACTTCCCGCCATTTAGAACCTTCCCGGAGTCGATCAGGATGATGTTTGGTTTCAGTAAGACAGCTGTCCTGCTCATAACGCGCCCAGGGTGCGAGAGTTTTTAACAACCGTATTTCCTCACCGTCTTATTAACGGGACAGGCGACTATCATTGGCCCCCAAGATCACCTGATCTGTCTCCGATCGATTTTTTCTTGTGGGGTTATCTTAAAAATACCATTTATATTGATGAAGTCAATAGGGCACATAATTCACAGGAGTTGAGAGCAAAAATTACAAAAGCTGCCAACACTGTACCAACCGAAACGCTCTCTGGCGTGAGGGACAACTTCTACAAACGGCTCGGATACTGTCTTGCGCGCACGGCGGTATCTTTGAGCACGAGTTAAAAGAATGTTTATTTAAAATAATTGTTTATTCGTAGTAGAATATTAGTTAATTTATATTTTTTTGAGATAGTTTTTATTTTTGCATATTTATTTTCTGGCAATAAAAGATAATTTAGAAAAGTATGTATGCACCATGTACGTGCATTTTTAATAGAAGCACAAAAGCGAGCGCACACTGTCCTGCGCACAACAAGCTACTAGCTACTAGCACACGAAGCGCGCACCGGGGAACCGCTTAGCCGCTGACAAATACGTCGGGTGGGGCCGTTATTCCGTAAATGCTATGCCTAGCGTTCGGTGAAACGTGCGGTTTTATATTATCTGTTTTATTTATAAAATCGATGGAGTATTTCATTTCATATTGTGGTCTGATCAACATAGAGCAAGATATCGTAACAAAAACAATTCGGTCATCATTGATCGTGAGAACTTGTGACACATACACGTTATCGATGGGGACTTTTTGCACATTATTTGTAATGCCCAACTAAATTCTATACACAAATCCAGCTGTTTAAAGCGTTGCCTCCGACCTATTTTCTCCGGCTGATTGTCTCCGAACACCTGGCTCTTGATAGAAGTGAGGAAGGATCAACAAACAAAAATACACTTTTTCTTTATTTCTTAACTTCTTTATTGTATTCTATATAATTATTTCGTTATACACAAAGTCATGAAATACAGGCTGATGTATAACTAGTGGTAACAATTGAAACCCCATACTAGTTATCTTAACTAAATGTCAACAATCAATATGCATCGATAAGAGCGAAATAAAAAGGCTTGGGAGGCCTACCCCTAATCTAGTGATAAAACAATGCGTGCCGACCAAATTTCGGTCATTGTCAAGGACATTTAATGCTGATGTTTACAGTAAATATGAGTGGACTTGTGGGTGACGTCAAAAATGCTTTTGTTTTCCTTGTCTATTGTTTGGAGCCAATGACCGGTGGACAAAAACAGAGATTACAGATTTAAATCATTTAACTGACCGAATTAATCATTAATCATTGTCAGCAAAACATATGACAAATATATTAAAATATATAAAAGTTTTTACTGATTTTTCTAGAAAGTAAATGTTATTTCGAGTAGGCAGTAGACTTAAGGGTTTTTCAATTGTTTACGAAGTTAGAGGCGTTAAAAATATCGATTTGTTAATATTTCAAACGGCTGTAAATTTTAATGAATTGAAAAACTTATAAGACGTATGAAACCCTTTACTAAATATGAACATTTACTATCTGAAAAAAGTTCTGCGAGAAAATAGTGGGCCACCGTGTATGGTACTAAACAATAACAGGGATTTAAAACACGGGACGTAGGCCGTAGCAGCTAAACATAATTAAGATTAGAGTATTTAAGATTAAGAATGAGCCATTTTTAATGCACAAATAAAGATATTTTTCTATAAAACATATGTCATATAAAACTGGTAGGTACTTGAAAGTTGCAACCCCCATGTTTCTAAATCACAAGCCGCTACTGATGCAAGGCCATACATTTTGTATTTGTTTAAGATAATTGTCAATACAAAGTGTCGAAGACGTTATAACTGGAAAACAATTGAAAGGATGCAATTAATTAAATTGCTGTAAATCTGTGTATAAATGGTGAAGGTATTTTTCTATATAAACATATGTCATATAAAACTGGTAGGTACTTGAAAGTTGCAACCCCCATGTTTCTAAATCACGAGCCGATACTGATGCACGGCCATAAATCTTGTATTTGTTTAAGATAATTGTCAATATAAAGTGTCGAAGACGTCATAACTGGAAAACAATTGAAGGGATGCAATTAAATTGCTGTAAATCTGTGTATAAATGGTGACGTGTCCAATGATAATTAAAATTAAACAAAAACGCTTCAGAGATTTTGTCATGTTTCGATACTTTGCGCGCAAACTGTATACTTATGTCAAATATGTTTATCATTTTACAGTCTACTGTCTAGATAATAAAGCATATCACATTGTTTTCTTTTTTTTCTACAAAATTTAAATGTGGAGACTGGAGTGAAAGTCGGTATAATTTCCCGCCTCCGATTCGGCTGATTAGAAAATTCTTCGAATTTCTACAGCATGACTCGGACACCATATCCCGGCTATACTGTCCCCCTAAAACAAAAAAATCTGATGTGGCCAGGCACATGACTTTATCATACCATATACAAAATTAATAATGAAGCTGCATGAGATTGTATTTGATCGAGATAAGCCATGTCGACGTTAAAATAAAACTACTAGAACTAGTCTAGAGATATTTTGATTATATTTACAGTAGGTAATGTCAAAACATCAGCATTTGGCACTACCTACTGTCATTAGAATCACAATATCTGACAAATCCTGGCTAACTAGTTTATATGCAGTACGAGCGATCTCGATGAAATAGAATTTGCTTATGCAGCTAAACTATTAATTTTACCAAAACATTTAATAGGTATAAATTATTCAGATTTCCTCTACTTTAATTTATTATTTAACTATTTCGACGAAATTCCAGAAATAGCGGCTTATTTGCAATATCTTTCCAAAATGCTAAGACTAAACCTCCAGTTCCTTTGGACCCTTTTCAACAGAAAGCTGTTCAGCTCTTTCAGCTCAAGTTTCGTCATGAAACTTCTAAATAGTGTTGTCATACTACTGATGATAAAGTAAAAAGGTTCTGGTTCTGATGTTTAATATATTATATTGGCTTCTACCATACTATATTTTTGAGTTTTACCCCGTCTTCAGTGCTTACCACAAAAGTTCATAAAGGATTATGCTCAATATTCCAAATAAGTTTTAAGGTTAACATACCGTCTTACAATCTTTCTTGTATTTATTCGCGAAAACATAAAATTGCTATCCGCACTCCAAATATTGTTTTTCAATATTGTTTCACCTAGCTCCTCATGCCAATTCTCCATGCATTAGCGTGTTGAATTGACTTTTTGCAAACGCTGACGTTCTGAATACTGTCAAAAGTTTCTAAATATCCTGGCTACCTAGTACTAATGCAGACACGATTTCGACTCATTTTCAAAATCGTTGAAAAATGCTAAGAATAAATAGCCAGTTCCTTTGGACCCTTTTGAACCAAAAGCTTTTCAGCTCTAAGTTTGGTCATAAAACTTCTAAATATGAACTTTCGTCCCGGTACCTTTAGTAGTTTCTCCGGAATCGTCGCCACAAAAATCGTTTACACACACACACAGACATTTTTTGTACCTGGGTCAAAAATGTTCAGGGGACCCATAAAGACCTATTTCCGCTAAAATCTCAAATTTTTTTTTCCGCACGATTACAATACTTTACATGCTGCGTATGATAAAATAAAACGTCCTATCTGCAATTTTTACAACTGTGTGCACATTCTTTAGATTAGAGTTCCGCTTTTGCGGCGTTCCGAGAAACGCGATAAACAAGCGTCACCACTGTGGAACAGTCGACGTTAAATTGATATATTCCATATGTAAACAACGCTTCTTCATAACATAAAACTCTTCAAAGACAAGTATTGTTCTATTGATTTCCGTTATACAGCGTTCGTCAAAAAAATTTCAAGGACTAAAAAGTTTCGCTAAGACGTTGTTATTTGCATTTGGCAGCAAATATGTTTGCTTGCAATTATTTTCAGCTGAGTTTAAAAAAAACAGTTCTTGTCTCGATTGAGTGATCATCTGCATGCTCCCATTCGAATATATCGAATGTATATTGGCTTAGCCAAATCAATGCTAAAACTCCCAGACGCATTTTGTACCTATACATTATTATTGTTCTACGTTGTGATTGATTTTAACCTTATTTACAATATCGTATTTGTTTAATTTCAAATATTTATGTATTTTTCTTAGACTGCCTAACATAATATTGTTGTGTTTTTTGGTATACCTGGCGATTCAATTTCAAGGCTCACCATAGGGATCTCGCTTATTAGTGGAGAAAGCGCCTATGTTTAAATTTGGCAAAGTTTCGTATTTTGCTGTTGATCAATTGTCTGAAAAGAAATTTAAGCTATCATTTTTCATTTTGATGATATCTGCAAAAAACTGAAATGTTAAGATATCGTTTCTAATTTTTTATTCAAAACCAAGAGTAGTTAGACATTTGAAACAAAAACATTCTACAGCTACTTTTTAACAAGGATGCAGTGTTATTTTTTAATTTGAAATAACATAAAAGATGGCGGCGTAACCATGGCCAACTTTTGTTTTTCTTATGGGCGCCATGTTGAATTTTGGCATTTTTCGATAGCCGTGTTTTTCTCATTTCCGCAATGTATAACATGTTGGCATTAGTTTTTAAAATAATGGTGTAATAATAAAACGAAACCTTCAGGTATCCAACTGGAGCTTCGTTACAGACCGCCGGACTCGTTGCCAAGCAACGTCAACGAAATGCACTTGGCTCAAGCGGTGCGCGCAGCGTTGGATTTGCCATTGAACCAAATAAACCTTGAGGTTGATTGTGGATGTAAAATGCCGTTTACCAACAACGAAACCCGTTATATAATAAGGGGTTATTATTGTCCTCATAGAAATGCCCTATCGTACAATATTACTAACATTGGCCAGAAATTTAGCGAAGCAAGGATCGTTTAGTAAACCCCGCAATTCTAATAATCCTCAACCCTTTAATTGGGCCATTCATGTTCCAGGAAAGCTTGAATAGAGAGCGATGTTTAAATCTTCTGCGCACCGCAGTGCCAGACTAATTTGCCGATATTGCGTTGGACCAAAAGAGAATAATGTGGATAATGTGAATAATGTGGTGGCAGCAAGATGGAGAACCACCTAACAACGAAAATAAGCTTTTTGTGGTATAAACTGGTTTCTGTTACAATCTGAATGTTGTTAATCCAAAGGCACCCGTGGTCAGTCCGGCGGTCTGTAACCAAGCTCCACTTGGGTACCTGTTAAGCACGACAAACAACGAGAACAGTAAGAAAGTTTTTTTTTAATTATTGCACCATTGTTTTAAAAACTAATGCCAACATGTTATACAGTGCGGAAATGAGAAAAAACACGACTATCGGAAAATCCCAAAATTCAACATGGCGGCCATAAGAAAAACAAAAGTTGGCCATGGTTACGCCGCCATCTTTGATGTTATTTCAAATTGAAGAATAACACTGCATTCCTTGTTAAAACGTAGCTATAAAATGTTTTTGTTTCAAAAGTCTAGCTACTCTTAGTTTTGAATAAAAAATTATAAACGATATCTTAACAGTTCAGTTTTTTTGCGGATATCTTCAAAATGAAAAATAATAGCTTAAATTTCTTTTCAGACAATTGATTAAAACAAAAATACGAAACTTTGCCAAATTTAAACATAGGCTCTATCTCCACTAACAAGCGAGATCCCCATGGTGAGCTTCGAAATTGAATCACCCGGTATTAATAATAATTTTAATATTTTTCGTTAAGTTTGATTTTAAGTTTATTTAATATAGATTGGACCAAAAAAGTTAAGTGGAGGTATTAAAATTTAAACTTAAGTTAGAATTGTTTGCCCTACAATTTTCTGCTTATTATTGTTATATACTTGCGGCCCAAGTAGTATTAGTAAACGTTGATTGTGGCCCCTACGTTAGAAAAGGTCGCCAACACCTGCTTTAGAGCATAATTTGAGCCATGTTTCGGTACTGATCCTCATCTCTATACAGGGCCGCGTCTAGGGTTTCACGGGCCCTAGGCTCACATGAAATTCCGGGCCCCTCAACCTAAGCCAGAAATATTTTTTAAAGAAATAGAAATCGTATTTTCTATGTTGTGTTATATTTTATTAGAATATGAAATGAAAATATGTTTTTTTACAAACCTAAAATGTTCTTTTTGTGATTTTGGCGTGAATAAATGTTTTGATGATATCATCATAGTTTATGGTTTTTAGAAATCCTTTACAGTATATAGCATTGCAAGTGCGTTGAGTTTTTGTTCCGAAAGAGTATCGCGCAAATAATGTTTACCTGCTTTAAAATAGAAAATGAACGACAATGCGACATTACGAGAGTTTTGTATTTTTGCTATCTTTAGAAAATGTATATTCTCTAAAACAATTCCTATTGTCTGCCGTTTTTAATAAATAAAACTGTTCAATTTATATTTTTGATCATCAACATTTAAATCATTGTCATAAGTTTTTAAAATTTGGGAAACTGCAATACAATATGTTTTGTTATTTCTATAATTATGTGGTAATTATGTACTAAAAATACTTTACTAAAACTATAAACAGTGGCTTTGTAATCGAGTATAGGTCGACTAGAATGTTTGGAAAGCTCTACACATCTAAAAGCAACAAAGTAGGTAATATTTCATTTTAATTTACCGATAGTAGGGTTGCCACCACTGTCATTTGCCGGACACTTTTGGTCTCGGGGTTTACGGTAAATGTCAAAACACGCTTAAAACTCACTTAAAAGTGTTGTGGGTTCTGCAGTTTACAGTTTTGCAGTTTTTGTGGGTTTACAGTTTTCCTTATTTTGTATTCTCCTTGGCATTGGCATTAGTGCCTTCTTAGAAATATTCTAGATAAAAAAAATTGAACGTAGATCTTAAACACAGGATCTTGCTTTTCGTTTATTTGAAGAGACACAACAGTTAAATTCGGACAAATGCATTTTTTGCTTATAAAAACAATTTCCAGATATCAACAACAAAAAGAAACGTTAATTCGTTACATAAGTTTTCTTTAATGTACTTTTGTCTATAAATGATTGAAAAGCGACCAGTTCCTAAAAAATGGGTTTTACATTTTATTTTGTCTTATTTACGCAGGTGTTGAGCATCCACTTCATTCACATCATACGAATTCCACAAAACATAAAAACCATGATGTTTGTTTGTATTACAATATAAGGAGCTTTTCTATATTTAACAATTTTTGTGTAACACTACGAAAAACATATTCCGATATTTTTTGCTTTTAACCAACAACGTCTATGCCGTCACATTTTTATTTTCTAAGTAGGTATCAACCAATATCAACCAATCTCGTTTTTTTGGCTAATTTAGTCTCGAATCTTGGAATGAAGAGAAGACTGTAAACAGTGACTAAGAGCAATGTTACGTCATTACTTTTAAACATGCGGTCAAAATTGCTACGTGTCTTATTACAAAATTCACGTAGTTATATGATTTCTAATTCTAAAGCTATAAGTTTCAAGCTTCAAGTGTACAGCTGACACGACTTAAAGAATTCTATCATGGCCGATTAGTTTTTAAGATTATGCTAAACACATTTTTTAAACATTTACCTAATTTTTCTTAATAATGTGACGTCATGGAGGATCGTCTACAAAAAAAAATTGATAAAATAATGGACAAAAACTATCGAAAACTATCGAAATCATACATAAAGGGCCGCCGACGTCCGGACCTATTTCTGAACGCCAATTTGAGTTGCAATAAATGTTATTACTATTGGTATAAAGTATTATTTTTGCTATATATAGGGTGAGTTATTAGTATCCCGGCGGTCGATAGTTACCAAATCGTTCGAGAAAGAAAAAATTTTTAACACAAAAGTTGTTTGACACTCCAGTCTCTATAACGTGAAATTATTTTTATTTCTACAGCATGAAACTTCGTACAACCAATGTTTTTGACAACCTTAGAGTAAATAACAGGTACATGTTAAGAAATATCTCAAGATCTTTTATACAGCGCGTAATGCTTGCACAAGTGAAAAATGGGCGTCATTTTGAACAACTTCCAAATATTAATAAAAATAATAGTTACTTGTTGTGCAATGTTTATTAAGTGTTTATAGTTTGTTTCTGAATTTGCTTCAAATAGCTTACTAAGTAAAAGGGATTTATTTTTTATTAAACGCTAATAGTATTAAAGTTTTTTTTTTCGTGTTATATGTGAATATACCATTACTGATTTACAACTAAGAGACAAACAAAAACGAAAGAACAAGAAAATAATGGCATATTTAGATAATATTACACATTTTTCTTTAAATTCTAAACATCACGAAAACTACTAAAATTTGACATATGACATATTTGACATAAATTAAAGGGAACTTGATGGGCAATTCAACTAGCTCATAAAATACGCGTGTTCCATTTAAAAAGCTCAAGGAAAAGCGATTTGAAAAACATCAAAATTTACTAAGTTTGATGAACATCCTGTATACTCAATCTAATATCTTTGGATACTATTATGTATCTACTTGCTGTGACTATTGTCTGACATAGTTTAAAAGCAAAATCTGCAAAAATGTAATTTTTACATAGTTTAAAAGAAGATCGTGCAACGGGCATATTTTGGAGAAATAATTGAATATCTCAGGTATTATTAATGCTGAGAGTTAGCAACCTATACCGTTGGATAGCCAAATTTATTAGTATTCATACAGTAATAAAATATACAGGGCGTTCCAATTAAAAAACTGTACATACTTTACGTCACGCCTAAACGCAACACCCTGTATAAATAAAAATAATTTTACGTTATAGAAACAGTAAGCCAAACAACATTTGTCTAAAACATTTTTTTTTCTTTTTCTAACGATTTAATTTGAGAATTCAAAGTAGAATTATTTATTATATAATTTGTGGGCCCTAGCCTCTATTTTATTTTGGTCGAGGGGGCCCGTATTTCACTTGGCCCTAGGTATGTACCTATTTTGCCTACTGGTAAACGCGGCCCTGTTTCTGAGAAATGGATAATAATTTTTTTTCCATAAGATGCGGGTGTTCCTGGGCACACTGTATAATCCTATTTCATAAGGGCGGACAGGTCAATCATTTTTGATCTCACTGTATACTATAACTACTACGTGGCAGTTATTTGTCGCTATGTGCACCATAATCGAAATACCAAGCAAAGCGCGGTAGTTTATAGTCCAAGCGCTTTCTGCTGCATCTACTGGTGATGGGCTTATTCGAATTATACATACACTTTGATAGTGCGATGCTTTTTTCAAAGGGTGTTAGAAAAGGCCATTTAGAACATCTTGACCTTAAATACCATTATACAAAGAATGACGGTTATCGAGATATAGATAATTTTTAATGCAATTTTATACCTATGATTTGTCATGCTTGCGAATGTGTAACCGGCGAAACGGATGCAAATACCCTACCAACTTTAAAATGGCAGCAAATTAACCTTAAATCGGAAACTTGAATTACACTCTACTACTTGCGTCTAAACTTTTGTCCAAGTTTCAAAACTGGACGCGCTTGGATGAACGTGGATAATGTAATTCAGAAAAAAACATCAGTTTTCATACTAGAAACTAGTTTTTCAACTAGGACCTCTCCTAGATATTCAAGTACAAAAGATGTGCGTCTAGTTTTTAAACTTATTGGACAGACACTTGGCCGAAAACAGTATAATGTAATTAAAGCTTTATACATGTACTGTGCAAGCTAAAAAAGCCGTACTGCTAATTTTTACATCATGTAATTCTGGCTTGTCACTTCGACAGTTGGTGCATGTTTCATACTTATGTTTAATGTCAGACTGACAGCGTATAGGTTATAAAAGAACAATTAACATGCGAAGTGTTGTACGTATAAGATGTAGAACTATTTTCTGGCGCGCATAGTACATACATGGTTTTTATCTCATCTGAACGTTTGTTCACTTATACATGTCTCACGTTTTTTCCCGCAAAACTTCTTCAGATAGTAAATGTCGTACTGAGTAAGAAGATTCATATGGAATATTAGTTTTTTTGTTTTGTTATTACATATTTCAAAGGACTGTAACTTTTTAAAGAACTGAAAACTAAATAGGGGGTACATATTTGACTGTATTCAAAATACAACTTGTATTATAGTCATCCTAATAAATTACAGTTTAAGGAAACTATTTGTTATTACTTTAAAAATATGCTTTAGTTCTATTAAAAACCAAAATTTAAATTGAATTTTATTCACGTCCTATCACGTGATTGAAAACGGTCTGTAATAAACTACGTTAATTTGCAAACCATAGAAAACAACTTTGTTAAAGCGGTTAGTGGTAATCTCCCGAAGGCTTTGATAGTAAGATTCTTCTTTAAACATAATCCTTATTTTTACGCTCCAGAACTAAGCAACGTGTAAAAAGTGCCATGTAAGCATAACTTTGTATAGGTTAGTTAGGTTAGTCCTAACCCTAAACTGTCAGATTATACCTGGATCGAAAATGCGATAAATAACTTATTCTAGTCAGTTTTACTTATGTTGAAGTAATCTTCACAACAAAAACACTTGTATTTGCCGCTATTTATTTCATTTGGTTTTCTACGAGCCAGTCTCAACCACTTTCTTTGCAGTTTCAAATCTTGTCGCTTGCGGAACAGCTACCAATAGTTTATCCGAAGTTTTTATTGACGTATTTCTGCATTGTGAATTTATACACAATTTATTATGGGCATTTATGTAGGAATTGGGAAAACAACACATCATACAACACAATTACCAAACGGCGACAATGCCTATACTTACCTACATACCATATGGGCCGATTCAGTGGGTGATATTCGTTGGACCAAAACTCGTTCGCCGTGCGCATTGACGTCACTCGCAGAGTAGAATTCAAATCCGCTTGCGTGCTTACACTGTTTGACTTGACATATTGATGTTCTGTTTGTTTTTGTGTATTGTTAACAACATACTATTAGTAATAATGAATTTAAATAACAACCCAAAATTAAAAAAAATATATTGAAGACCAAATTAAACGATGTATGCTTTTAAATACGGACATTAAATCAACAACAAATCAGAAGCGATTTCAAAGAATATTTATGTATTTACTCGTTTGCGAAAATAGCAACAATTATATAGATATATTTTAAAATTTTATTAATGCAATTTTTTATGTACATATCGGTCTCTAGGATTGTAGGGTGTAATTTGTTAATTAGAGTGGAATTTATTTATAATAAAATAAAATACTTAATATATAGTTATTTATACAAAATTTATTTATAACAACAATAGTATAGTACAGTATTATAATTGATAGTGTTTACTAAATGCGATTTTTTTATGAAAGTACATATTTTGTAAATACGACCGTAATATCTGATTATGTTACAGTTTTTACAATTTTTCTTTTGCCCAACACTGGTTTACTGATTGATTTGTTTAATTCTTTCAGACGAAAATACATCCGCGATCTAAAAAACAAATGTTTTGCTTTGTCTGAGCAATCAACATTAATACTTTTTGAGACCAAGTTTTTGATGTAATGTTTGCCAATCGATAGGCTATCTCCATTTACACCAACAAAAATATGTTCAAGTTCCTCCATTTTTGAAAGAAACTCACTTGATGGTTTACGTAAACCTCCTTCATCAACGTGATCAAGCCAAGTATAAGTTGGGTTATTTGTAGATTCAATACTGGAATCACCTAATTTGTAGCAAATAAACCCGGATAAATTTTCTAAGCCATCGTATTCCAATTCGTGGAGTTCATGGGGGATATCTTCATCTTGTGCACTGTCAGCATCTACGGTTACGGAATTATCTCTGCTATTCAATGTATCGATCATTTGGCCGCTCATTGTCAAATCTGGAGTATCGTCTGCTTCCACATTGCAAAAATCTGAAAATGCACCTTCGTTTTTTCCCATGATATATGAACGTAATCGATATTTGAATTCCAGGGCATTGGGATGGTCATGGAGCCCTCCCTTTGCTCTAATTATGCCAAAGAAATTCTCCAGAATGTCTTGATTTAAACGTCGAGTAAGAATGTACTGCGTATTAAATCTTATTTTTAAATCTTCAAACAAAAGTTTCAATGCGTTGTTAGACATCAGAATACCTAGTTAGTAAAATTTTTATGAATTATTAAAAAGAAATCACCTTAATTCAAAATATTTACCACTCTGAAATGGCAGTAAAGTTTTTCTGCCTTTTACTCTGAGATTTAAAATTTCTTCAGACATGTGATTAATCACTTCATTTTGCTGCTCAATTTCAAGGCCATAGGCTCGGTTCCTAGCTCTTGTGTCGCTAAAAGGTGCACTGACGTTAAAAACATCGAACCAATCGTTTACCTATAAATCAAAAAAATGATATAAACTAAATGTGCTACAATGAAATCTAATTCTTACGGTTTTAAAAAAATCTGCACATTCAGTCCAATTCGTATTCTCTGGAAGATATCCAAGGGTTCCGCATCTACTTATAGCTTTTGAAATTGTATGAGAAAGCAGCTTTGCAGCGAATTTTACTCTTTGCCTTTGTGCCCCAACTACGTTGAGTTTCTCTTTTGTCATTTTGTGTGTGATTTTGAGATCAGAAACGCCTGTAGCATCTAATGTAGCTTCTACAATAGATTTGTTGATTTCTCTCCCATTATTAAGAATATATCCCTGATCCACAAAATGATTCCTAATTAACTTAAGTAGATGGGGAACATCGGCAAAGGCATATATTTTTTCACTATTGTAAGGATTAGAGAAGTATGGTTTTGATTGTGATATTTCGAGCTCAGTATGAAGTCCTCTATTTCCACCTCCTAAATCAGAAACCATAGCCACTACTGGAAACCCTAGAAAATATATTTATAAAAATTTAAAACTGGTGTTTCTACAAATACCTGAACTTTCCAAAAAATTGATGATCTCAAACAAAGTTTTAGCAGTCATTTTAAAATCATAGGCAAAGAAAATTGGTTGTTTCCATGACTTAAATAGCCCTCTTATCATCACAACTTGTGCATATGAATACGGCTTGAGAATTTCATCTTCTGACCGATCATAGATAAATTCTTTCCTGACTTTAATTTCATCAAACATTATAATACAAACTTTGTCGTTGTTATTAAAATCAGAAAATTCAACAATTTTAAAGATGTTGCGAAGAATCCCCGGTCGAATTTTAATCTTCCTCAGCCAAGCTCTTAGTGTGGATACTGCAGGGTATGGAAACCCTTTTTTTAACATAAGCTTGTATAGTCTAGGTCCAGCGGCATATAATACAATGGAATTGGAAATTTCGCTAATAGACCATAGAATACGCTTCTTGTTCTTCAGCTTGGATATTTGATTTTGTGAAAAAACCTTTTCCACACCAGAGAGTGTTTCCTTTAAATCTGCTACTTCTTTGGTTTTTTCATGAAGTAAATTTGTCACAGAATCTATTGTTGTACCAGTCACGTCTGTTTGCACCCTAATATTTAAAATATAGATTAATAAGAAATATTTATAATTACCTATATGTACCCAAAGCGATACACAAATACTTTTAAACTACTACTATCTACTGATATTACCTCTTATTAATAACATCGGAAGATGTTGAAGGAAAATCAGCATTTAAATCAAGACAAGCAGAACTGCTAGACATACACCCCTCTCCGTTATTATTGTTTCCACCACCAGTACTACTACATGAAAATTTCGAAAATTATGCCTTATTATCATAGCAATGCTTAATTTTACAAAAAGTAAGATTATAAGTACTTACGTGTTCAATATTTCCTCAACCAGTTGCTTTCTTTGCCTTTTTTTAACATTAGTATCACGACCTGAAGCGGTTTCAACAGACTTTGGCATATAGGGTAGATTTAAGTTGGGCACTGCATGATCTTCTAAAGGACGGTAACATTTTGGGCTGTAGTTCAATAGTTTATGTTGCAAATTTATCTTAAAGTCACTTTCAGAAAAGTGCTTGGAACAAACATAAGAATTTTTAACGTTAAACTTGTCCTTTCTCCCAGTAGCATGGACCCACTTTTTGCACACTTCAACAATTTTCGGGAAACGAAAAAACTTCACCCCAGGACACGGGTTTTTTTTTGATTGATTGTCAGAATGGCATCCATAAATTGCACAACGCATTGTCTTTTTTTAATAACAACTCTAAAAACCGCACAAAACACTTTTTAATATCGCAAAGGCGACCGATGCACGTTAAAGCATAGAGGCCGTTACAATTCTACTCGGCGAGTGACGTAAGCGTGACGTACGCGCGCCAGTTAGATCGTGCGCAATATCTTATCTTCAGTATTTGTATCATGGGGCCGATTGGACATCTAGTATCGTGTGACGTCACAAGAATCACGTGATCTACGTACAACAGAAAGTATTGTTTCGGCGGGAATTATTGTGATTCAATTTTTAACGCTGATTTTTATGGAATATTGAGGAAATAATAACGAAACATAATGCATTTACAAAATAGAGTGAAAGAATAAACACACTAGGATGGTTTTACAATAATAGTCAAATACCCTATTGAAGACAAATAGGTCCATAAAAAACACTTTATTCAAAACGACATTTTCGGAAAAATTTGGGAAATCCTGTATGTTACCGCTATTATAAGCGGATAGTCACTTATCTGTTATGTATCCAATAATAACTACTTACTAAAAATAAAATTTTAACACAAATCAAATTCGATACGCGTATGGTATAGCTCGTAACATGGTATGTATAGCGTGACAGCAGAAAACTCTTCTCACAGCTACATATTTCTATTTTATCCTGAGAACGGATAATATTTGAAGAACATTGAAAGCGTCGTAATGTGGTGAATTAAAATGCAATAAATGGGGGGCAACTTTATACCCACCGGTAATTTTCGAATTTGATCTAAGACTGATCATTCGCAAACGAAAATTCTAAACTCACAAACACTCGTAAACAAATCTCATACGATCTGTAGAAACAGAATTTTGATTTTTAGGTCAAGGAGGTAGTGGGCTGGTATAAATCTGGCCTCCTAAAATATGTTTTACATACTTATATCTCCGAAACGGCTCATGAGGTCCCCAAAATTTGTTTGAATTAGGTCACGTAAACGAGTCACTGGCAAACGAAAATTCAAAACTCTCTAGAAGAAGAGTTCCCTAAACTAAAAAATAATGCCGCAACATTTTTACAATATATTTCTGTGATTTGGTAGTATTCATTTTATGTATTATTTAATACTGTTATATCTAGGCAACCTCTTATGTCCTACCGCCGATACATAAGAATCAATGTTACTGAAACATCAAAGTTACATATTACGTACATTATTTGTAACTAGGAATCGCTAAATGTTTATTGCTAAACAGCTCATATAGATGAATAAATTCAAGGGAAATTGGAATTTATTCATATATATGAATTATTTGTAACATTTAAACAACGTTATTACGTTGTTTAAATATTACAAAGAATGTTGTAAACTTGTATTTATATCGTTGTTGAAATATTATAAAAAACATTATATCCACATCACAGTGATAAGTCGGTATCATCTTTTGTGATATTAAACATCATTTCAATTACAAGCTATAAATATTATTTCTAATATTTTGACCACATATATTGAATTGGAATAATTTTGTGCAATATTTAAACAACACAGAATGCAACATTTTTATATTTTAGGCATACTCCCGGACGCTCCCGGATAACGGGATAACGCGTATGACCATAGCTTAACTACAATAAGTTAGGTCAATCCGGCAAGTATTTGGGGAAGATTCTGAGGGCGCATGCTTGCCCTCAGCCTGTGTTCACCATTTTTCCGTAAGATGGCGCTAGCTTTTTCTGCTTGCATGTTTTGTGCTCAAACACAGTATTAGTGAATTTCGCACTCAATTATCGAGGGGGAATCTTTAAAACGGCATTACATCGAACATCACAATTTTTAAGGGTCCGGTGAAACGATGCTTTAGAACGTACCCTAAATGGCGTTTCGGTAGTTCCAATTGTTCTTCAATTGTTGCTTTTAAATTTGAGATTTTTTATGCTCAAACGGTTTGAATTGAATGTGGCTATAGGGGAAAACTTCGCATAACAATAATTGAAAAGGAAATACTTTTTGAAAATCAGTCATTATTGAACAATAGGCAGTAACTTACGATTTTATTTTTAGATTTATAAATCATTGATTTTTAGTCATGCACACAAAATCACCTACCTATGTATGCAATAAAATCTCCATAAAACCACCCTCGTTTGGAAATCAATTGGAAGCAGAAAAAGCTATGATTTTTGTGCGGATTGTGTTGTTTGAACGAAGAGTGGGAATTCCTGTAGTTCACCGCTTTTCGAATAGATGGCGCCACCGCTGTTTATAACAAACATTCAAAATAAAATTGGCAGTTTCTATATTATTTCCCTCTCAAAGTTTTATCTTATCTCTGCGGTTATTATCCATTATTATATGTATTGTTATTATTATATTATTATTATTACACATATTGTGCAATGGGAAATATGCATTTGTGTAGAAATTAATATTCAAAACTGGTTATTGATAATAAATGTTCACTAATTTAATTATCGTTTTGGTTCAAACAAATATTATGTGTGTGTACTACTCATCAGGTCTCAAACTATTTCATGTAAATCTCTATACATATAATTTGAAGAAGCAGTAATACTGGGGGGTGCAGCCAGTGTGGCGGTTAATAAATGAAACACTTACCATTGCAAGGCCCTAAGCTTTCAACAATATATTTAAGTGTTCATCAGAGGGAAATCTAAAAACATAAGGTGCACAATTTTCACAATAACCGAAACGAGTCACCTAACGATGTTTGCTTCCGGCTGTGAGTTGACTCGTTGAACATTGGTCATTGTGAAAATTGTGTACGTTATGTTTTTAGATTTCCCTCTGATGAAGACATAAATAAATTGTCGAAAGCTTATAGAGCCTTGCAAAGGAAATGATTTAATTTATTAACCGTCCCACTGGCTGCACCGCTAGTATTCCTGGTTCACCAAATTACACTGCAAACAGTCGATACTTCCATAAATCTATACATGTAATAGTACCACGCGTAATACCATTGAATTTTTATTTCTATATATATATATATATATAATCAAGGGTAATACCTACCCTCAGATTACTGCGAAATTAAAATGATTTGCAGTAAATCATAACTTATAAATATTACAAATCAAATAGAGAAGAGGTAATAACACTCAAAACAGATTTCACAATCTTTTATTAATTAACTAATGCATTAACTATACATTCAACAAATAAGCACTGTTAAAATAAGTAAACTAAAAAGAGGGAAACATATTAAATAATTTGTATTTGACAGTAACAGTCCCGACAACAGTAAACCGCCAACATACAACTTAATTCAGTAACAGATGTTATATCATTCATTTCTTATTATTACTATGTTATCATTTTGTCTTATAATTAGAACCCGAGCAAACATTTGGCTTTGGCCACCTATGGTCACAACTTACATCTTAAAATAATTACACAACAAATAAAAATTTTGCATTGAACGCGGTCCGAAACCGATTAGCAAACCAAGCTATAGTTAGGAGACACACGTACGTACTGTATAAATACATTATAATTCTATTACTTTATGTATTTTTTAGCACAACAAAAACAAATACTATTTTACTTTAAACATTGGCAGTTCTTTTGCGTTCCTTCGGCTTCTGCCGAAGACATCGAAAACGATGAAATTCAGCTTCGGCTTTAGTCCAAAATATTACCTTCGGTCGTATACCTTTGGTTAATAATAGCAGGGTAGACCTGCTTGTTATAAAATTTACATAACTTGGACATTATTCGTTTCATAGTTTTTCGTTGTTCTCAATATTCACAACATGGAGTGGTTGGTTATCGTTTATATAAAGTATTAAATAACACCTTTTCCTTCCCGTTATTTTAGCAGTCCTTGCAACCATAAAATAAAATTTATATGTGTTACTTTTATACAGATCCCAGTTCTAAAGAACGGGGTTTGATATCTGAATTATCGGTTTTACGACAAAAAACAGAAATCCTGTAGAGAAGGTACTTCGCTGAAGCGCTTGTGGAGTGTAACATTAGATGTAGTACTAATCCTTGCTGGTGTCAGGAACTGCTACTTAAAACTCACTGTAGTGTAGACTCGGAGAGTTACCAGAAGTTTTTAACAGGTGAAACAGCATGATTTCTAAAAAATAAACATCGTTTAACACAAAAACATACAACTAAAAACTGATCTTACATATATATATATCAATCGAGATAAAACCAAGCAAAGTTTCTTTTGCTAGTCGAAATCGCTAATTTCTTCACATTCACCGAATCGACAAGGATCATCCAAAAGATTCATGTCTATACTCTATAGTAAATAAACAAAATCTTACAACATATGTACGTAAGGTTGTCCCGAAAAGCACAACGTAAATACAGTTGAATAAAGTATGTTCTTCTGATATTTGGAAATACACGATGTAGTCTATCTCTCTCAGCGCTGTAGGAATAGTCCTGCTGGCTCTGTTTAGAATATCGGATACCATCAAGCAAAAAATGGTATTATGCATACGCATAGCCGCAAGTGGTATTATATTGTATAGCGCAAACAAATCAAGAATCGAGAGGGGTGGTGAGAGGGTTTTTTTGTGAAAAGGATTTTTGAAATCATTGGTATTATGTGAATTTATGCAAAGCTGCTTTTCATTACCAATATTCTCAACAATTAATTCCCCACAAGACCACAAATAAGAATGTGTTAGTATTTAGTACAGATGTGTATTTACTATGATGTGCATTATACATAAATAATAAATAAATAAATAATAAATATCGGTTGAAAAAAACTTTTTTACGCCGTACCGCGGCGCGCCAAGCCTACGACCGCAAATCGCTGTGAAATATGAAATAACAACGAATAGTGTGGAATAGGTATCAAAATGCACAGGCTTGGTGTGGAGCAGCCAGCAGGGGAAGGGCGAACACGTGACAAACACGGCATCCGAGGTGGCGCGCTGGCCGCTGGCTTTCATCGGTGTTGAAATAAGTATAATCCATCATTTCCTCCTTTGACAGAAACAGAAACAGCATGACATCGTTCATCTCACTTTAATTGGTTGGGTGGAAAACAAAGCAAAACTCCCATATAAGATCATGTATTTGAGGCTTGGTAAATAAGCATAAAATAAACAGTTTAGAGTGAAAGAGCATCTAATTTGCATTTTTTCTGCGGGTTTGACCTTTATTAAAAAAGTTTTAAAGCTAATTTTTGAATATTTCACGGTGAGTATTGTATAAAACGGTGTTAAAATTGAGTTCAGAAAGTGAGGTTAAGGTAACAAAGAGTGTTTTTATTTAATTTTTAGCTTTAAAATTGGTCAAAAATGGTTGCGTGGTCGGCTGCGGGTCGAACATAAGTCGAGATAAGGAAATTAGCTTTTATAGAATACCAAAAGTTCTCGTAGAAGGAATAGATGGCTATCGGCTATTAAGAGAGGACTGGACCTTTCTGAAGCCGAACTAAAACATTGCAGGGTTTGCAGTAAGCATTTTATAACAGGTAAGTCTTTTATGAAATATAGATTGGAAATATTTGTTTATAACGTGTCATTTTAAGGTAAACCAGCAGCGCTTGAAGATGATGATCATCCCGATAGGGTGGCCTGCACGAATATGAGCTATAAAGTTGGTGCAAGTTTAAAAGATGAACAAGCTGTGGCTCGTAAGCAACGTTTAGGAAAACATAAAGCTTAAATATCTGGAAGAACCATTTATTAATAGCGTTTTCTTTTGGTAAAAACTTGGGCGCGCCAGCGCCAGTGCACAGTTTTGTGTTCTCTTGGAGTGTTTCGTGTTCTGTTGGAAACCCGGTGCAGCAGAATCTGTACTTAGTGAACATTTTTCTCCACGAGCTCCGGGAGCTCGTGCTGACGAGTGCAATTTGGCTTTAATGCGTGCTCTGTTGGGATCGCACTCGCTTGCGTGAAAAATTGCATCAGTACGCTCGAACTAGTGTGCCCGAGTCTTACCAAAAGAAAACGCTATTAGAAAATGATGACAATGAGTATTTTAGTCTACTGATTTTAAATAAATCTAAACTTGATTTACATTGTTAACAAAATTAAATTCAATTTTTTAAATTAAATAAATTAAATTAAAAATTACAGCTTCGAACTGGATTTTACCGGGAGCCCATGACATGCTATTTAGAGGTTGCCAGTTCAACGCTGGGTCGACGCTGTGATTTTTCACTTAATTTTAAGAATTACAGCTCCGACTTTATCATTCTATGTTTGATATTTTTCTAGCGGGTTTACATAATGCTTAAGCCTTTCAATTATTAAATTACATTGTCTTATATCTTATTATGTCTTTTTTTTTCTATGAAATAAGTCAAATTTATTTAAATTCCTTATGTCCTACATGCAAATGTAAAATATTATCAAAAAGAATCGGAATAAGGTATATGTTTTACTTACCGTATTATTCTACATACATTTCAGGGTTTTTAAATAATAAATCTATTAATTTACAACACATTCAATTTTTTGCTTATACCTCTCAGTAACGTCAAGAAATATTTGTTCTACTTGCTTCAAATACTCGCTAAATTGAATATTTTCCATACAATAAATCTGCAAACAACACGCGTTGAAACATAACCTTACATTCTGAACTCACTCTTTGACACCGTTTTGTATAATACTCGCTGTGAAATATTAAAAAGTTAGCTTTAAAAGTTGTTTAATAAAGTCTATACCCGCAGACAAAATCGAAATTAGATGCACTTTCACTCTAAATTGTTTGTTTTAAGCTTATTTACGAAGCCTCAAATACACGATCTTATATGGGACTTTTGCTTTGTTTTCCACCCAACCAATTAAAGTGAGATGAACGATGTCATGCTGTCTCTGTTTCTGTCAAAGGAGGAAATGATGGATAAAACAGAAAAATGAGCATGTAGGGTGGGTGGCGCCATCACGCGGCCAAAGTTAAAATGTGCCCGGTTTCCGCACCCTTAAGGTATTTATTTAATATCTGAATTGTGCTGGCGTTCTGGTAGTGGCGCCATCCAGTATCATTTTCACGAACCAAATCCAGAAGGGCGACACTGAATTATCGAGAGAGAATATTTAAACCCGTATTACATCGTCATTCACAATATTAGAGGAATTTACATCATAATTAAATGAAAAATCACTTTATTCTCAATCAATTCAATTTTAATGTTTGTAAACGCTGTTGTGGGCATTTGTTGTCGCCCTCTCTCTCTCTCTCCCGAGATAGAGTTGGCAACCCTGGAAGGAGAAGAAGAAGATGGCGAGAGACTACTGGTAAAAGATGTTTTGTAAAGAGTTAAAAAGGGAAAATATATGTGTTTAAGTGATCGGTGGTGGTTGTTATTATTTACCCAGTGACTGGTAGTTACTCCAGGATAAAAATAGAGTGATTAGTGGGATACAACATCCAAACCTACATTGGTGACCCCGACGTGATCAACGTCGAATGCGAGCACGATTGGGCCTGGAAAGTCTTGAACCGTCACATTTGGTCATATCTGCAGCTATCTGCAAGCAACAGTTATAGAGGTACGAGGTGTAAATCTATTTTTCCTAACAAAATCTGGGATCGAAACATAACCCCCAAGAAGAGTTGGCGCGCATTTTACCGCGCGATTCAACGGTTTCCTTGCACGTGACGCCACGAGTAGGGCCCTACTTTACCGACCGTCACATCGTTGGACGCGTGTTGGATGTTGCTGATATCGCCGCTTCATCGCCGAGCGTCGCTGTCATCGTTTCCTGCGTGTGCCCGCCAAAGTGGACTTTGAAAAGTGCAACCGTGTGCAAGTAGCACGTATTTGTGTAGTAAATTTAAAATTGCATATCAACAGGTTGTATGTGAGCGTATCGTTAAAAATTGTTGTCTTCTTTTTGCCAACTTCTTAATTTTTATTCGTCTTTACTGATTATTATTGTAAGAATGTATGTAGGAAGAATTATTGTAGAATGAATGAACCTGGGGCTGGAGCAAACGGGGACGAGACAAGGGCGATGTTGCAGAGCCTTCAACAGCAATTGACTGCGTTGAGTACTGCGCAGCCACGTATCGAAGCCTATAGGATGCCAAAACTGCCACCCGTCTTCAGAGCCGATCCTGTGCTCTGGTTTGTACAGGTGGAGGTATCATTCCGCAACGCTTCAGTCACGGTGTCGTCAACAAAGGCGGACTTTGTGCTTGCTGCCCTGGATGTCGAGGCACTTGGCTGCGTCCGCGATATAATTTCAATGGTTCCCCAGCCAAATAACATATACGACCTCGTTAAGGAGAGGACTATCAAGTCGTTTGCCATATCCCATGAGGCAAAGTTAAGGCAGCTTATTAAGGGACAGGTACTGAATGAAGGTAAACCATCACTAATGTTAACTCGGCTTAGAGGCCTTAATGAGGGCGGTGCGGTGGATGATTCGGTGCTTAAAACTCTTTTTCTCGAACAGCTGCCGGAACAGCATCGAGGTATTTTGCTATCCAGTCAGGGATCTCTTGATCGCATGGCGGAGCTTGCTGATCAGCTCGCCGATCTATCAAATTTTCAAATCTGTGGCGTACGCGCGGTGCCATCAGACCTATCCTCGCAGCTCACCGCGTTGATTGCGAGTGTCGAGAAATTATCTTTGAGGGTGGGTTCATTAGAGGAGAAAATAAAGTCACGAGGCAGAAGCGGGTCACGTCCGCAAGGCAGAGATCGCGATGACTTGTGCTATGCACACAAAAAGTATCCAAATAATGCAACTTCTTGTAGAAAGTGGTGCAAGGACTATGTGAATTTTAACGCAAAAAACTAGATGCACCTCCCCGCGTGGAGGCCGCAGGGGAGGGATTTCGTGCATCATGCCGTCTCCACGTCCGCGACAAAAAGAGTGGTCAATATTTTTTAGTCAATTATTATTTTTTATTTTAATGTCAGCTGGTATTAGTGAAATTTCCGGCGCGGACATTTCACTAATACCAGCTGACATTAAAATAAAATCAGCGCCCGCAATACTCAAGCTCTACGCAGCTAATAATACACTTATCGATACCTATGGTGAGTCATACCGCATATTAGACTTAGGTTTGCGGCGACCAATACGGTGGAATTTTTGTATAGCGGCTGTACCGTATGCCATTATAGGTGCGGACCTTTTAAACCACCACGGTCTAATCGTAGACATTAAGAGGCGTCGGTTGACTGATGCGGTAACTGGCACGTTTGCGCTTTGCAACACGCGTAATGTATCTATAGGTTCTGTACATCGGTTTGACCCACAGGATTTGATAGCCCATTTATTAGCGGAATTTCCGGAAATTACGGGTACATCAATGGCTCCTTCGGTTGAAGACCGAAATGTTTTTCACCACATCATTACAACGGGACCTCCCATAGCTGAACGCGCGCGCAGACTTACGCCGGAAAAACTCAAAGTTGCAAAGGCAGAAATTAAAACCTTAATTGAGGCAGGTATCTGTCGCCCCTCTAAGAGCCCCTGGGCTAGCCCTGCTCAATTAGTGGCTAAAAAAGACGGCATCTGGCGATTATGTGGCGATTATAGGCGTTTAAATGCAATAACAATTCCGGATAAATATCCTACACCACATCTGGATGATTATTCGGTCAACCTAAGTGGCAAAACGGTATTTTCATCCCTTGATATGCAAAAAGCGTATCATCAGATCCCGATGGCACCGGAGGATGTCGAAAAAAACGCCATTATTACACCTTTTGGGCTGTATGAGTATCTGTTCATGACCTTCGGTTTATGCAACGCGAGTCAATCTTTTCAGCGCTATCTAAATCAGGCATTAGGCGATTTTGATTTCGTGTTTATTTACATTGACGACATTCTGGTCGCGTCTGAGTCTCCTGAAGAGCATGATGTTCACTTGCGTTTAGTATTCGAAAGGCTAAAACAATTTCATTTGCGCCTGAACGTGCATAAATGCGTATTTAAAGCTTCGGAACTCGAATTTTTGGGTTACCTGGTGAACGCCGAAGGAATTCACCCTACGAGTGGCAAGGTCGAGGCAATTAAAGAGTTTGATAGGCCAACCACGGTTGTAGAACTCCGCCGATTTCTAGGAATGATAATTTTTTATCGCCGTTGCATTAAAAACGCGGCAACCACACTTGCACCTCTTAACGCGTACCTCAAAGGAGGAATCAAAAACGACAAAACCGAAATAGTGTGGACAGCTGAAGCTACACAATCGTTCGAAAAGATAAAGAATGACATTGTAAACGCCACACTGTTAGTTCACCCATGCGTGGAAGCTGAAATACGGGTAGTAACGGCTGCGTCAGATTTTGGCATGGGAGCTGTTGTCGAGCAGTGCATGGGAGATGTTTGGGAACCGCTAGCCTTCTTTTCAAAGAAGTTTTCACCTGCACAAACAAAATATAGTGCATATGATAGGGAACTAACTGCGATTTATACTGCAATTAAACATTTTCGGTACTTATTGGAAGGCCGTAACTTCAAAGTTTACACCGACCATAAACCGCTTATATATGCATTCAAACAGCGCAGTGACAAAGCATCTCCCAGACAAGTACGCCAACTGTCTTTCATAGCTGAATTCACAACTGAATTGGTCCATGTGTCTGGTTCAGAAAATGTTGTAGCTGATACGCTATCGCGCATTAACGTGGTTCAATTGCCAACAGATTTTGACCTTAAGGAACTACAAGCCGCTGATGATGATTTAAAAGCTGTGATTGAAGCACAGGATCACCCACTCAAACTATCAAAAGTGCAGTGGGGCCCGGATAACATAACGCTATATTGCGAAATACGGGGTGAAACAATTAGGCCGTACGTACCTAAAAACCTTCGCGAGCGAGTATTCCGGCAAATTCATAGCCCGGCTCATCCAAGCGCTAAAATTACAGATCGTCTTGTTCGCCAGCGATATGTTTGGCCTAATATGCACCGAGATATGGGAGCATGGTGCAAAACCTGCATTGAATGCCAAGCCTCCAAGGTAACAAGGCATTTTAAAAGCTTCCCTGCACATTTTGTTGCTCCTGATGGTCGTTTCGATCAAATACATATTGACATTGTTGGTCCACTGCCACAATGCGAAGGCTATTTGTATTGCTTAACCATGATTGACCGGTTTTCACGATGGGCTGAAGCCACACCAATAAAGGACATATCTGCACAAACTGTCGCACGCGCATTCTTTGACACGTGGATTTCTCGATATGGAGCACTCAAATCTATAACGACAGACCAAGGTTCTCAATTCGAATCGCGATTATTTCACGCATTATTAAATACGTTAGGTACAGAACGTATACGTACCACCCCTTATCATCCGCAGTCTAACGGGTTAATAGAACGCTGGCACAGAGTTCTCAAAGCAGCGATAATGTGCCATGCAAAAGATAATTGGGTTCGAACACTTTCAACAGTGTTATTGGGTTTACGAGCGCATGCACGGTCTGATACAGGCGCGTCCCCGGCTGAATTTTTGTTCGGAACCACTTTACGCCTTCCCGGAGAATTTTTCTTGCCCGATGATATGACAGCGGACCCTAACAGTTTTATTGAGGAATTTAGAGTATATGCGCCAAATAAAACCAGTTCCAGTTGCGCATAAACATAAGAATAGTATATTTTATTTTAAAGCGTTGCATGATTGTTCTTACGTTTTTATGCGGAATATGACCAAAAAAGCACTGAATCGTCCATATACCGGCCCACATAGAGTCACTCGTAGAATTTCTGATAACATTTTTGAAATCGATGTGAATGGCACCTTAAAATCAGTTACCATTGAATTGTTGAAACCTGCATTCTTTATTCCTGATGACGTGTCTGACGAGCCAGGTGTTCCGGCGACAGGGCGGCCAGCATTAAGGACATATTCCAGAAAAAGAGTCACATTTGCTCCTGATACAGTACCAACTCAAAACCCCACATCGCAGAAACAATAATATTGCATCGTCCACGATTGTCTCTAGCCTCAGGTTTCGTTGACAACTTGTGTGTACGTAGGTGGATAATATTATACATAAATGTAAACATGTTAAATTAGTTACTATCTTCTTTCATTATTTATATTCCATTTCCTTATTCAATTTTATTTGATGTTAGTTTATTTTACAAATGTAATGTTTTCATCCTTGTATCGCTATCACTGGGGGGGGGGGGGGGGAGTCTGTGGGCATTTGTTGTCGCCCTGTCTCTCTCTCCCGAGATCGAGTTGGCAACCCTGGAAGGAGAAGAAGAAGATGACGAGAGACTACTGGTAAAAGATGCTTTGTAAAGAGTTAAAAAGGGAAAATATATGTGTTTAAGTGATCGGTGGTGGTTGTTATTATTTCCCCAGTGACTGGTAGTTACTCCAGGATAAAAATAGAGTGATTAGTGGGATACAACATCCAAACCCACACTGTCGTTTTATGTGGCGCCATCTAGTAACCTTTAACGAACCAAGGCTGAACTCTATCACGTGACCACCACGCATCCCTTCCACATTTCTGAAAAGCAACGTATAGGTAATAGAAGTAACCTCAAGACGGCAAGTATCTTGGGAAGATTCTGAGGGCGCATGCGTGCCCTCATCCTGTATTCACCATTTTCCCGTAAGATGGCGCTAGCTTTTTCTGCTTGCATGTTTTGTGCTCAAACACAATATTAGTGAATTTCGCACTCAATTATCGAGAGGGAATCTTTAAAACGGCGTTACATCGAATATCACAATTTTTAAGGTATTTATTTCATATCTGAATTGTGCTGGCGTTCTGGTAGTGGCGCCATCCAGTATGATTTTCACGAACCAAATCTAGAATGGCGACACTGAATTATCGAGAGAGAATATTTAAACCCGTATTACATCGTCATTCACAATATTAGAGGAATTTATTTCATAATTGAATGAAAAATCACTTTATTCTCAATCAATTCAATTTTAATGTTTTTAAACGCTGTCGTTTTATGTGGCGCCATCTAGTAACCTTTAACGAACCAAGGATGAACTCTATCACGTGACCACCACGCATCCCTTCCACATTTCTGAAAAGTTGGGACGCCGACATCAAAGGAGCCGACACCTTACGCTCCTACTTCCTATTACCTATACGTTGTGAAAAGTTGGGACACCGACATCAAAGAAGCCGACTATACGTTGGTATTTGGTATGACGGTATCAGACTTAGACATGAAGCCGACAACAAACACTAGTATATTAATATCAATCGGTGGTCAGGACGAACGACGAATCGTATACAATACGTAAATGTCCTTATACATCGGAGGGTTCAGTATTTATACTGAATTGATGAAGTGCATTGAGATTAGCGTTTACCAGTGCCATCTAACAGACGCTAGGCGAACTACCCATCTGATGTACTTATGTAGATAAAATATTGTCAATAAAATGTTGCCATGAAATTGTACACACATGATGCATTTAGTAGAGAAAATGTTTCAATGTAATATTATGTCCCTATTGTAAACATGTGATGCATTTATGTAGATCAAATGTTGTCAATGAAATGTTTCGAGTTTGTATAATTATGACATATTTATTGTAGAAAATGTATCAACAAAATATTATGTCCATATTGTAAACATATGCTGTATTTATGTAGATAAAATGTTGTCAATAAAATGTTGTCTCAAGATTGTAGAAATATGTTGCATTTTTATAGCTAAAATGTTGTCATTGAAATATTGTGTTGATAATGTTAGACAAACATCAAAATAACATAACATAATTACATTTACACAAGTTACCTTCTTTCAATATTACAGAAAGTTGTCGAAATATTACTTGTTTACCGGGTTTTGATATCTCGCCAAGAGATATCGCCACTTCAAAGACGTAAGGGAAGTGCTCTGTATGGCCCTGGGATAGTTGATTAAAAGTAAGTATAACTTTACGAAAATAATGTAACAAAATTTCCAACGTATCGATATACAAAGCTTTAAACGCAGTTTCTCAAAACGATATTTCTCAAACTGTTGAACCAATTGATTTAAAATTTGACATGAACCTTGATCAGTTTCTGCACACCTTTATAATTGGTAGTAAAAACAAATTTGTTCGGCCATGAAAGTTGACCAAAATAGTGTTCATTTTTCAGAGAAACCTTTGTATCAAAACTCCTAAAAATAGACAAAAATATGCCGTCCTAGACTAAAAAATCCCCCCTTAATAATGAATTGGATTATAATAGGATTTTCAAATTACTCGATTATGCCCATCACTACTATTGACATTCTAGCTGCGCCGGCGTACGCGAGTGCAACCATTTGGTCAACGCCAGTAGCGACAATATGGCTCTTGGGGCTTGGCTACCACGGTCCACATTCAACGAGTGCCACGACACCACATCCAACCAGATGCGTTCACAACATAGGGTAGTTAAACGTGCCAGTACCAACATATATGGTCATATATGCAAATACAAATATCATTGAAGCTAAAACTAGTGAAAGTTGAGAGACACCAGAGGAAAATTCGGTAAGTTGCTTAGTTAGTTCTTAACTCCTTGGCCTTGTACATTTATACGATTTCCGTTCCAAAATATTAATTTTCCTATTGGAATATCCTGTATATGGTTATATTTGGGAGACGTAAAAATTTTTCACATAAAAACTACGAGCACTATTCGAAAAAATGTTAAAAAATAAAGCTGAGCAGTTTTCAAACAATCGATGCAAAATTATTTCAAAAACTGTAGATGTTTACACAATAGTATATTGATATTCTTAAATTGAAAAAGAAATGCCTAATAACAAAAAAAAAAACAAAATTAATATACCACGGTGGTCCAATAAGAAAATCAATAATCGATTTTTGTTGTATATGTAGAGTGTAGACTAATATTATATAAAACCTAGTTGTTCTGTTTTCAAATAAATTTATAATAGTTTTGTAGTAGAATAATTCGTTTTGAGACAAATAAAACAATAATACCTAAAATAAGCATACCCTACTGCTGGCCTACGACCTCATATACTACAATTTTAAAAGAATTTAAATGTGTAATGAAATGTAAGTCATTTAATTTGTTTTAAATAATTAAAGCCATCTCTTTTACTCATCCTTGTGGAGCAGTTAGGCGGTGTGCTTTTCAAGATAATCAAGTTTTTTTTTTCGTTTCGAATAATCGATTTTGGAAAATCGATTATGAAAAATCGATTAAGAATAATCGATTATTAAAATCGATTATGAAAAATCGATTTTTAAAATCGATTATGAAAAAGCGATTTTTAAAAATTCCGGATGCGCCCATCACTAGTTACAAAGTTTTCGCATTATAGTAGAATCCTATTCAGGGTTAGTCAAAATTACCGGAACACCTAAATGATTCTCGAACCACAAAAAAATTTAAAAAATTGTTCAATTTTTTTTTTTTGCTTTAAACAGCTATCGTTCAAATTTATTTTCAATATACATACCGGTGCTCATTTTATTATAGAATTTTGGTAATATTTCCTTTTTTAAATAGAACGCTCTATGTATTAATTACATTATTTAAATCTAAGACTAATTCTAAGAAGTTTTTATAAGTCATTTTTTTAAAAGATTCATTGTTTTTTAATTATAAGCTGATAACCAAAAATAGTCAAAATAACCGGAACAACTAAATAATTCTCCAGCTGCAAAAAAATTTTCAAATAAGTTTTTTGGGTTTAATCAACCTCTCGTTCAAAAATATTTTTAATATTAAGTCCATTAACTTTGTAGAAATATTTTTTTTAAATGCATTATTTTTGCGTTATCAGCAATTAATCAAAACTCCTGGCCTTCAAATTAAGAATATTTTTTCACATACATACACATGAACATTAATTTAATTCTATTTAATTATTGTGTTACTTTCTCTTTGTTTTTAAATTTTTCTTAATTCTACGAATAATTCTATTAACTTTTTGTAGAAATATTTTTTTGTTGAAAATTATTTTTGAGTTATGAACAATTAATCAAAAGTCCTGACCTTCAAATTAAGAGTACTTTCCAACATACCATTTATTTATTTTTAATACGGCAGGTTGTATATTTAATTTAGTTATATTTAATTGTGTTATTTTCTCTTTGATTTTTTATTTTTTACGCGATTGGTTAAGGTTCATGAAGTTTGATTAATTGATTATAACTAAACATACATTAAACTTAATTACTACATAAAATTCTTAGAATTAATCTTACCGTTAAAAACTGTAAAATATGCAGGATGAAAAAGGAAAGGTTTGAAAATTTCCTCAATAAAATAAACACCCTGTATTTTAAACATATATTTCAACGAGAGGTTGTTTAAGCCCAAAAAACTTTTATTTGAAAAATGTTCTGATTTCTTTAGCTGTTGGTGAATTATGTAGGTGTTTTGGTAATTTTGTCTATAATTTTTTGCTTATAATTAAAAAATAATAGATTTTATAAAGAAAATGATTCCTATGAAAGTTGTTAGAATTAATCTTATAAATAAAAAATGTAATAATAAAAGTGTTAAAAAGAAAGGGTAACCAACTTTCTATAATAAAATGAGCAGACTGTATATTCAATACATATTTAAACGATATCTTGTGTAAAGCGAAAATAATTTTGTTTGAACAACTTTTTGAAATTTCTTACGGTTGGAGAATTATTTAGGTGTTCGGGTAATTTTGGCTAACCCTGTATAACTAAAAATGCACACTAAATCAGTTCTAATGGGTAGGTAAATAAATTAAAAAAAGATATTAATAATAATAATACCGGAAAACTAGAAAAGAAACTGAAACTACATTAACCAAATATGTATAGAGAAATAAAATGTTCAGTACTTCGGCGCCTATCCATAGCAGAAACATTGTTTATATAATATTTGCAATACAGTATATGTATATTATTTATTTTTAGCGGTAAATCTCATTTTAAATATTATTGAACCGAGTTTGAGGTAATAGGCAAATTTTAATAATAATAATTATTACATATATTTTTGGAAATTTTTCACTTTAATTTTTTTTTCGGTAGTTTTAGGGATAAGCAGAAGTGAAGGGATGAAACCCGTACTCAATTATTATCGGCAATAGTACTAGGTATAGTTGTCGATTATTTCTTAATTTTATTAGCATACTGTTATCACAAGGTTTATATTTCGGAATTTGTATTCACTGAATCGGTTTTTAATATTTTTTCCCGTTATATTACCCACGTTATTTGAAACCAGACATAATCGATATTATTTGTTGATAATGAAACTTTTTTTGATAATTTAGTACAAGAAATGTAATTTGAGTAGAAATCTAACAAAGAAATTCATCAACACACTTAATTTTCAATTATAAAATTGATTATGCTTTGTGAACTAAAATATATCTACTTTTATACATCTTTCTGCCAGAAAAAGATGTTTCAAGTGTATAAAGACACAATATCCACCTCGTTATGCGGGTGGAGAAAATAGAAAAAGAAAACATTAATATCTGTTATGATGCCTTTTTTTGTTTGCCAGGATTTGACAGATATTTTGATTCTATTGGCAGTATTATCAGATCATCAGCGATTCACACTGCTGTATAGTATGATAAAGTCATGTGCCTAGCGACATCAGATTTTTAGAAATAATTTTAGTTGTGATTTTGTCAGAGAGACTTTAGATTTTAGTGTTGCATAAATATTTGTTATTTTTATATATTTAAATGAAATGATACATATTTTGTTGTTCGAATAAATGTAAACGTATATTTACAACATTTATAGTGTATTCGAATATTATTGAAAGTACAGGCTCGCTGAGAAACTATTTTCGAGGCGATAAACAATGGTGATACTAGCAACGTTCGGTCGGAACCGGAAGTGGTTTTATTGGTATCACGTTTTGAAGCATGATAAGGAAAGTCGGTTGTGCCAGCTCAATTAATCGAGATAAGGTTTTGTTATATTGTTATATTAAGTTTTATCTATAAAATATACTGCTGGTTTCATTTCTAAAAATGAAAAATAAACAAATGACTGTCAAAAATTAATTTATATATTTAAATACTTAAATTGGGTAGAATGATTCCTTATTTGTGGAACTTTCAGTAAATATAAGTATTATTATTAATTAGCTGGATTTAGCTAATTATTTAGCTAGATTATTAATAAACATCAAAATGCGAGAATGTTGAATTATCGAAATCACAAATACGCAGAATATAATAACAAAATGTTCCATTTTCCAACATTTTGTCCTATTCTTTTATATCCAAAAGTCTAAAACGAACAAATCAAAGTTTTACATATCGCGCAATGATGAACAGAACCAACAGAACCTATCGAAAACGTTTGCAATTTACCTTCACAAAATGACGTTCCCTATAATAATCTTAATATATCCTAATAGTCTTTTACAGTTTGTAGTTTTGTGTTTTCTTCGACAATGTTCTTGTGTAAAACCAAACAATTGGGTTTTCAATATTTCGAGTACATATTGCATATTTGTGTTGTGGATTGTTATGTTAGAATATTAGATAGAGAAATTCAACATGAAACTCCTCAAAGCTTTTCATAAATCAGTGCTGATGGAATACACTGAAATGTACCACATATAAAAAAGAGAGAGATAAACATGAATGTACCCTGCTAAATAATATTGTAGATTTTCTTAGCAACTACCTTGTCACTTATAGTAGTGACAGCCCCAATAATGTGTATTTTCGTAACTATTTATCCCAAAAGTGTAACTGCACTGTTTCAAATTTAATTTTTTTCCGTAGTTAACTACACGTTTAATCCATTGCATTGGCTTTCCTTTTTTGACCGCTTCACTCAGTTCAAATGAAACTAGGATTGCGTTAAAGTTATTGAAGACTAGTTTGTGTTCTGCGTGTGCTGAGTGTTTGAGATAAACAACACTAGATATAAGGCAGACCGATGCGATAAGCTACTTGCGATACTTGACAGCTTATATGTTTCATATACGCTGTCGCGTATCGCGGCTGTTCGTTTCCATGAAAATATATAGGGTGTTGCGTGTCGCCTTACCGCTTCCGCGATGTCAGCACAATGCTAATATGATTGGTCTGTTTGAACTGTCACACTCTTCACGTAAACCGCGGGGATTTCAAAACGACCAATTATAACTCGATACATGGGCGTATCAAGGGGGGCGGCTGCCCCCCCCCCCCACCCCTTGCCCGTTTTGGTACGTTTTTGGTATGTTTAAGTATTGTATAGCACTTTTTCCCTTGTGGACACTAGGGTTACTTTTACATAGAAAGCGCAACAATCCCCGTCAAACCGTTTCCAAATAATAATAAAAAAAAATATTGACACGTGTTTTTTTTTTTCGAATTTCTAGGCCTCTAATTTACATGGAAAAAAGACATTTCTTGGTATATTTCGAACAATTCTTCGGGGATTGGGAAAACTTATGTTAAAGTTATAGGACTTGTAGATGACTTTCCAAGGAAGAATTTCACCAAATATACATAGGATTTGATGCCCCCAACCCACCCCCACAGTGCCCATTTCATTAAACAAATTCTATTTGTTTAAATAATTTTTTCCTAAAATCCATCCGAATTCTGTTTTCCGAGTTCGAAATGGCAATTTTATTACCTTAGGGCTTAGAGTGACATTATCGATTAAAGAATTTCTTCCTGTTGGTTAATAAATCAATTATAATTCATTTTGAAAATAAAATACTTCCTGGTTATGCCGTGTGTCAAGATTTTTAAATGCTGACGTTTCGCAAATGTTGCTCGTTTCTTCAGAGCTAACTGAATACAGTATTCAGTTAGCTCTGAAGAAGCGCGCAACTCGGTTCGCGAAACGTCAGCATTTACAAATCTTGACACGGCATAACCGTGAAGCCGTTTATTTTCAAAATAATTCTGGCCGTGAAAGCCTACGTACTTACTTAATTATAAGTCATTTTCAACTTTCATTCTAATTATGGGAGAAACTTTAGTTTTTTTTTTAAATTAACTTATAATTATCATGTTGGAGACATCTAGCCTATATTATCTAATAAATCCACATTCGTTTAAACAAATGCCATTTCTGTAATATTTTTTTTATTTCGCCTAAAATTATTTTCTTTATTTAGATCGGTCTGGCCAACTTTTATTCTCAAGTGACTTCATTTCTATTTTGGGAAGATTTCCATTGTTTAAATAAACAAATAATATTCGTTTTCAATATTTCATACAGGGTACAGGGAACACTTTCCAATCAGAATAAGAACTGGAGAAAGAAATGAGATTAATAAAATTTGGTAACTGTAGGAAATTTAATATTTAAAAAAAATTTAACAAACCAAATTCCCGAAAAAAAGGATTTAAATAATTTCATTGTTTTCGATTAAATGATATTGAAAATGAATAATATTTTATTATTTAAAGAATGGAAATCATCCTAAAATATAAATGATTTCACTTGAGAATATCAGCTGACCAGACGGATCTACAAAAGTGAGTTTTCGATGTGGTTAAACAATGGAAATTAGATAATATAGATAATAGTATTATTATATATCTCAAACATGATATTTATAAGTTAATGTCACAAAAAGAGCTGCCTTTTCTACCATAATTAGAAAAACGGTAAAAATGAATGATAATTGATTGTTTAAACAATAGGAAGATTTTTTTTAATGAATATAGTTACTCGAAGGTCTTTATTTGCCATTTCGAACAGAATTCTAATTGATTAAAAAAAAACGAATTATTTAAAAAATAGAATTTGTAAAAATTTGTAAATGTAAATTAACTGACAAATGTTTATAACCATTCCACTGGACTTATAGTAGTAATTTCTATAAGAAAAAAGAGATTGAAATGATTAGAAGGATCAATTATCTGAAGAATGTAATTTTTTTTATTTAAGCGTTGTGCACTAAATTCTTCCTTGGAAAGGCCTCTACAAGTCCTTACGTAATCTTAAGTTTTCCCAAACCCGAAACAATTATTTGAAAATACTAAAAGATCTTCCCATGTAAATTTAAGGCTTCGATAGGCACAACTAAAGATGAATTTCAACAAAAAGAATACGTGTCCACACTTTTTACTTTATCATACGCAGTATGATGAAGTATTGTAATCGTGCCGAAAAAAAAAATTGAGATTTTAGCGGAAATAGGTCTTTATGGGTCCCCTGAACATTTTTGACCAAGGTACAAAAAAATGTCTATGTGTGTGTGTGTGTGTGAGTGTGTCTGTGTGTGTGTGTGTGTGTGTAAACGATTTTTGTGGCGACGATTCCGGAGAAACTACTAAAGGTATCGGGACGAAAGTTCATATTTAGAAGTTTTATGACCAAACTTAGAGCTGAAAAGCTTTTGGTTCAAAAGGGTCCAAAGGAACTGGCTATTTATGCTTAGCATTTTTCAACGATTTTGAAAATGAGCCATCATTTCTGTAATTTCATCAAAATAGATAAATAACAAATTAAAGTAGAGGAAAGTTTGTATAATTTATGTCTATAACATTTTTTGGTAAAGTTAAAGTTTAGCTGCAGGAGCAAATTTTGATCGAAATCGTGTCTGCATTAGTACTAGGTAGCCAGGATATTTAGAAACTTTTGACAGTATTCAGAACGTCAGCGTTTGCGAGAAGTCAATTCAACACGCTAATGCATGGAGAATTGCCATGAGGTGCTAGGTGAAACAATATTGAAAAACGATATTTGAAGTGCGGATAGCAATTTTATGTTTTCGCGAATAAATACAAGAAAGATTGTAAGACGGTATGTTAACCTTAAAACTTATTTGGAATATTGAGCATAATCCTTTATAAACTTTTGTGGTAAGCACTGAAGACGGGGTAAAACTCAAAAATATAGTATGGTAGAAGCCAATATAATATATTAAACATCAGAACCAGAACCTTTTTACTTTATCACCAGTAGTATGACAACACTCCATATTTAGAAGTTTCATGACGAAACTTGAGCTGAAAGAGCTGAACAGCTTTCAATTGAAAAGGGTCCAAAGGAACTGGAGGTGTAGTCTTAGCATTTTGGAAAGATTGCAAATAAGCCGCTATTTCTGGAATTTCGTCGAAATAGTTAAATAATAAATTAAAGTAGAGGAAATCTGAATAATTTATACCTATTAAATTTTTTGGTAAAATTAATAGTTTAGCTGCATAAGCAAATTCTATTTCATCGAGATCGCTCGTACTGCATATAAACTAGTTAGCCAGGATTTGTCAGATATTGTGATTCTAATGACAGTAGGTAGTGCCAAATGCTGATGTTTTGACATTACCTACTGTAAATATAATCAAAATATCTCTAGTCTAGTTCTGGTAGTTTTATTTTAATGTCGACATGGCCGATCTCGATCAAATACAATCTCATGCAGCTTCATTATTAATTTTATATATGGTATGATAAAGTCATGTGCCTGGCCACATCAGATTTTTTTGATTTATGAGGACAGTATAGCCGGGATATGGTGTCCGAGTCATGCAGTAGAAATTCGAAGAATTTTCTGATCAGCGGAAACGGAGGCGGGAAAATATACCGACTAAGACTCCAGTCTCCACATTTAAATTTTGTAGAAAAAAAAGAAAACAATGTGATATGCTTTATTATCTAGACTGTAGACTGTAACATGATAAACATATTTGACATAAGTATACAGTTTGCGCGCAAAGTATCGAAACATGACAAAATCTCTGAAGCGTTTTTGTTTAATTTTAATTATCATTGGACACGTCACCATTTATACACAGATTTACAGCAATTTAATTGCATCCCTTCAATTGTTTTCCAGTTATGACGTCTTCGACACTTTATATTGACAATTATCTTAAACAAATACAAAATTTATGGCCTTGCATCAGTATCGGCTCGTGATTTAGAAACATGGGGGTTGCAACTTTCAAGTACCTACCAGTTTTATATGACATATGTTTTATAGAAAAATACCTTCACCATTTATACACAGATTTACAGCAATTTAATTGCATCCTTTCAATTGTTTTCCAGTTATAACGTCTTCGACACTTTGTATTGACAATTATCTTAAACAAATACAAAATGTATGGCCTTGCATCAGTAGCGGCTCGTGATTTAGAAACATGGGGGTTGCAACTTTCAAGTACCTACCAGTTTTATATGACATATGTTTTATAGAAAAATATCTTTATTTGTGCATTAAAAATGGCTCATTCTTAATCTTAAATACTCTAATCTTAATTATGTTTAGCTGCTACGGCCTACGTCCCGTGTTTTAAATCCCTGTTATTGCCTAGTACCATACACGGTGGCCCACTATTTTCTCGCAGAACTTTTTTCAGATAGTAAATGTTCATATTTAGTAAAGGGTTTCATATGTCTTATAAGTTTTTCAATTCATTAAAATTTACAGCCGTTTGAAATATTAACAAATCGATATTTTTAACGCCTCTAACTTCGTAAACAATTGAAAAACCCTTAAGTCTATATGGAACTGCCTACTCGAAATAACATTTACTTTCTAGAAAAATCAGTAAAAACTTTTATATATTTTAATATATTTGTCATATGTTTTGCTGACAATGATTAATGATTAATTCGGTCAGTTAAATGATTTAAATCTGTAATCTCTGTTTTTGTCCACCGGTCATTGGCTCCAAACAATAGACAAGGAAAACAAAAGCATTTTTGACGTCACCCACAAGTCCACTCATATTTACTGTAAACATCAGCATTAAATGTCCTTGACAATGACCAAAATTTGGTCGGCACGCATTGTTTTATCACTAGATTAGGGGTAGGCCTCCCAAGCCTTTTTATTTCGCTCTTATCGACGCATATTGATTGTTGACATTTAGTTAAGATAACTAGTATGGGGTTTCAATTGTTACCACTAGTTATACATCAGCCTGTATTTCGTGACTGTGTATAACGAAATAATTATATAGAATACAATAAAGAAGTTAAGAAATAAAGAAAAAGTGTATTTTTGTTTGTTGATCCTTCCTCGGAGAAAATAGGTCGGAGCCAACGCTTTAAACAGCTGGATTTGTTTATAGAATTTAGTTGGGCATTACAAATAATGTGCAAAAAGTCCCCATCGATAACGTGTATGTGTCACAAGTTCTCACGATCAATGATGACCGAATTGTTTTTTTACGATATCTTGCTCTATGTTGATCAGACCACAATATGAAATGAAATACTCCATCGCTTTTATAAATAAAACAGATAATATAACACCGCACGTTTCCCCGAATGCTAGGCATAGCATTTACGGAATAACGACCCCACCCGACGTATTTGTCAGCGGCTAAGCGGTTCCCCGGTGCGCGCTTCGTGTGCTAGTAGCTAGTAGCTTGTTGTGCGCAGGACTGTGTGCGCTCGCTTTTGTGCTTCTATTAAAAATGCACGTACATGGTGCATACATACTTTTCTAAATTATCTTTTATTGCCAGAAAATAATATGCAAAAATAAAAACGCTATTCTCAAAAAAATATAAATTAAGTAATATTCTACTACGAATAAACAATTATTTTAAATAAACATTATTTTTACTCGGGCAAAAAGATACCACCGTGCGCGCAAGACAGTATCCGAGCCGTTTGTAGAAGTTGTCCCTCACGCCAGAGAGCGTTTCGGTTGGTACAGTGTTGGCAGCTTCTGTAATTTTTGCTCTCAACTCCTGTGAATTATGTGCCCTATGGACTTCATCAATATAAATGGTATTTTTAAGATAACCCCACAAGAAAAAATCGATCGGAGACAGATCAGGTGATCTTGGGGGCCAATGATAGTCGCCTGTCCGGTCTGTGTGTAAACGATTTTTGTGGCGACGATTCCGGAGAAACTACTAAAGGTATCGGAACGAAAGTTCATATTTAGAAGTTTTGTTACCAAACTTAGAGCTGAAAAGCTTTTGGTTGAAAAGGGCCCAAAGGAACTGGTAGTTTATTCTAAGCCTTTTTGAAGGAGTTTGCAAATGAGCCGCCATTTCTGTAATTCCGACAAAATAGTTAATTAATAAATTAAAATAGAGGAAATTTTGAATAATTTATGCCTATGACATTTTTTGGTAAAATTAATAGTTTAGCTTCAAGAGCAAATTCTATTTGATCGAGATCGGTCGCATCTGCATTGATATCAAATTACATAGTAGCCAGGATTTTGACAAATATTTTTTTGTGTCGTCACATTCGAAAACAGCTGATCTCATCAGACGTTGGAGAGCCACTATGGAACGTTGCCGCTGTAGTGCGACAAATTATTAAATACAAATTTCAAATAAAATAAGATCACCAATTTGATTGTTTGTTGATAAGAAATATCAACCCGTCTTTATATCTAATTCTAAAAACGATACATTGAGAAAATTATAAATAAAGTATAGCGATGAGTGTAGTTTTATTTTAGTATGTTGGTAGGGATGTGTCATGAACAAACATAAATCTGTCAGAATGTGAATTACCTTTTTAAGGTGCGTTTTCATTAGTGATAATGGCAGTGGTTGCAGACGCCGTTATAGTATTTCCAATAGATTATTGCTAGTGACTCATGTTTATGTACATGCAAGCTAATATGTGTCATTATCACGATATGTAAGAAATACTATAATTTCGTATTCTACCACCGCCATTAGCTACCATTACCTACCAATCCGAACGCACCTTTAAACTTGACGTTTCGTCAAAGTGGTACCAACCTAGCATTTACTATACAGAAATCATTTATTTATTTTTTTTAAATACGTATTTCTTAAAAAAAATTGTTTCTTAAAAAACAATAAACGTTGATGTCGCTCCTGCTAAAAACTAGATAGCGCGACTCGCTCACATGCGACGGCGACACTCCGCCTTCGGTGACGCGCCGCATCACCGCTCGTCGCGCTATTCCATGCTTTCGGCATTTGTGACATAAATAACTATTATTCTAATGACGTAGTGTAGATAGTGTCAAATGCTGATGCTTTGACAATACCTACGATTTATCTCAATAGAATAGATACTCATGCAGCTAAACTATTAATTTTATATATTGTATGATAAAGTCTTGTGCCTGGCCACATCAGATTTTTACTTTATCATACGCAGTATGTAAAGTATTGTAATCGTGCCGAAAAAAATTTTTCAGATTTTAGCGGAAATAGGTCTTTATGGGTCCCCTGAACATTTTTGACCAAGGTACAAAAAAATGTCTGTGTGTGTGTGTGTATGTGTGTGTGTGTGTGTGTGTGTGTGTGTGTGTGTGTGTGTGTACCCAATTTTTGTTAATTCATTTCCGGAGAAACTACTAAAGGTATCGGCACGGAACTTCATATTTAGAAGTTTCATGACCAAACTTAGAGTTGAAAAGCTTTTGGTTCAAAAAGGTCCAAAGGAACTGGGTGTTTACTCCAAGCTTTTTTCAAGGATTTTAGAAATCAGCCGCCATTTCTGTAATTTCGTCAAAATAGTTAAATAATAAATTAAAGCAGAGGAAATTTTGAATAATTTATGCCTATAACATTTTTTGGTAAAATTAATAGTTTACCTTCAAGAGCAAATTCTATTTGATCGAGATCGGTCGCATCTGCATTGATATGAAATTACATAGTAGCCAGGATTTTGACAAATATTTTTTTGTGTTGTCACATTCGAAAACAGCTGATCTCATCAGAGGTTGGAGAACCACTATGTAACGTGCCGCTGTAGTGCGCAAAATTATAAAATACAAATTTCAAATAAAATAAGATCTCCAACTTGATTGTTTGTTGATAAGAAATATCAACCCGTCTTTATATCTAATTCTAAAAATGATACATTGAGAAAATTATAAATAAAGTATAGCGATGAGTGTAGTTTTATTTTAGTATGTTGGTAGGGATGTGTCATGAACAAATATAAATCTGTCAGAATTTGAATTACCTTTTTAAGGTTCGTTTTCATTAGTGATAATGGCAGTGGTAGCAGACGCCGTTATAGTATTTCCAATAGAAAATTGCTAGTGACTCATGTTTATGTACATGCAAACTAATATGTGTCATTATCACGATATGTAAGAAATACTATAATTTCGTATTCTACCACCGCCATTAGCTACCATTACCTACCAACCGGAACGCACCTTTCGTCAAAGTGGTACCAACCTAGCATTTACTATACAGAAATCATTTATTTTTTTAAAAATACGTATTTCTTAAAAAGCAACACAATAAACGTTGATGTCGCTCCTGCCAAAAACTAGATAGCGCGACTCGCTCATGCGACGGCTACACTCCGCCTTCGGTGACGCGCCGTATCACCGCTAGTCGCGCTATTCCGTACTTTCGGCATTTGTGACATAAATAACTATTATTCTAATGACGTAGTGTAGGTAGTGTCAAATGCTGATGCTTTGACAATACCTACGATTTATCTCTATAGAATAGATTCTCATGCAGCTAAACTATTAATTTTATATATTGTATGATAAAGTCATGTGCCTGGCCACATCAGATTTTTTAAATTTGGGAACGATTTGGGGGAGCGTAGCTTTCAATCATAACAAAAATTTTTGCAATGTATTTTTGAACCTCCCTAATGGGTACCCTTTCCCCATACACCAAGTTAAATTTAAAAAACTGCCCCTTTCCGATTTGAGCTGGATACGCCCATGACTCGATACTATGATGCAATCTAGCAAATAAAAAGTGGATAATCTTCGAGCGTGCTGTGGAGTTTGGAGTTTAAACAATAGGAAGAGTTTTTTAATGCATAAAGTCACTCGAAGGTCATAATTTGCCATTTCGAACAGAATTCTAACTGATTTTTGAAAAACCCCGAATTATTTAAGAAATAGAATTTGTATAAATTTGTAAATGTAAATTAACTGACAAATGTTTATAAACATTCCACTGGACTTATAGTAGTAATTTCTAAAAGAAAAAAGAGATTGAAATGATTAGAAGGATCAATTATCTGAAAATGTGAATTTTTTTATTTAAGCGTTGTGCATTAAATTCTTCCTTGGAAAGTGCTCTACAAGTCCTTACGTAATTTCCAGTTATAACGTCTTCGACACTTTGTATTGACAATTATCTTAAACAAATACAAAATGTATGGCCTTGCATCAGTAGCGGCTCGTGATTTAGAAACATGGGGGTTGCAACTTTCAAGTACCTACCAGTTTTATATGACATATGTTTTATAGAAAAATATCTTTATTTGTGCATTAAAAATGGCTCATTCTTAATCTTAAATACTCTAATCTTAATTATGTTTAGCTGCTACGGCCTACGTCCCGTGTTTTAAATCCCTGTTATTGCCTAGTACCATACACGGTGGCCCACTATTTTCTCGCAGAACTTTTTTCAGATAGTAAATGTTCATATTTAGTAAAGGGTTTCATATGTCTTATAAGTTTTTCAATTCATTAAAATTTACAGCCGTTTGAAATATTAACAAATCGATATTTTTAACGCCTCTAACTTCGTAAACAATTGAAAAACCCTTAAGTCTATATGGAACTGCCTACTCGAAATAACATTTACTTTCTAGAAAAATCAGTAAAAACTTTTATATATTTTAATATATTTGTCATATGTTTTGCTGACAATGATTAATGATTAATTCGGTCAGTTAAATGATTTAAATCTGTAATCTCTGTTTTTGTCCACCGGTCATTGGCTCCAAACAATAGACAAGGAAAACAAAAGCATTTTTGACGTCACCCACAAGTCCACTCATATTTACTGTAAACATCAGCATTAAATGTCCTTGACAATGACCAAAATTTGGTCGGCACGCATTGTTTTATCACTAGATTAGGGGTAGGCCTCCCAAGCCTTTTTATTTCGCTCTTATCGACGCATATTGATTGTTGACATTTAGTTAAGATAACTAGTATGGGGTTTCAATTGTTACCACTAGTTATACATCAGCCTGTATTTCGTGACTGTGTATAACGAAATAATTATATAGAATACAATAAAGAAGTTAAGAAATAAAGAAAAAGTGTATTTTTGTTTGTTGATCCTTCCTCGGAGAAAATAGGTCGGAGCCAACGCTTTAAACAGCTGGATTTGTTTATAGAATTTAGTTGGGCATTACAAATAATGTGCAAAAAGTCCCCATCGATAACGTGTATGTGTCACAAGTTCTCACGATCAATGATGACCGAATTGTTTTTTTTACGATATCTTGCTCTATGTTGATCAGACCACAATATGAAATGAAATACTCCATCGCTAATAAAACAGATAATATAAAACCGCACGTTTCCCCGAATGCTAGGCATAGCATTTACGGAATAACGACCCCACCCGACGTATTTGTCAGCGGCTAAGCGGTTCCCCGGTGCGCGCTTCGTGTGCTAGTAGCTAGTAGCTTGTTGTGCGCAGGACTGTGTGCGCTCGCTTTTGTGCTTCTATTAAAAATGCACGTACATGGTGCATACATACTTTTCTAAATTATCTTTTATTGCCAGAAAATAATATGCAAAAATAAAAACGCTATTCTCAAAAAAATATAAATTAAGTAATATTCTACTACGAATAAACAATTATTTTAAATAAACATTATTTTTACTCGGGCAAAAAGATACCACCGTGCGCGCAAGACAGTATCCGAGCCGTTTGTAGAAGTTGTCCCTCACGCCAGAGAGCGTTTCGGTTGGTACAGTGTTGGCAGCTTCTGTAATTTTTGCTCTCAACTCCTGTGAATTATGTGCCCTATGGACTTCATCAATATAAATGGTATTTTTAAGATAACCCCACAAGAAAAAATCGATCGGAGACAGATCAGGTGATCTTGGGGGCCAATGATAGTCGCCTGTCCCGTCTGTGTGTAAACGATTTTTGTGGCGACGATTCCGGAGAAACTACTAAAGGTATCGGAACGAAAGTTCATATTTAGAAGTTTTGTTACCAAACTTAGAGCTGAAAAGCTTTTGGTTGAAAAGGGCCCAAAGGAACTGGTAGTTTATTCTAAGCCTTTTTGAAGGAGTTTGCAAATGAGCCGCCATTTCTGTAATTCCGACAAAATAGTTAATTAATAAATTAAAATAGAGGAAATTTTGAATAATTTATGCCTATGACATTTTTTGGTAAAATTAATAGTTTAGCTTCAAGAGCAAATTCTATTTGATCGAGATCGGTCGCATCTGCATTGATATCAAATTACATAGTAGCCAGGATTTTGACAAATATTTTTTTGTGTTGTCACATTCGAAAAGAGCTGATCTCATCAGACGTTGGAGAACCACTATGGAACGTTGCCGCTGTAGTGCGACAAATTATTAAATACAAATTTCAAATAAAATAAGATCACCAATTTGATTGTTTGTTGATAAGAAATATCAACCCGTCTTTATATCTAATTCTAAAAACGATACATTGAGAAAATTATAAATAAAGTATAGCGATGAGTGTAGTTTTATTTTAGTATGTTGGTAGGGATGTGTCATGAACAAACATAAATCTGTCAGAATGTGAATTACCTTTTTAAGGTGCGTTTTCATTAGTGATAATGGCAGTGGTTGCAGACGCCGTTATAGTATTTCCAATAGATTATTGCTAGTGACTCATGTTTATGTACATGCAAGCTAATATGTGTCATTATCACGATATGTAAGAAATACTATAATTTCGTATTCTACCACCGCCATTAGCTACCATTACCTACCAATCCGAACGCACCTTTAAACTTGACGTTTCGTCAAAGTGGTACCAACCTAGCATTTACTATACAGAAATCATTTATTTATTTTTTTTTAAATACGTATTTCTTAAAAAAAATTGTTTCTTAAAAAACAATAAACGTTGATGTCGCTCCTGCTAAAAACTAGATAGCGCGACTCGCTCACATGCGACGGCGACACTCCGCCTTCGGTGACGCGCCGCATCACCGCTCGTCGCGCTATTCCATGCTTTCGGCATTTGTGACATAAATAACTATTATTCTAATGACGTAGTGTAGATAGTGTCAAATGCTGATGCTTTGACAATACCTACGATTTATCTCAATAGAATAGATACTCATGCAGCTAAACTATTAATTTTATATATTGTATGATAAAGTCTTGTGCCTGGCCACATCAGATTTTTTAAATTTGGGAACGATTTGGGGGAGCGTAGCTTTCAATCATAACAAAAATTTTTGCAATGTATTTTTGAACCTCCCTAATGGGTACCCTTTCCCCATACACCGAGTTAAATTTAAAAAACTGCCCCTTTCCGATTTGAGCTGGATACGCCCATGACTCGATACTATGATGCAATCTAGCAAATAAAAAGTGGATAATCTTCGAGCGTGCTGTGGAGTTTGGAGTTTAAACAATAGGAAGAGTTTTTTAATGCATAAAGTCACTCGAAGGTCATAATTTGCCATTTCGAACAGAATTCTAACTGATTTTTGAAAAACCCCGAATTATTTAAGAAATAGAATTTGTATAAATTTGTAAATGTAAATTAACTGACAAATGTTTATAAACATTCCACTGGACTTATAGTAGTAATTTCTAAAAGAAAAAAGAGATTGAAATGATTAGAAGGATCAATTATCTGAAAATGTGAATTTTTTTATTTAAGCGTTGTGCATTAAATTCTTCCTTGGAAAGTGCTCTACAAGTCCTTACGTAATCTTAAGTTTTCCCAAACCCGAAACAATTATTTGAAAATACCAAAAGAGAATACGTGTCCACATTTTTTTAAATTTGGGAACGATTTGGGGGAGCGTCGCTTTCAATCATAATAAAAATTTTAGCAATGCATTTTTGAACCTCCCTAATGGGTACCAATCCCCCATACACGAAGTTACATTCCGATTCAGACAGTCAGGCCCGCATATAAAGATATCACAGGAAACTAGTAACAATCTTCTCAACATTAGAATTCTATTTTCCATCGTTGCTGGACTTATTGAAGCGATACAGAAATGACACTAAGCACCACCAGTATGACCAAAGAGTAAATAGCAAACTGTATAAAAGTCAAAATTGGACTTTATGTGATACTTCTCTTCACACATGAGCATCCGACATCTTTTTCCGACAATTTTCCTGAATACATAACCTACAAAACCCACTCTATTAGAAATGTCAACTGTTGGGGTATCACACTTGAACACGCTTGAAATTCCAAATTAAAACCCGACATGATTATACAATATGGTCCAATGAAATAGTCTGAATTCTGCACTGCAACTGCTTTGGATTACTATAGTAATACTCCACGAGGATTGAATGTTGTCAAGAGTGCGGAACTAGGTTATGATGTGTGTCAGGAAAGGAACACCAGCACTGTAGTAAAAGTTTCCAATAGATAAAAACTGAAGCAGTTGGTGAAAGTTGTTTATTCTATTGGAAGAACTAAATCTAAGGAGCACATTGCTGCAGGCTCAATCTCTGACAGATTTCAATGACCAAATCAACAAAAAAAGTTTGGTGTCATCAGATTACTGAGTTCACTCGAAATTGCCACTGCCAGAAATATTGACAGATATAGTCAATCCAGTCAAGTACAGAGGTTGGTCAGACAGCTCCAAGGAGAATTTATCAGGTCATCTTAAAACAGATCGTAATTAAAGGACCTAAAGTTGGAGCATGGAAGAAACTTTTAAGTAACCCACAAAGTCCTGATGAAGGAAATCAACCCAGTCTGTATCCAAAGTGGTCAAAACAGCAATAGTCTCGAGTGATATAGGCATATAGGTTGTTTGGTTGCTTATTCTGTTGAGTCTACTATTTTGATATCCAACCTATACGTTTTGGATGCTATACCTAGAACAAAAGAAGAAGTGCTCTTAGGACCATATGTTATGGTGTACGTCTGTCAAGTCGGACACTTTTCTTTGTTTCGCATCGTTGGACTCGAGTGTTTTGGCCACTCGTTCAAATATTCATATTGTCTGTATTTCAAACCTGGGTATTGTGTGTGTATGTTAGGTACACATTCAGGTGCCAATTCTAGTGGATAATTGCTGTTGTTGTGATTATGGTACTAACTTTTAAAACATTGCATGGAAAGTAGGCCATGTGAGGTGTCAGTTGATCTCTCCTTTTGAAGCTGAATAAGATTTATACGTGTTTAGATGGGAAATCAGATGTACAAAATGGAGAAAAAATACTATGGTTCTTCATTTTTCGTCTATTGCGTTTGATCTTAATATACACTGTGGATCAGAAACCTAGAATACACTTTTAATAATAATAAAAATCGTTTAGAATCGTTTAGATAATTTATAATAAAAACTGTAGTAGAAACACATTTTGAAATAGCAATGCGCAAAGATTAAGAGGATCAAATGTAAAACTCATCCAAGGTAGATCCAGGTAGATCTTTAGGACTATAATGTGAGAAAATAAGTATAGCAAAATCTCTAGCTTTATGTTAAAATCTGATTATCTAAATTACTTAGTGGGTATATTTGATACCAAATTTTATAGTTATGGTTTAGCTATCAGAACAGAAAAACAAATGAATTTAAAGCAATTATTAATACTTTACGTGAAATTAGTAACAAGTATCTTTTCCTGTATGGATGTCTACGATTTGGCCCATTGGCCAATGCTGCAGCTTCGTGTTGTCTTTGCCCTGGTTTTAGCTGTTGGGATTGTTGTCGAGTCCACTTGTTCCTCTGCTGAACGTGATACAGATATTCCTTGGAAAATGGATATTCCTTGAAACATATCACCTTGATCAACTTTTGTTCAAGTAAGAACCTTGTGTTACGTTGTTCATGTCAATTAAACAAACATTTTACTACAACATTTATTGTTGTCTAGATACCTACGTCTATGTACATTCGTGCCTTGTATTCGACTGCTATACGACTGCTATACAACAGCTCACCTCTGTTCACCTCATCGCGTGGCTTCGCATATTTATATAAGGTCGAGGTTCGAGTAGGCACCCCAATATACATACACGTCTTACATAAATATATCATACAACACCTTGTTTCATTGGTTTGACTTAAAAGAAGGAGACAGACAAGCAAACGCAATTTTTAAAGTGTTACAAAGAGCACAAGGGGTGGTTGATTTTTTTTATAAAAAATATCGTTGAGCACTGAGTTTGATGATGTCTGCATACATCAATCAGACCTCAACAAATGTGTGCCAGCACCAACCTCTTTAAGAACATCTTCATACTAGTTTTCTACGGAATTATCAATTTGATATCCACTATAGCCTTGTTGCGGTTCATGTTCATTATTATCATTATATGCTTCTCTGTTTCTTTACATATTTCTGCAAGAAACGCCACTAAAGCATTATATCTTTGGTCAGCAGTTCCTTCGAACGCTATAGTGTAAGGAAAGTAACGAGTCGTCTATCACATGGTGACATGCCAGTAGCTGAAAATTTAGAATTATTATTTGCCCTATTGTTAGCTCTGAGTTCTGATAGGGCACTTCGCAGCATATTTAGAAACAATTCTTTTGGCAAGGACCCTCTGTTTTTTCCCACTCACTGCAAACATTTCTCCACGATCGCTTCATTACGATCGATTCATGTACTCCAACGCATGCGAGTAGGTTGCCGCGTGCTCGTGCTCCTAGTAATTTTGTTGCATTTCTAGTAGTTTCTGAGGCAGTTAAAGTTTGTTTGAAGTGCCAGAGTTGTGTATCGAGTTGTGCAAACTTATATACATCATGCCATTTACAAAAAGTCAGGTGGAAGATGTGAAAAGCGTGTTCAAGGAATGCATGAGTGAGTTCCTCGATGGTGGCGATCTAGTGCGTCACGTTAAGCAAAAAATGGACGATATTTCCAATGCATTTGCGGACCGTCTTGACCAGCTGGTGAAAGGATATGAGGCAAAAATCGAGGATTTAGAAATTAAACATGCCGATGCTGTCGCTAGAATTGACCGGTTAGAGCAATATTCTCGAAGATCAAATGTTAGAATATTCGGAGTCCCCGATGATGTTACAGATGAGAACTTGGAACATGAGGCGATATCCATATTCAATGAGAGGATGGGATTGAATATCCAGCCTCATGATATTGACCGCTGTCACAGGATTGGGAAGAAGGGTCATTTTCCTCGAGCGACGATAATCAAGTTCGCCAGCTATAAACTGAGGCGTTTAGTTATGGTAAATAAGAAGAGGCTGAAGGGTTCAAGGATTGTAAACGCTGAGGATCTCACCAAAGTGAGATATGATCTCTTCAAGGCTGCTAGAGCTCTGGGGGAGAACAACAGTGTGTAGACTTCTGATGGTAAAGTGTTTGTTAAAAAAAACAACCAGGTCTTTAAGCTGGAATCCGCCGCGGACTTGACACGGATTGGGTAGGTGGTGTTGAACGTGAGTAATTTTTGGTAGTTTTGTAATCTTGTATTATCGGCGATATCACTTTATTATTGTTATTATTATCACTATAATTGTTATTGTCGCTTTGTATTTCGGTTTTTTCGTCGGTTGTGTAGTGGAACCAAGCTGGTTTTTTGCCAACTTGTATGGTGTCATTGCCACCACTTATTGCTATGAACAAGAGTTAAAGTGCTCAGTTTAACTGAGATAGTTTGGGTTTGTTTATTATTACTTTTTTATGTTTAGATACTATGTGGTAGATGCAAGTCTTTCAATTTGGCTATGTCTACGCCTGTGTTTAACATTTTCATTTATTTTTCTTTCTTTTCTTTGCATTATTTATATTATTCTTATAAATATGGTTATTGATATGGTCTTGGTTTGACTATAATATTTGATATAGAGTCTTTACAGTGTTTTTTTTTTAAATATTAATATTATTTATAAATTGGTGTTATTGTATTCTACTTTAATTTGATATCTATTGTTCTAAATTGCATTCTTTGGATTAGAAGTTGGTATTCGCTTTTATCGGGTACTGTTTTTAGCCTACGAAGCACCAATGTTGAGAATTTCTGTTTATAACTATTTTCTTTTTTACTATTGTAAACATGCCAAGGAAACTGCTAATTTTTCATTTGGCTTTTTTGCGGACGCGGGCGCGATGGCTACGCAACCTTGCTGTGTCTCTCTTACGCACACTTAATCTTAGAATTTGAATTTTATCAGTAATTTGCATTTTCTGCACTTTTGGTTGAATATAATAGATAGGCGCTTATTATTTACTTATTTTTTTATGGTCGTAGAATGTTTAGTGCTTGCCATCTAAACGTGAGATCTCTAGTTCCATCATTTGATACTTTTAGAAATACGGTTGCATCATATAATTTTGATATTATTACTATAAGTGAAACATGGTTGTCTGACAATGATGTTGATGGGGTTGCCTTGCATGGTTATTCATTTCTTCGTAGGGATAGAGGTACCAGGGGGGAGGCTTGGGCATTTATATACGGAGTGAGCTTAATTATCGGCGGTTTGATGTCGGGGAATCCATGGAGCATATATGGATAGGGCTGCGCTGGCATGGGAAGGAGTTTGCGGTGGGAGTAGTATATAGACCACCAACGTCTATGTACAGGGATTTTATAGATAATCTTGAGACGTTGTTTTCAACCATTGTGCCGACGGTAGACGGAGTTATATTGTTGGGAGATATAAATATTGACATGCTTGATGTCGAAGGAGTGAAGACGATCGGATTTGTGGATCTGCTCGCATCGTTTGGTATGACGCAGATAATAGATAAACCTACCCGGGTTGGTCCGACATCGTTTTCCCTTTTGGACGTGATAGTAATTTCAGACACAATCAAGGTCGATCACTGTGATGTTGTTGGAGTGGGGGATATTTCTGATCATGACATGGTTACTTGCCGATTGGGGATTCAGTGCGCTTCTCGCAAACCGATTGCTCGAGCGGTGAGAAGTTTTAACCGCGTGGACTGGGATATTTTTGCGTTTGATCTGGGTCGCGCCGAGTTCTATAATATATTTGATATGGGTGATGTAGGCGAAAAGGCCAAATTTCTTACAGACGGTATACGTGGGGTTTTGGATCTGCACGCACCGGTGCGAGTAGTACAGTTCAGACGACCGCCGGCGCCGTGGATTACTGATACAATTAGATTAATGCAGGAAATTAGGGATAAGGCGTATAAAGAATACAAGATAACAAAAACTGCAGCAAAGTGGGAATACTATAAATCGTTAAGAAACTTAGTGACAGGGTCGGTGATCCGCGAGCGCCATGCATACTTTCAATCACGCCTGGCGAGTACTGGGGATGCGTGGCGTGCGGTGAGGGACGCTGGAATGTACGAACGGACCTCGGCTGTAATTCCGGCTCATATGCGCGATGTAAATAAAATTAACGATTATTTTATAAAATCTGTACCAACAAGCACGTGTGACGGGGAATTGGTAAAAGCGTACACTGGCGACAGGGCGTCCGGCGCGGTGTTTTCGTTCCGCTGCGTGACAGACTTGCAGGTTGAGCAGGCTACAAACTCAATAAAGAGCTCCGCAAACGGTTACGATGGTCTAAATATCAGACATATTAAATACTGTTGCCCACATATTGTTCCATACCTCAGGGACACTATCAACGCCTGCATACAGTCGGGAAGATTCCCATACGTATGGAAAACTTCGTTGGTGACGCCAATTCCAAAGACAAAAGATCCTGCTGATCTTTCCGATCTGCGGCCTATAAGCGTGGTGCCTGTTCTGTCTAAGATAGCTGAACGAATTATCTGGAAGCAGCTTAAGGATTTTGTTGAGTCCAATAACTTACTGCCGAGGAGACAGTCAGGTTTCAGGTCGGGATACAGCTGCACCACTGCCCTGATGGACGTGGTTGATGATGTTCTGCGGGAGCACGATGCCGGTAATGTCACTGTGCTTTGTTTGCTCGATTACTCTAAAGCTTTCGATACCATCAACCACACTCTTCTGTCGGCTATTTTGCACTACGTGCGACTGGATGAGAGGGCTGTGGGGCTGCTGTCGGATTACGTGCCGGGGAGGACACAGATGGTGGCCATCGATGGTGAGTTTTCGGAGTTATTGTCTGTGGGGTCTGGAGTCCCCCAGGGATCGATTCTGTCTCCATTGCTGTTTACAATTTATACATCTTGCCTCGAATCATCGGTGTCTTACTGCAAAACTCATTTTTACGCTGATGATACACAGCTATACTACTCATTCCCTGTTGCAGAGGTGGGGATGGCTTGCAATAGGATAAACAGCGATTTGAAGGAGATAGTTGACACCTCACGGCGGCATTCATTGCGGATCAATGCAAAAAAGTCTCACGTTATACTCTTCGGGCCCACTGGCAAAAGGGAGCAGTTGCGCGATAGAATCAGCATAGTGATTGAGGGTGAACAACTTGAATTGCGGAGCAGCGTTAGGGATCTGGGCGTGATCATTGATGACACCTTGTCTTTTCGGGAGCATGTGAACAAGGGTTTGCAGAGGGCATATGGGAGGTTACGGATTATTTATTCTAATAGGGTATTCCTTGACAGGCGAACAAAACGGACATTGTGTCAGGGCCTGGTATTGTCTGTGTTTAATTACGGGGACGCCCTGATCGCGCCGTTCCTCACCGCGGCTCAAGCGGGTAAAATTCAAAAAGTCCAGAACTCATGTCTGCGACTCATTTTCGGCATACGACGCCATGACCACGTTAGCCATAAACTAAAAGAACTGAGCTGGTTAAATATGAAAGGTAGAAGACTCCTACATGCCGCCTCCCTCTATCATTCGGTGGTTTTGTTCAGGGGGCCCCCGTATTTATTCGAAAAAATTCAGTTCTGGGGAGACGTCCACTCTATCAATATTAGATTTAGGGGGACAATTTCACCACCGATGCATGTAACGGCTCATTTCGAAAAGTCTTTTTCATACCAAATATCCAAGGTATATAACAGCATCCCGGATTATCTAAAAGAGTGTACGTCTTCACAACAGTTCAAGCGTAAATTTAGGGCTTTTATTTTGAGTGAGCAAGGTCAGTTGTGGCAACGCGAGTACTAACCTACGTGTTCACACATGTGCAGCCTATTTTTTCAGCAGTATTCTGACAGCATTTTGTGCAAATGGATTTTGTCTGTGTGGGAGAGTGTTACAGTTTCGTGCGTTATTAACATGTATTTTTTGTATCACGGCCTGGTGGAAGAACAGCACTGTTGCTGAACCAGGTCGTGCAGAATTGGCATTGCATTGTGTTTAGTTTTTGAATGTAGTTAACGAGTTTGGGTGACAATAAATGCATTATTATTATTATTATTATTATTAGTGCGGAAACAGTGACACTAAGCGGCTGCGGCGGGTGTGTGACATTGACCTTCTTCATAAATTTGACTTGCTAACTAATCCCGTATAAGAATTTTGTGCCCTCTAATTTTAAGATAAGAATAGAACTTAAAAAATTTGACCAAACCAACCGCTGTTACTTTTGGCGGTAACATTTTGTGAAAAGCACTAACATTAATGAAGCACTCTTTCTAGCATCAATAATTGTTTCCGCGTACTCTGCCGTCATGTGGGGCTAGTTGAGACGGGATTTTACAATTCTGTGTTTAAAAAGTTATAATATTTCATTTTAAGTTAGGTTTTTGTTTGTTGTACCAGTATTTAGGTGAATAAATGAACTAAAACACGTATAAAGGTTAGTTCGGATACCAATGAACCAAAAAATATATACTTATGGTACCTACATTACACCGGTAATAAGTAAGTTATTTCAAAAATGCAGTTAAATGGAAATATGTTTTAATGGAACAAAATAAAAAAGCATTTTAAATTAAAAGAAATCAGGAACAACCAAAGTACATAGATTCCTACCGAACTAAAAACGGAAATAAAAACATTTTTGAACATAATAAAATGCTTTTCCAAACCTTAATATCACAGCTTCCTCCAGTCTCGTTAGTAGTAAGTTGTTTAGTCTCTTCATTAACATGTTCAGTAACAGAGCGACCTTGCTCCGGGTCATGCATTTCGATTTCTTCTGGAATGTTTGATGATAATCGCTCTTCTCTTGGATGAAAATCAGATACCTTTACTCCTTTCCGTGGAGTAACAGAAATTGTGTTCTTTTTTTTTGGAGCGGTCGTTTTCTGACCACTTAGATCCTTTCAGATATTCGACCAAAGTGTTACTCCACAACAGGGGTGGCCAACCTTTTCAGCAGCCGGGCCAAATTTCAGAAATAATATTTCCCGCCGGGCCGCGCACCTACTATTTCTTTTTGTTCGACTACCTCGTGGCTGCCCAGCATATGAGATCATGGTAAAACGCTTGCCTTCTTTAATGGAAAAGACAAAAGAGAGCTTTTTTAAAGAAAGTAAAACATAACTGAGTATCGAACATATTTATTATTTTTTTTTATTTTTGTTTTTATATATTACAAAAATATTTTACATTAGTGAGACGTCTGACTCTGTTTTTCAAAACTAAGCGCATCAATATTGATGTCGAGTGAGGTTGTCGCTACACGCAAGCAGTTTTCCAAGTGATCGTCAGTGATTCTTGTTCTCCCTTTCGATTTAATGTGCTTCATGCGGCTAAAAAGCTGTTCACACGCATACGTGCTTCCGAACAGCGAACCCATCGACAAAGCAAGTTTGTAAAACTCAGGAAATTTATCTTTGTCCAAATACGTTTTGTGGAAATCTTCCAAACCAACTTGATGAAATTTCTCCTTTAGCTGTGTGTCACAACACATTTCACAATGTTCCATTTGTAATATTCCTGGTAATAAATTCACGTCTAGAGCAAATGGCGTTGCAAATGTAGAAAAAAGCACATCATGTTTTTTAAAATCTTGAAATCTGTTTTCAAATTCGAGGCTCAAGTTAGATATCAAAGTAGCATATTTATCAGCTGCCTCTTGTGTGATGTCTGGTTGTAATGATAATGTAGGAAAGAGCGTAAAATTTTGTGTTCTCAGCTGTTGTTCCCAAAGGCCAAGTTTCTTTTCGAACGCAGAAATAAGATCAAACATTTTATTAATTAATTGATCTTTCCCTTGTAGTCGAGTATTAACATCATTTAAGTGGCTAATTATATCGACCAGAAACGCGAAGTCGCACACCCACTCTTTGTCTTCAAACTCTGGGATACTTTTTGACTTGCTTACAAAGAATGATTGTATTTTTTGCTGCAAGTGAAACACTCTTTCTAACATTTTGCCACGAGTCAGCCATCTTACTTCTACATAAAATGTAACGTCATTATAATCTGACTCCAAGGCCTTTAGAAATTCTTGGAACTGACGGTGAGTCAACCCGTTCGACTTAATGAAGTTTACTGTTTTTACGACTACTGTCATGACATGGTCCATTTTGAGGGACTTGGAACATAGATTCTCCTGATGAATTATGCAATGAAAATTTAGCAGTGAAGTATTACCGACTTTGGAGGCCTCATTTTCAATCAATTTTACTAAACCTTCGTGCTTCCCAACCATTGCTGGTGCACCATCCGTTGTTAAGCCCGATAAGTTGCTAAGTTGTAACGAAATGCGAATCAGTGTCGATATGACTGCCTTTAACAAATCTCGTGATTTAGTACTGCCCTTAAGTGAACACAGTGCCGCTAATTCTTCTGCCTTTTTAAAATTGACGTCAACACCCCTGATAAAAATTTCCACTTGGGCAGTATCTGCCATATCGGTGCTTTCATTCAATGCTAGAGAAAAATATAAACTCAGATGCTCTACTTTTCAAATTATTTTCAATATGTTTTCCAATGTCGTCCACACGCCTAGTAATAGTCTGACGAGACAGACTTATTTTTGAGATATCCTCCTTCTTTTCTGGACAAATAATTCAACGACGCTCTCCTTAATATAGCAGAATCTCTAATTTAATTTATATATTTTTTGTATTATCGTTGTATGTGTGTGTTTTTTGCAATAAATATTCAGTCCTTAGACAAAGACGCAGTATACTGTAATTACTAGAGTGCGGAATTATAAGCCGTCTTGTAGTCGGCAATATTCGGCAAAATGTAATTGGTTGTAATGTTGCCCAGTTTATTGTTGTCTTTAATCTCGACGTTGATGACACGACGAAACAATTGACCGGTCGTACCGCTAAAACCGACAATTTTTGTATCTTCGATATATGTATAATATAATATACATATAATATAATATGTATAATTTGATTGTATGTTCGTTAATGCTGCCGTCCAATACAACCGAATCCAGTTCGTTCGTAGCAATGGCCAATGTTGGCGATCCGACGACATCGACGCGCATCTTGTACACCAAATTACCATCGTCCTGTTTGAAGGCTAACAATACTTTCTTATTGAATTCGCCAACGATCGCGGCAATCGTCGGTTTATAATATATGTAAGAGGGTTCCTTGAAACCGTGCTTCGACTTGAGAATGTAACTATCGGTGATGGGTGCGAGATGAACACCACCAGCGGTCACCGGCGACGTTCCGCTATCGATCAATTGAGCCATTTTGGACGCTTCGAAACGTTTGATGAGCATATCGCGTCTCTCCATATAATCCATCGATGTGATTATATTCGATTCGACGACATCGATAATGCGACATTTGGTCGCCAAGATGACATCGAGTATCATGTAGTCGTCACCCTTCATTGCGGTGCGTTCGAGTACTTTCGGTGTAAAATCTCGTTCGATATTGTTCGTCGGTAGGATAAATTGATGACCATCGAAAACGCTAACGATATTCGGTGTAACGAGGATATAGCCACGTTTAGCCATGTGCATGGGTGTTTGTACTTGTAGCATGTTGGTTTGTGTGGTGTGCGACGACGCAGTAGTAGTTGCAACACCGTGGATGATATCACCACCAGTTTTTGTTTATCACATACACGCGCGCTCGCCGACGATAATAACCACAGCAGTTGTAATCGCGGCGCGACGCGTAACAATTAACCTAATATTAATGTGGTGTTTCTTTTCTTTTGCAGATCAAATACAGCTGTATTCGATAACAGCATTGGCTACGAAGCAGCATCGTACAATACGATCGATTCGAAACTTCCAGTGTCTTTTGTGGATTCCTCCTACCCACATCATTATCATCATCACCACCACCAACAGCAGCAGCCAACACACACAATTTTATGAACTTCAACAGCCACAGCAACAATTCCAATATAATAAGACGATGAGCGATCAAGGACAACAGCCACAGCAGACCTTTAGCCGAGATCAAATCAGTAATAGTACACAACAGACTGTTACTAATAGTGTATTACCGCCGCCGCAACAATCGTACATTCACAATCTTCAACAGTATCCGCCGCCGAGTTTCCCTTATCCACAACAATTTACTACGACGACTTCTACTAATACTACTCAAGATCATTATAGTAATATGTCTCAAGCGGCGGAAATGATGATACCAACGCCATCGATAATGCCGATGGCCGCACCAACAATGTCTCCATATAATGCTGGAATGCAATCAGTGGTTGTCTTGCCACCGATTACGATGACCCAACAGCAACAAGACGATTCATGGGATGTTCCATTACTATCAATTCCCGAAAATGATCAAACCACCGACGATATTCTTGCCAATGAATTGATAAATCAAACTGAGAATAATCCTGTCATCGATGAAACATATACACCATCTTCAATACCACAACCAGTAGCGGTAGTAGCACGTAGTCCGATGACTTATACGCCACCACCACCGGCAGTGATTGAACCAGCAGAATCAATATCAATATCATCATCACCACCACCACCACCACTGTCCGAACAAGCAGAGTATCGACGTCCAATTGCTGGAAAAGCTCCACGTTACGATTTTATTGAGAAGACTGGTTCTCCTCATGTATTTGATAATACGAATCAAAAGAGTATACCGTTGAAATCTCTTTCTAATAAGGATATTGATGAAGACGACGAGGAGGAGGAGGAAGACGAGGACGATGACGAGAATATTACACCCGATGTCGTTCCACAAGGACCTATCTATAAACGATCGTTAAATGCTCCACGAAAAAATATAAATTTAATGGTACATCAACAAGCACCATACCTTAGCAGTAGCAGTGACGACGATGAGACCGAAGAAGAAGAAGAATCACCTAAAGTCGTAGCAGCATTAAAGAAAGGATGTAAAAAAATTCAAATTTTAAGTAATGTGAAATTGGTGGAGAATATCTTAGATGATGAGAAATTAAGAGATGCTCCGTACGTTAGTCTATCTCGACTTCCAACAACAGTTCGAGATTGTCGTCGTCGCCGTATTAGTTCAGCGTCATCGTCGGGTTCGAGCAGTGACGATGGGGATATACCAATTGAAGTTCTATGTACCAATGACGATGTCGATTACGATGAGGACGACGATGCTGACTTTGAAACCGATTACATTGTCGATAAGCAGCCAAACAAGGTCGTCGATATTGCTGCTACACGCTCGAAATGTCTAGAGTTTTCCGATACCAACGAGGATCCCACCACCGCCGCTATAACCAATGACGATAACAAAAAGGACGACAACGACGACGATAATGATGGCGACGATGACGACGACGATGATGATGATGTGAATAAGTTTATCGTCTGCCACGGTAATACTAATTTCAATTCACGGGATAATCAATTTCGGTTACGTCGTCTCGCTAACGCAAATCAGAATGTCGACGACCTCCGAGTTCCAGTCGCCGCCCAATACTCCGACGACATCATGGATATTATAACGCCGTTGCCAGCCGGTAACCGTGAGTTGCGCTCGCGCGAGACCGTTCGACAGACGTGTTACATTCTTGCCGACGACATGATGCCCAAGACTACTAAGGTCACCGTCGACGTGCCGCAGGATATCAAAAAACCAAAAATACCGCTACTACCACCGCCGAAGCATTTCGGCTACGAGTCCACGGTGAAATCGAGTCCGATAGCAAAGGTGACTATCGGCGCGGCGGACGATAATAATGTGAGTATGTCTCCCGACTCGAACACTATCGTCTATTCCGAATTTAGTACATTGTATCCGCTAATGAATGTCCTCGAGGAAGCTGGAATTCCCAACATTGAGACGATGCAGTTTGTACAAGCACAATATGGCGTAAATATGAGAGCATTGCAGGCATTTCCGTCGCCGGTGTTTTACATCAAGGTTCCATTACTCAATAGCGTACTCGATACGGATCAGTATGTATTGGCGTATGGTGCCGTACAACAGCCAATGGTTCCAGCAGCAATTCATATCTCAAAAACTCTATATGCGATCATTGACAAGAACTTTCAGAAGAAAAATGCACGCGCTACCAATGCCGATTTTAAAGATATCAACAAATACGACGAAGACGAGATGCAGAAGATGTGTGATAGTCAACAAGAAGAAGACGACGACAATGATTCCAAAAAAAAGAAGAAAACATCGAGTCTATCCGACAAACCGAGACGATTCCACTTTGCGATGGGCGAGATCGAAGTTCTGGCGTGCATCTATTGGCACAAGTCGTCTACGGATCTAGTCGATTACGATCCGGAAATTGACCGAGTTGTGCCAAAGAATCGTTTACGTTACATCGTCCAAGAGATTGTGGCAACTCTAGAAAAACGTACGACCATCGCCCGAAGGAGCAAGAAACGCGGCGACGATGTAACCGAACTGATGGACAAGCTGCGCACCGATCGTGAGTTTATCTTTAATTTGATTGTCTTGTCGAATTTCAAAAAGAACAACCAAAAGATCTCACGCGAATGTCTCCACTACTTGAAAATTTACTATAACATCTTCGAGGAGTACATGGACGACGACACTAGAAGCATTCTAAATTATCTGTTCTATCTTCTCAATATACATCATTACAAATGCCAGCACACGCTGGCCACCATCATGCTCGAGCAATACAACTTTACATGCTATCTCAACAAGCGCTATAACCATCTGAAGGAGGAGAGCGTGGAACAATTGGGACATATCGACATCGCAAAGGACGAACTTCTATTGTACTTTGGCGATCTACTCAAAGGTGCAAATTGTAACTGTTTGTCGGAATTGGCCGAAGAGTTGAAGAGATTCATCAAGTATGCCGTTCAGTCGATTGGCGCGTTTATAGTCAAGAGTGGATCCTATATCGGCGAGATAGGACACGTCCAATTGATCAATTCCTATCTTCCAATGCAGGCGAAACGAGCACTAATCCATTCCGTGCATCTGATTGAAATGGGTCAAATGCCGCCATCGACAGTTACCAGTGCGACCGTCTACCTTGATTCCTATATTCGCTGTCTCACGACCTATAACAACATACCGCTCGGAGCGTACAAGTTCGTTGTGAAAGATGTCGAGATAGTTTTGTCGACGCTTCTTGAACTTTTGATCAAGTCGGCCATTGTTCCCGTACTCGTCGCCGAAAAGGACAAGGTGTATGCGACAGCCACCGCGAAGACGACCCGCATCCAGACACTACAACGGACGCAGCGTTATACGAAACGTCAATTGGGACGTATCGAATTCATCAAAGACATGATCAAGGCACTCTCGAACTTCGCCACCGACAGTAAAATTGGTGTTTTTACAAACATTTCGGGATCTTTTGACAATTCGACTAATGTGTCCGATCTACATGATGACGAGCGCCGAGATTACTTTAGTAAAAAAATGCACACTCTCTGCGAGGCGTATGCCAATGGCGAGATCAATACATCCGATGATTTTCACGATTTACTAGCTGACGACTTTGACGCAAATCCAAATTATGATGACGGTCCATGTCCTCGTCGTCCTACAACAGACGATATCGATTGTGATTCCGATGAAGATGAATCTGGTGGTAGCGGCGGCGGCAGTAGTAGTAGGAAGGCTATCGATGATAATGTATATCCAAGAGTATTACACGCTTCTGATTTAATACCAATGAAGAATGTGAGCGACTCCAAGAATAGTGTATTTCGTGTGGATTGGGACGTAACGATCACCGAATCCGGCACGATGTCTATGATTGTTAAAGAAGAATATGGCCAACCAATTACAACCATACATCTCTCCTATTTTGGTGACGAAGACGAAGAAGATGTTGAGCGTTTGAGTAGACATGAAGAACTTAAAAATTTGGAAATTTCTACTACACGAATTGTTCGAGAATTGTATGCGGAGGGTGTCAGATTCGAGAAACCGATCGATGAGATATACACATCTGTCGACAAACATCCAATCGACAACGAAGAACTCAAGTATATCGGTACGGGTTTTAGTGACATGAAGAAACATAAGAGTATCGCTGCTGCCTATGTAACTACACCGTATCCTGAACCAGTTAAACCACAAACTACCATTAACGAAGCATATGAACAAAATTTAAGAGAATCCTCTGACGACGACGACGACAACGACGAAGATGGTGACGACGACGAAGACGAGGATGCCGACGACGAAGAAGTATTAGACGATGATATCGAAGAAACGACGAGCAACGTTGTTATTCCTCATCCTCTTGTCGATAATGATGATGATTCTATCGTCGACGACACAGTCATACAAAATGATGTGATACCAAAAAAACCCAAGAAGAAATCAACGGCAAAGAAACAGAAAGAACCGCACTCTTCGTCCAAGTCCAAACAGATATACAAATCGTTCATGATGGATAACCATTACAGATTACCAATAAAAAATGGACGTCTGATCAAGTATCCGCTCGCCAAACGCTACATCAGTCGGACTGCGTGTCTTCTCTGCAATACCAATAAGCGTTTAAAGAAGAAATCGACCGACAATAACGATGGTTATAATAGAGGTGTCGCTCATCGTATCTGCATATTGAAGTTTTGGGACCAGGAAGATATTATCGGCTACAAGAAAGGCGTGGATCAGCCATTAATTCCAAAAATCTTCTTTAATGCCTGTCTGCAGTGTACCGACATACTAAATGATGAAACGAAATGGCCGACCGATTGCGAACCTAACGAGACGGGCGAAACGTTTATCGAACAGATCGAAAATCGCATAAGAGCCCGATGGGTTGGACCTATCGCTTTCCAATACGACGACGATGGCAATCGTAGTTATGTGAAAGGTCGCTATCTGCCGCCGCTCTATAAGGGTTCCAAGCAAGTTTTGCCGCTCGAATTCAAAGCATTAAACGGTCCAACCGAGGAGGCGATCAATAGGAATTTCACCACCACCAGCCGTATACTATTGCAAATTGGTGGCGTCGTCGCCGGTGTCAAGCATGAAAGCGAAACGCGAGTCATCCGTTCCAAGTTTGAAAATAAAGGTATCTATCTCTATGCTCAGCAACAATTTACGACGAACGACGATGAACGTGCAAAGACCGCACCCGACATGAGCGACGTTCTCGTACCGGCAGTGACTAAGAAAGAAATACCCGCGATCCTTAAGCATATATTAAATCCGAAGAACTGCGATAATCCATACCGAGCGCCCAAGTACATTAAATACGTTCCGCCGACGCCGATAAAGAGACGAGTCAAGAAGACGACAGTGACGGCTGAAAAACCTCCATCTCGACCAGTAGCTGTAGAAACGACGACGACGACGACAATCGTACCGACAACGCCGAAAACCATCGTCGTACCAACAACGCCACCGAAGAAACGACCATCCTCCAAAATTGATGAGCCCACGACTACATTCATGGCACCCGAGTTTGTTGATAGCGGATCATCGTCGTCGGGTAGTAGCAGTAGTGGTAGTGAATCTGATGACGATGACGATGAAGATGCCAATAAAGAATCTCAGACGACAAAGACGACTACTCCAATTATTAACAATTCGCCTACGACGACGACGATACCCACTCCAATTATTACTACGCCATCCATTCCAATTATTAATAATTCGCCTACGACGACGACGACGACGATACCCACTCCAATTATTACTACGCCATCCATTCTAATTATTAACAATTCGCCGCCAAAGACATCCACTCCAAGTATTATTAACAAGAAGTCACCAAAGAAGCTGAGTATATTGCCAATGAAACCAGTAGATATTGACCAGCAGCCAAAACTATTTACTATTCGCGAAATAGTTCCTCCAGCAGCACCATCGAGACCGACTACAATGAAACGTCCATATGTCGATCTTTTGAAGTCTGCGACCGAAGGTGCAAATATCGATATTAATGACGATGTTGGTGCTACTACTGATCCTACTACAATTGTTCCTTCTCCCAGTACTACGCCAAAGAAACGTAAAGTTGACGGTGATAATCCTACTCAACTTGTCCAACCAAAGAAGATTCTCTCTGATATACCATCCGAGAAAAAATCACCACCTCAAGCTAAACCAAAAAGGAAAGGTGGTAATAAGCCAAAGTATGATCGTGTTCGACGTGCACCGATCCAGAAGATGCTCTCGAGTTCCATGTTCGATTTGTCTGATCAAGAATTGCATATCAACGAAGCCAGATCAGTTTTAAAGCGTAAATCTCCTCCACTTGATAATAATGGTGATGGTAATGCGGCAAAAAGGATTGCAATTGAACCGACGACGCCATTATCAGGACCTAGTATGGAACCACCACCAATACAGCCACCACAACAATCGTTACCATTCCTAGATGCCAATGATGACGATGATGCAGAAGAATCCGCTAGAATTGCAGCAAGTAACGCGGAAACGACTATAGCAGTAGCAAATCTTCAATCGCTACTAAATAATACTGAGGAAGATAATCTCAATATTACCATTGACGAGGACGAAATGAATCGTATGCTATAGTATTTTTATAATTTAATAGGTTTTACTTGTATTGTTATCCTAATCTTAGAGTTCTGTGATATTATACTACTACTACTATATATTGTACACAATTTGTATATAATGTAATTATTTCCTATATTTTATTATACGTTTCTACAAACATGTTGTTTATTTGTTGTTTATTTGAGATAATCCTATCTTATCCTAGCCCATGTTAGTTCATTCAAAATAGAGAGATACGGTAAGTTTGTTAACTAAGTGAAGAGAGATTAAGGGTGGGTTTTCACGCGAGACTTTTGACCACGGCTTGACAAGCCTCATAGATGGCGCTAGCGGTACTATATCAACGATAAATATGGCGAAATTAATTTTTGGTGTGACCTTGTCGGAGGAATACACGGTGTGCTTTCCCTAAGCGTATACCAAGTCATGTGATGCACTTATCGATCGTAAACATTTGTTTTCTCCGTCTTTCAAGAACGCGCGTTCTCTCTATTATTTTTCGGTTGTGGTGTATTTTATTTTAGAAGTGCTTGAGTCAGTATCGGCCGACCAGGATTTTTGAAATTGGCGCGTATTCCTAGCGGAAACACAAATAGATATTGAAAACTATTGATTGAAAACTAACCTATAAACCACATATAAATAAGCTTGCTTGTGTGTCATTACACCTCACACCACTTACACCAATGTTATTACATCAATTGCAGGTAAGTTCATATTTATTTATTTAATTGTTGATATTTATATTTCATTTTACAGTACAACGTGAAAATTAGAAATTCTTCATACTTTTTGTGGAAATACAAATCTACAAATCCGATATGTACCTTACAAATGTTTACAATTATTGTTAAAGATGAAAATTATGGCTAACGATGGATTATTCACTCCGGTGAGTACACTTTGTAGCAACTTCTAAGTAATTGGCCGATAAATTAATATACCAGTGGTGCAATTGTTCTGATAAAATAACATACAATGCTGCCGCCTGTATTTTTTGTGCATTGTACGTATTGTACAAATAGTACGTAATTTACATTTTAATGACAATATGCAGAGAATAATATGTAATATTGTGAGCATAAAAACGGGGAAACTAAAATTTGTACCAATTAAACTGGGCTTCGTAATATCATGTCAGTACGTTTGTCATGTCACATTTCTGTCATCATGAATTTTGACGTAAGAAATAAAAATGCCACAATTGAATGAATTTCAGCAGGCAATATTTCATACTTGACGGCATGATCAGCATGCATTCGAGAAAATGCTATTGAATTAAGTGTAGGCAACAATACCAGGAAGAATAAATTGTTGAAATCGGAACAAGTTTGTACTATAAATGCCTAATTTCACTTGACTCTCCCTGCTTTTTTTATGCTCACGATAGTACAATGTTAGTGAAAATTACCGAAACACCAAAATAATTCTCCAACCGTAAACATTAAAAAGTTTTTTCGTTATGGAGGTTATGTAATAACAAAAACCAAAAAACTATGTAAAACTACTAATTTTTGTCTTCCCAGCCTAAGTTCGACCAAAAAAACGCGTTTTTGAGGGTTTCAAGGTAATTTAAAAAAAAAAGGAAAAAACAGCTCTTCCTGTAAAGTAAACAAATTCCTTTGCTTTTAAATTTGAGACTTTTTGCACTCAAAGGGTATTAATTGACAGCATACGAACGGGACAACGATAACTAAAAAGGGAATACATACCGAAAATTGGTCAGAATTGAACAATGGACAATAACTTACAATTTTGTTTTTGGATTTATAAATCCTTGCTTCATCCACTGCATAGTAAAATCACCTATCAATACATGCAGTAAAATATCCAAGAAATGGCTTTAATTAGAAAATCGGTACGAAGCAGCAAAAACGACAATTTTTGTGCGTTTGAACGGAGCGGTATGTATTCTCTTTTTAGTTATCGTTGTCCTGTTCGTATGCTGTAGCGACATTCAATTAATACCCTTTGACTGCAAAATATCTCAAATTTAAAAGCAAAATTAAAAGATCTGTACGATTTACGAAGTTCGGTGCTGAACTTTCTTGGGTGCGGAACGCACCCGTTTCAGCACCCTTAAATAAATATATTTTTAATATGTATACAACAATTTATTCTAGAAACTTGGTATCCTTTTCTTTTTACTTTATCATACGCAGTATGATGAAGTATTGTAATCACGCCGAAAAAAAAAAATTGAGATTTTAGTGGAAATAGGTCTTTATGGGTCCCCTGAACATTTTTGATCAAGGTACAAAAAAATGTCTGTGTGTGTGTGTGTCTGTGTGTATGTATGTCTGTGTGTAAACGATTTTTGTGGCGACGATTCCGGAGAAACTACTAAAGATATCGGGACGAAAGTTCATATTTAGAAGTTTTATGACCAAACTTAGAGCTGAAAAGCTTTTGGTTCAAAAGAGTCCAAAGGAACTGGTAGTTTATTCTAAGCCTTTTTCAAGGATTTTGCAAATGAGCCGCCATTTATGTAATTTCGACAAAATAGTTAAATAATAAATTAAGGTAGAGGAAATTTTGAATAATTTATGCCTATGACATTTTTTGGTAAAACTAATAGTTTAGCTTCAAGAGATAATTTCTATTTGATCGAGATCGGTCGCATCTGCATTGATATGAAATTACATAGTAGCCAGGATTTTCCAAATATTTTCTGTCTAATGACAGTACCGGTAGTGTCAAATGCTGATGTTTTGACAATATCTCACTATATCTGCTGTCAACAGTAAAACGATCTCATATTGTGATAGCGTGTACGGTCCTTGCCTGCCGGCGCCGGCGTCGGATAGGCACCGTGTCCAAAATGCATGTGTTCTGTTTGTTTTTGGTTTGAGGAAGTATGATCATGTATCAAATGGGCTGGGCGACTTGTGGTGGTTGAACATGGACAACACTAGGGTGTTGCATGCAGCAATATTATATCATAAATTGCTATCCAAGAAGATCCCACAATACCTCATACGGAAGATACGCTGTAGAACGGACGTCCATAACCTTAATGTAAGATTCAGGGGTTTGTTGCTCCACCTGCCCTTCGCGCTGAGCTGTATAAACGGTCATTCTCTTCCAGGTCAGTCACATATACAATGGTCTCAGGGAAGATATGCAAACATTATCGTTAAACAGTTTTGGGGAAAATGTGAAGTGTTGTTTGTCTGTTTGCTCAACAGGGGACTTTAGGCATTGAGCGCACATCGGAGGCTGTTTTAATTTTTATGGGCATGTGCGATGTTTTGTTGAGGTGGATTTGCTGCAATTACGTATAATTAGACTCTAGAGTAATTTTTTGTTTGTTTTTGTTTTGATAAGTTCTTGGAATTATTGTTATATTATTGGTACAATTGTGTCTTATTCCTAGTTTGCGTAAGGGGTTCAGTGGAAGAGCAAGGCAATTTGGAAACAAGTGTGCTGATCTCCGCCCTAAGTATAAATATTATTTTGTTGCATTTAATATTGTTTTATGTTAATAAAGGAATTATTTATTATTTAATTATTTATTTATCGGTCAAATTCTGGCTAACTAGTTTTATTTTAATGCAGACCAAATAGATTCTCATGCAGCTAAACTATTAATTTTATATATTGTATGATAAAGTCATGTGCCTGGCCACATCAGATTTTTTAAATAGAAGGCCGTTGTATATTTTTACATTTTTAATTCTTAGATTAATTTCAAAATGTTTTACCAAAAATATTTTTTTAAAATGGTTTCTTTTTGAGTTATCACCAATTAATCAAAATTTCATTTCATCAATAACGTCTAAGTCCGAAACAATTCTCCAAGCGTAAACAGTTTTAAAACAATTTTAAAACAAAAGTTTTTACTCTAAACAATCTATAATTTAAATATTTTTTTAATATACAGAGGTTGTTTATTATAGAAATTTTGTAACCTTTTCTGTCTAATTGGAGATTACACCAAATACACAGCTGAGTGTGTTTCTATGAAAATGCATGTTTGTTTTTATGTTTGGCATGTTTGCATGTTAACATTGTTCACGTTGAACACAACGTCTCATACAATTGAATCGCCGAGATCGAAAACAGTACAAGTCCAATGTAAATCCTATGTACATGTATTGTTTTCGATTCTAGGCGATTCGATTGTATATGCTCAGTATATGTAAGGTATCTGATAAGTTTATTGTTCTAGGTCTCATAGGTACAAACGTGCTCGTAGAAGTGAAGGCCTTATATAAAGTGCACAACTCTGGAAAACCTCTGGAAGTGTTTTTAAGAAGACTGAGAAAGGTCTATGCTTAGAGACTAGTATTAGGACAGTTAGACTTAGGCAAACACATATAGTTATTATTATCAGGTATAAAACAATAATAATGTCTACTTTAAGTATAAACTTGTTTTCCATTTTAGATTCAAGGGCAATTAAACATCACAAAGAGGGATTTGTGTTTCTTCATTGTATACATCAACAATTCACATCCGCGGCATAATATAGAGGAAGTGAAAAGAGACAACGACTTTTGGTGTGGTTCAATGTTGCCAAAACTTTAGCAATTCTGTAAACACTGCATTTTACCAGAAGTTATTATGGGCTACATTAAAAGGGGAACCGATGCACTGATCCACCATATCTTTGCAAAACACAACAAAACGTAAAAAGTGCCATAATCTGCAGATGAGAAGATTGGATTTATTCATATAGCTTATTTCACGTCAACTGTAAATAAGTCATTACTGCAATCATCTTTCTTGCGTCCAAAATTATAAACACCGTACTAAATGGTGCTAATTTTAAAACTAACCAATCCAACCATACCAAATCTACATTTTTATTTTCTTTCTTTAATCTGTGGTAAATACCGTTGTTATATTATGACAATTCTTTGTACTAAGAAAAATGGTATATTTTGAATCATTGGGTTATTCAGAGTGTCCCATTTTTTCCAGCAGAACTTTTCTATCCTTTTCATAAGTTTAAAAAGTTACAGCCGTTTCACATATTAACAAAATTGTATTTTTAACTATTCTAACGTCTTTAAGTTTTGAGAAACCCCTTAATAAGTTGATATGAAACTTTTTACTCAGAATGGAATTTGCATGTAGAGAAACAAATGTCTAAAAGTATCGTATGTACTTTGTTTCCTCATTTGTTACTTAAATTTAGTTTTATTATTTAAAATTTTTTACTTTTATTGTGGGTATTGATTGTGTTCCTTTTTATCGAATTGATTGATATGTTTGTTTATTATTTTTTATTTGTCTTTGTTTTGTTAATATTTCAAACGGACATCACTTTAAGCATTTGTAACAACTATTAAATGTAAATGTAAATGAAAAGCTTTATGGAGAATTATATTTACTTTTTAAAAATATTTTTTTTTTAGAAAAATGTGGGACACCTGTAAAGATCTTTTGTATTTTTTGACAATACATTTTACTGGTAGAAATTAAAGGCGGAAGCCGAGGAACTATTTTCAGTTGTCGTGAGACAGACTATAAAATAAACTCACTATGCTAAGCAGAAATTATTGCAACAATTTTATCTAGTATTATACAAAAGTAGCTTTTATTATGTATTTATTTACGTTTTACAATGTTGGTGTTAGTATCTCTAGCAATTTCAGTGATAATATTAAAAGTACATGAATGTAACAAATTTGTACAATTACATTTCATTTAAAACGATTTACTTACGTAGGCGCAACAAAATTGTTCAATACGTTTATAATAATAATCACAACACACCATTTTATTGACTATTGTCAATAAAAACTTAACAACTACATATATAGATGCAACATATGTATACAATCTCAACATAAGATCTCTATGACAAAAGAACTCGCACTACATATGATAGTATCTAGCAATAATTAGATATATCTGAAATAATTACAAATTTATACACGCCCAATTATGTAGTTTTTGATTTTATATAATATTGCATTTCAAATAATTTGATAATCAAATAATTTAAATGTTATAGATTATTATACTTAATTCTATATTTGAATTCGACATCATGAAAGAAGAGGCTTAGTGAAATATTTTATAATATGTGATCGTTCATAGGGCGTAAATATCTATTTTACTGTAAATATGTACCTATATATGGTTAGCCGGCTATTACGCTTCTTTGAGTTGTAGAGTTGTACGCGATCGTATGTATGTAAATCTTATGCAACGTATTATAATAAAATAATTTATTAATTTAATTTATTTTTATTTTTTCCTTGATTTCCCACATAATACGATATTATAGAAAAGTATTATACTACTTTATTTATTTTGAATTTAATGAAGCAAATTTTTACTAAGTAACGGTTTATAACTTAGTTTTTATTTTATATATATTCGGGGTATTTTATATTTATTTTTATCTGTACTATAGTTTGTACCAAGTGTCATTATAAATAAGTATATATTAAATTCGTAAAGGTAATATGGCTGCAATTGTAAAAAATCACTTAATTAGCTCAATAATTATACCGACATAAATAATGTACATCAGAGTACGTTTGGAGCAGTTGTTTAGGTGGCGCCATCTCTGTAAGACTCATTGAACTTCAAATTCCAACTGTTTCAACGAAACTCTAATTCCCCTGAATATCCCTAGATTTTGTCAACAAAATTTCAAACGTAGTTATCAACAAATTTAGACTACAGATATGCATTTATTTTGGCAACGGTATCCATAACACCATAACGTTTGTAGATAGATGTACTGGAGCGTATGTTTCTGTGTAGCATTCAAATTTGAGGTGCAGTTTCTGGTCCTCACAAAACACCGTTTTTCTCCTGCTCAAATTTATTACATAAAACGTTTTTAGCACTCGAGAATCATCTGTCTGTCTAGATTTATCCTTTATCTTTAAGGATCAACCGGATTTTTGCACTGTATGTACCGTATATTGTCAATGACTACGTACGAAAATACCCTTGCATATGCGTCTAAAATGCGCGCGAAAAGTGCTTGAAAACCTAGCCTTAAATTGAATTAATATTCGCATTTTTGCGTAGTTATTCTACTTGCAGAGCTTCTGTTTCGCAACGCAAAAAGCATGAAGTCGACATTGAGTGTGGCACATTTGAACGTTCGTTCGTTGATCGCGCATCTTCTACAAATAAGACAATTTGTTCTATCGTCTAAACATGATATTGTTGTTTTAACCGAGACCTGGCTGACCTCTGACATTGACTCTGCTGCAGTGGAGATTCCTGGCTATGTCTTTTGCCGAACTGATAGGGAGAAGCGTGGGGGCAGAGTTGCTCTATACGTAAGCAGTGATTTTTGTTTCAAGATTATTGATTCTGTGACATCATCTGAGTGCATTGAGCAATTGTGGATAGAAGTTTGGTATCTGCATATGCTATGGTGGGGGTGGTTTATCGACCTTCTAATAGTCCGTTTAAACAATTTCTCGCGATGTCCGAGGAAACATTGCTTGCCGTTTTCTGTCAGAATGATGAAGTCGTTATTCATGGGGATTTTCATATTAATTTGCTGGACTCTACGAATAGTGTTGTCTCTCGATTTATTGGCATGTTAAGTATGTATGCACTAAAGCAGGCAATAAATGGACCGACTAGAATTGGCTTCAATTCTGTCACACTTATTGATTTTATAATTTTAAAAGAAAGAGTAAATGTAGTTTGAAGTAGGACAATTGACATGTCGGCTGTATCTGATCATAACTTGATTTATGCCACTGTGGAATTTGACAAGTCACGCACAAAGCCGCTACTTAGAACTCACCGGGATTTTCGTAACTTTGATTATATATATTTTGAGGAGCAGTTGAGGTGCATCCTGTCGTTTCAAATGTATTACATTGAGAACATTGCATTGCAAGTAAAGAATGTTTTTCATTTTTAACATTCCGAAGATACTCGACGCGCATGCGCCTATAGTTACTAAAAAAATCTGATGTAGCCAGGCACATGACTTTATCATACAATATATAAAATTAATAGTTTAGCTGCATGAGATTCTATTTGATCGAGATCGATCGTGTCTGCATTAAAATAAAACAAGTTAGCCAGGATTTGACAGATATTTTGATATATAAATACAAACTGATGATTTCGCATCGGACGTAGGATTGGATCCATAGGCTACCACATGTAAAGGTTATCTATGGGCTGACAGTGGTTTGGCGTTAGTGAGCTGCCACATGTATAAGGTTATCTATTGACTGTCACTGGTTTGGCGTTAGTAGCGCCGAATATTACCGGCTAACGGCCGCGGTAATACCGGCCGCGCACTTTAAGCTACAAAAGACCATCTATCGACGGTCCTAATAACTACAGGCCACGCATGTTCAGTTTGGTCACGGGAACCACATCGATAGACAAAATATATACCTCCGTCTCACATTGTTGGAACCGAGACTACACATTGGCGCTATAGGACAAGCTCCGTATAATCCCTAATACGTATATGGATAATATTGACAGTAGGTAGTGTCAAAAAACCAGAATTTGACACTAGCTATTGTCAGAATGAAAATAATTGTGAAATCCTTGCTAACTAAGTTTTAATGCAGACGCGATCTCGACCAAAAGGAATTTGCTCATACAGCTAAACTATTAATTTTACCAAAGAGTGTCATAGACATACATTACACAAAATTTCCTTGAAACCCTTTTGAACCAAAAGCTCTAAGTTTGATCATAAAACTTCTAAATATGAACTTTCGTCCCGATACATTTAGTAGTTTCTCCGGAATCGTAGCCACAAAAATCTGGTACACACATTCACACACACATACACACACAAAGAATTTTTTTTTGTACATTGGTCAAAAATATTCAGGAGTCCCAAAAAGACCTATTTCCGCTAAAATCCACAATTTTTACTTTATCATACGCAGTATGTAAAGTATTGTAATAGTGCCGAAAAAAAAATTGAGATTTTAGCGGAAATAGGTCTTTTTGGGTCCCCCGAACATTTTTGACCAAGGTACAAAAAAGTGTCTGTGTGTGTGTGTGTGTATGTGTGTACCAGATTTTTGTGACGACGATTCCGGAGAAACTACTTAAGGTATCGGGACGAAAATTCATATTTAGAAGTTTTATGACCAAACTTAGAGCTGAAAAGCTTTTGGTTCAAAAGGGTCCAAAGGAACTGGACGTTTCCTCTAAGCATTTTTAAACGATTTTGCATATAAGCTGCCATTTCTGTAATTTCGTCAAAATAGTTAAATAATAAATTAAAGTAGAGGAAATTCTGAATAATTTATGTCTACGATACTTTTTGGTAAAATTAATACTTTAGCCGCTGAATGAGCAAATTCTATTTGATCAAGATCGGTCGTGTCTGCATTAATATGAAACTAGTAAGAGAGGATTTGACAAATGTTATGTCAGATATGACGGATGTATTCTAATGACAGTAGGTAGTTTCAAAGGGTGATGTTTTGACAATGCCTACTGTCAAAAAATATTCGCAAGATCAGCCTGGGGGCGAGCACGAAGTCAATGCGAAGGCGGTGGCGGTAGCTGCATGTGAGTGCTGTGTTTTATTCAAAAATTTTTAGATCAAAACGTTTTACGTTCCTTTAAATATTTTTGTAAAGCATTTTCTATCCTTTTATCGTCGTTTGGTTTTAAAAATTTACCCGCCAAGCTGTTCACTCACTGGTGGGTAAATCGTAAAGATTTCAAATTTGTAAATACAATTTTGGATAAGCGTCCATGGCGCAAGGCACCATTTTTATAGCATTTGAAATTATGTTAATTCATAATGTGTATCTTCTTTAATTAATATTTTATGTTAATGGTTAATGGAATCTAATGCAGCTAAACTATTAATTTTGTACATAGTATGATAAAGTCATGTGCCTGGACATTTTTTTTTCGGCACGATGACAATACTTTATGATACTGCGTATGATAAAGTCAAAATCGACCTAATATATAGACCTAATTCCTGGTCACACTCGAATTAAATGTTCTAAAAGATTCGTGTGGTCAGGCACATTGACTGTATCATACTATTTATAAAATTAATAATAAATGAGATTTTATTTGATCGAAATCGGTCGTATCTGCATTAAAATAAAACTAGTTAGCCAGGATTTGACAGATATTTTAATACAATAATAAGCGGTCGGATTCCTTATTTTTGTTTTCCGCTACATGTTTCCTGTCCTACTGGGCATTTCTTCAGGCGCTATAGGAAATGAGATATAAATTACACAATTCACAATCAAATCCAACTCCAGACAACTCAATTGTAAAAACTTACATTTTCTCAGGCGTGGCCCGTGGAGAACATAAAACAACATACAAAGGTCACAAAAAAAGATATATGAACCTGCAGCACAGATTTTTTTAAAGATGTTTTATACTATTGACATTAGGTATTGTTAAAACATCAGACTTTGCCACATTAGAATGAAACTATTTTATCTGGCGGTTACAAGACAAAGATAAATGGCCAAAATCTCAATTCGGATTCAGAAGATTTTATTCCACTAATGACGCCATTCTTCAGTTAACCACGGACATACAAATGGCTTTCTCTAACAATGAGTCGGTTATGGCCTTATTCTTAGACATTAAAGGTGCATATGACTCTGTTCAATTGGACCTGCTTACCGGGAAACTCAAAAATATTGGAATCCCATCGTCAATTATAAGGTTGATCTACCGTATGTACAACAACAGAAAACTTTTCCTTCATAAATCTGACGGTGTTCTCGGTCCACAAACTGCTAAGGTAGGGTTACCACAAGGCACAATATTATCTCCCCTAATGTATGTGTTATTCACGAAAGAATTAGATGAATGTAGACCAAAAAATCTAAAAATCATCCAATATGCAGACGATATTTGTATATATACAACTGATAAATGTATACAACAATGTACTAACTATCTCAGTCAAGCACTAAGCCTGGTTTCCCGTTGGATGCATTGTAATGGTCTTGAGATTTCTTTTGAGAAAACCAATATTATCACATTTACAACATCTCGCTTCCTATACCAGACGCATATTACATTGAATAATACACAAATACAACACTCACCATCACCGAATGGTGTGCATGTGCATGGGCATGCACATTGTCTCCAGATTAACCTGGAGGTGCCATATTACCGAAATAATAAAAAATCTGAAAGAACTATTAACGTGTTGCGGATGATATCATCATTGAGATGGGGAGCAGATCCTGAGATCTCACTACTTTTCTATAGATCGTGCGTTCGAGCGGTAATGGATTATGGGTGCCTGGCTTACGGTAGCGCTTCCAAAACTCTACTACGGAAACTCGACGTCATACACAATAAGTGCTTCAGGTTATGTGTTGGTTTACTCCGAGATACACCAATTAATGCGCTACTTCCGGAAACAGGAGAATACAATTTAACGCTGAGAAGGAAAACATTAGGCCTCTCATTTTTGGTTAACTGTCACCGCAAAGCGAGCCCTCTTGTTGAGGATATTTACAGGCTGTTTATTCAAGATATGACGTCACGGTTCTGGATAGTCAGAAGTTCCCCCCAGATTATATCATGCTACTACACTCAGACAGATATGCACAGATATGCAGAGTTAACTAGTGCAATTTGCGATAATATCAACCACCTAAGTTACACTAACATAATTGAACCATTTCACTGTCGTTACTTTGATTGTTCGAGTTACAATTCCAATAAAATTAACAATATCGAATTTCACAACTTCTTGGAAACCAGTTATAAGGACTACTACCTGCTTTACACGGACGGTTCCTCAAAAGACGAAAGATTTGGTTGTGCGTGGTATGATCCGCAAACACATTCTTCTGGAGTGTTTGGATTGAGCCAGACGATGTCAGTCTATACCAGTGTGCTGCTGGCAATCTTAGAATGTAAAGCATATTCGACAATCTAGACCATCAAATAACTACCTCATAATCTCAGACTCAAAAAGTGCAATCGACCAACTTAGAAATCTATCATTCTCAAACAGTGTAAACCCAGTAATTATAAAAATAGTTGAAACAGTGCAGGATATAAACCGAAATATCAAATTCTTTGGGTAAGGGGACATGCGGGTCTGATTGGGAATGAAAGGGTCGATGAGTTGGCAAAACAGGGGTGCAGTCAGAACAACAACAATAATACAATAATAACCATCACGGATTTTCATGCATCGGTAATGAGAGAGATTGCCATGGAGAACTATCAACTTTATAGGAACTACGGCAAAGGTAATTTTTACCTGTGAATCCAAAATGCTCCTTGTCGTGAACCTTGGTTTGCAAAGAGTCAAATTAGGAATAAATTCTTTATTAAAACCATATCTCGTCTACGGACAAATCACGGATTATGCCAAAAATACCTCTTTCGAGCAACAGAGCTGAAACTATTTTGTGCTCTTGTGGAGAAGTGGGTAGCCTGGAGCACATCATAATGATGTAATAAAATTATAAACCCCTAACCACAACAAGTATTTTAGAACCTAAATACGTATTTCAGCAACTATGTTGCCATCTTCAGTAGAACCTAAAAACAGGAAAAGAGAGATTAGCACTTCATAGTATCTTTACTGGATATTGTCCAAGCAAATCACTAGTGGAAGTGAGGTCCATGTTAAAAATTACCCTATATATACCCATTTGTTGTTCACACGTCAGTGAATTTTGATCATTGAAGCGTAAAAAACAAGTTTTAATTAAAGCAGGTCAAACAATGGCGAACTAGGTATAGGACCCCTGTCTGAATTTATTAATTTATCTCTATTCAAGTGAATAAAGATACTTTCCAAGCTGTTTAGTTCCCTATTATTTGACACAGCATTTACAAGTTTAAAGTCATCTACAACTACTTTATGACCTGTGTCTAAAATATGTTGAGCCACACCAGATTTTTCAAAACGATCGTTTTGAAAAATCTAGTGTTTCAAAACGATCGTTGAAGATGGCAACATAGTTGCGATGGCAACATAGTTGCTGAAATACGTATTTAGGTTCTAAAATACTTGTTGTGGTTAGGGGTTTATAATTTTATTATTAAGTTCGCCACAGTCTCCAAAATATTGTCATCATAATGATGTGTTCAAACTTTCTAGCTGCCAGACGAATTCTCATTGATAAAATAGCAAAAATTATACCATCGCCTTTTGATTGTAACTCCATCCTAAGTTCCAGAGATGAATATTTACATTCTTATCTTCGAATGACATCAATATGTAGTCTTACTGAAGTAAATTAATGTTATGTGCAAAGACTAGCAGCTGGCCATGGCTCAACAGCTAAAGCCACCAATTAAGAAAAAAAAAGTATTTGTCAATTCTTGGGTAACTAAGATGCAGACAATAAGATAAACTTAAAATTAATGAATAGTTTGAAATGAAAAACTAACTTAGTTTTAAAATAGCTTTCCGAGGATACCTCGTACAACCTTCTCTTCTAGATTGTTTCCAAATCGCGTATCAATATCACCCACTTCCAGTCAAACCGGAAGGGCTTCCAGTTCAAATCGAAAGTTGATAACATCACTATCGTTTATCCCCCTCGAGCCCTGTCCCCTTTTGCACCAAATATTTTCTCCGTGCAGCAAAAATGATACTTGTTACTGAAATTAATGTATTTAAGATAAAATAGTAAAATCTTTATTGTTATTTTATATTGTTTTTCTAAAATAATATTTATTTTGTCATTACAAATTTATTTTGAGTGAAAATGAACATGTTTCATTGTATAGACTATAGGTACTACTACCGGTTCCATTCTGTACCACGAGTGGCACACAATGCAACAAATAACATGCTGCTATATTTTCACTATTAACTATTTACCGCATTTTTTTGAACTTCAACTTAGGTTATATTTATGGTGTAAACACCATGTCAATTACATATCACAATTCACTTTGTCTCTGATTATTTACACACAAAATATATCTAAACAATAATAAGAACTGTTCCATTGTGTACCACTCTCCCTAAATGCAATAGCTATGTCGGCTTCTGTACTCACTAAGTGATTGATTTTCGGTTTAAAAATGAACTCTCTCATATCAAAGTAGAAATTTTAATCCTTCCTAAAATGTATAAAATGTAGCCCTTAAAATGTATACTAAAACAAAACCGGTAGAGTAACTTTCCCCCGGTAAACTGAAACATGAAGTTATGTACAAAACATTTATATTGTTTTGCAGACAAACTAATTACTCCCAAACGTCGAAAGTAGACTTCCTACTCCGTATTTCTAAACCATTCCAATAAAAAATATACAATATGTATGTATTGGAAATAAAACCTCTTTGATTGTTATTTATTTCAATAGGAACCGGTTTCCATCAGCTAAGTGATCATCATCAGCGTAAATCTAAAACGCAGAAGAAGCAATAATTAGATAATGCTTCTTGTGAAAGTTACAGTGGACAATACTACAATTTAAAAAATAACTATTGGATAATAGAGTTACAATAATACAACAAAAACTTACGGTCAAGTTATCAATGAAATAATAAAAAGTGTAGAGCAGCAACGACGCTACAGGCACCTCGCTTGGAGAGTGAACGGAAATGAAGGGAAAACAACGACGAGTACAATAAGTATGCAACCAACGTCACACACGATTACAGGTTTCTATCTCGAATCACACGGGCAAGACTGAAGTATATATTTGAAAACAGGCTGGTGTGGAAAGTTGATTTGATCGTTAAGTAGAGCAATGAAGGGAAAACAACGACGAGTAAAATAAGTATGCAACCAACGCCACACACGATTACAGGTTTTTATTTCGAATCACACGGGCAAGACTGAAGTTTGAAAAGAGGTTGGTGTGGAAAGTTGATTTGATCGTTAAGTCGATTGACATGTTTGTTAAATTTAAGTTTCTCGATTTCGTATTGCTCAAGTAAATCGAGTTTATACTTTATAACCTTTTTTACATCTATGTAAAAGTTTAAAGTTTTTATAATTTAACTTATGACCTGTTTCTAATGTGTTTAAATAAATTTGATTTGTTTCTCGTTTTATGTTCGCTGATTCTTTGTGAGATTTTCCTTCCAGTCTGGCCTATATAAGACGATCAGCAATTAGAGCAGCTGATCGAGTAGACACCAGAACAATCCATGATAGGGGTGGGGATTTTGAAATTGGATAATAAATTATAAATTTGAGTAGAACTCTAAAAAGCAGGGAAAATATTAAACTTAGGTAGAATTTTGTTAAGTTTGACAGTAGTTTTGTTATAAGTGAATGGTTTGTAAATTCTGTCTGATGACCTCTCATTAATGTAAAGTGGATCAGTTTTAATTATGGTTTGGCGCAAAAGACGGTCGATGTGCTTTGTCGGGAATGAGTTTTGTAAGGCAAGTTCGCGTATAAAATTGAGTTCGTTAAGTTTTCGAAATCTAAAGGATATGTAAGGCAGTTGAGCATGAAGCGGCAAGATGCCATACGTTGGGAAAAAGGATGTGCTGAATTAAAAGGGATTATTGTTGGAACAGAGGATGGTTTTCTAAAAATGTAAAATTTTTATTTATTGTTCGTTTTAGTCAATGGTAAATCAAGGAAATTCAAAGTTTGGTTGTTTGCTATTTCTAAAGTGAAGTTTAACTTATTATGTAAATTGTTTATAAAGATCAAAAAGTTGTCAAGCTCATCACTGTTACCATTCCACAGACAAAACACATCGTTCACATAGCGAATCCATGTAGTAATATGACGTTTGAATGGGTTGCTGACATTGATAATGTATTTTTGTTCAATAAAATCTAAATAAATTTCGGAGAGAACAGAAGACAGACCCATTCCCATCGGTAATCCATCGTTAAGTTGTTAAATGTGCAAAAGTTCTGTTTGACGATATGTTTGAGTATCAAGCTGTAGTGAGAGATCTTCGCCCGACTATTAAGATGTTCATTAAAAAGTTTGTCTACAATGTTTAAAGTAAAATCCAGGGGGACGTTGGTGTACAGGTTAGTTACATCAAACTTAGCCAAATTTAAGTTTTTGGTGTGTTTAATAAATTGATTTGTGTCTTTAACAGAGAATTTAGGTTCAAAATTCAATCCCTCAAAGTCATTCAACATGATTTTGACAAGTTCTGAAGTTGGGGAGTCGTAATAAGCTGTGATTGGACGTATAGGGTGATATATAGGGTTATGCAATTTTGGTAATTAATAAAATTGGGGTACGGAACAATTTATGGGAATAAAAGTAGTGTAAGTAGTGTCCTTACAAGTATTTACAATCTGTTTAGTCTTTGTTATCATGTCATTTAAAGGGTTTTTGCGGAGTAAAATATATTCGTTTTCGTTAAGGAACTATAAAGTTTTTTCAATACAATATGTGTATGTCGGGAGGCCAACTTGACGGTACAAATAACAATTTTCATATTTTCAAAAGCCATGTGCTCTCGACCGAAATAAGTTTACTCCGAAACCCCTAACGATTCCGAACGATTTGCATAAAAATTTATTGTAAAATTCAAAATTTATTGGACTACCCCTCGGAAGAAAGTTTAGTATTCTGTGGGCTTAAGATTTTTTCTTATTCTGTAAGTAAAAAGAAAATATCCGGTCTGGGTGCCCCCCCCATAGGTTGTGGGCTAGTGTGCGACGCATCCCTTGCACCCACGGTAGCTCCGCCACTGTGTATATGTATGTGGGATTCCATGGTAACATCCGACGGACAAAATATTTTTGGGTGCACTGGCCAACGAAGGTCAACTGCATTCGGCACTGGACATGCTACTAAAAGTTACCTTTTATAGGAAGTGCTGTGCTGGATAACGCACTGAGTTGATAATAGAAGACGAGTAGTGTCGTGGACATCTCAATAACTTGTCTATATTTGATGGAGATTGTTATTAGTTTAGACCACAATCCAAACTAGTGGTGTATCTAAAATAAAGCTAATCGTCATACGCCTTTATTCGGAATAATGCCAGCCAAGGAGAACACAGGACCAGCTCACGCCAATAGATAAGACGGTATGTTTCTGTGTATTTCTAAATTCTTTCGTATTGTCCCTCAGTATAATAATTAATAAAATGTTTAATTAGAAAAAGTGTTGTTTTTAGTCAAAAAGCGACGGCCGAATAGTATTTTCCTGGTAACTATATTACATTTAAACTCAGGGCCGTGTTAACATAAAACTGTGCCCGGGACGAAAACAAAGCGAACGCCCCCCCCCCCCCCCATTTTTGCCAAAATTACTTAAACTGCTAATTAAAAAAATGCTGTAAAGGTAATCAATAAAAAATAAAAGTCCGAATAAGGAATAAATAATATATTGAAATAGGTACATACGCATACATACGCTTACATACGCATCCTACCGAAAAAAATCTGATGTGGCCAGGCACATGACTTTATCATACAATATATAAAATTAATAGTTTAGCTGCATGAGAATCTATTTTATGGAGATAAATCGTAGGTATTGTCAAAGCATCAGCATTTGACACTACCTACACTACGTCATCAGAATAATAGTTATTTATGTCACAAGTGCGGAAAGTACGGAATAGCGCGACGAGCGGTGATGCGGTGCGTCACCGAAGACGGAGCGTCGCCGTCGCACGTGAGCGAGTAGCGCTATCTAGTTTTTGGCAGGAGTGACATCAACGTTTATTGTGTTGCGTTTTGAGAAGTATGTATTTAGAAAAAAATAAATAAAAATGGTATAGGAAATGTTAGCTTGGTACCACTTTGACGAAACGTCAAGTTTAAAAAGCTAATTCAAATTCTGACAGATTTATATTCGTTCATGTCACTGTAGATGTCACATCCGTACCAGCATACTAAAATATAACTACACACATCGCTATACTTTATTTACAATTTTCTCAATTTATCGTTTTTACAATTAGATATAACAACGGGTTGATATTTCTTATCAACAAACAATAAAATTGGTGATCTTATTTTATTTGAAATTTGTATTTTGTACTTTCGCACACTAGAGCGGCAACATTCCATAGCGGTTCTCCAACCTCTGATGAAATCAGCTGTTTTCGAATGTGACAGCACAAAAAGATATTTGTAAAAATCCTGGCTACTATGTAGTTTCATATCAATGCAGATGCGACCGATCTCGATCAAATAGAATTAAATAGAATCAAATAGAATTGTGCTTGTTTTGCTGCTAAACTATAAATTTTACCAAAAAATGTCATAGGCATAAATTATTCAAAATTTCCTCACACACACACACAGACACACACACACACAGACATTTTTTTGTACCTTGCTCAAAAATGTTCAAGGGACCCAAAAATACCTATTTCCGGTAAAATCTCAATTTTTTTTCGGCATGATTACAATACTTTAGCATACTGCGTATGATAAAGTAGAAATAAAACATGTTTCTAAACATAATAAGATAACATTAATGAATATAAAGAACACGTTACTTAATGAAAAGAACAATAGTCTATGTGTATTGGGTACATTCTAATGTAACATTTTAAAAAATCAATGTTCTTATTGCATATTTTGATTGCACAACATATAAAGCATAAACGGTAAAAATTTCAGAATTTCATTCAAAAAATTAACGATCCATCTCCAAAAGTCGAGTGGCTCGCCGAGACCGATTATAGATCGATTACCGGAACCATTTTTAACCACCTCTAATATGTACCATCTTTCAATATTTTTCAGAAATTCTTTCCAGTAGTATATCCGCATTTCTCCTCTTTAAAATGACGTATCATCTATTGTGATAAGCTTAATAGTTTTCGTGATATCGATAAAAATATGAGTGGACAAGATTAAATGTTTGGGAATGTGTAACGCGGCGAATTGTTCTGCGTGATTTGTTTGATATTCCGTATGGGTAGCGCCATCTATCGCTGTCTAGGGCAACTTGGTGGAGCTCGGCAGGAACTCGGCAGGGTGTGAAACGCTGCTAGCATCGGGTTTCCGCGCGCAAAATTGCCGAGGCCACGCCCCCGTCATTTACATTTAATTAGATCCCACGGTTTTTACTGTTTGGATTCACGGAATTTTGTCTTGCAAAATCGTTGTTCACTTTGTACTATAGTTCGCCGCTGTTACTTGGTTTAACTTTCCCTTGGTTTCCCTATTCCGACAGAAATTCTAGGTTTCCGTTTTTTCTGCGTTTCCGGCCGTTATTTTTCGTGGCCGTAGTGCGGCTTGCAGCGTGCTTTTCCGGCGTCTTGTCTTGTCAATCATCTTGGAGTGTACACGTGTGATAGATTTTTGGAAGCCCGTTGAGAATTATAGGAGAGGATTTTGGTAGTTTGGAGGTCCCCCTTATCGCCGTAGTGCGGATTTATCTCGACCAGGCTTCAACAGGTGTCCAGGTTGTTGATTTAGTGGAAATCTGGCCACCACGCCATTGTGCGGATTTAAACGAACTTCTATCACGTTCACGTAGGCCCAGTGTCCATCTATTTTTGGGTAAGCTCTCTTTAGATTCGATGAGATTGTCTGGTGGCAATTGGTGGGTCGATTCTACGACTATTTCCTCTTTTTAGGCACCTAATACGAGGCCGGAGACCCCTCGAACGTTCGTAGTCACCTAGCACGAAGCGAGAGACCCTTCGTAAGTCAGTAGTCACCTGGTACGAGGCAAGAGACCCTGCGTAGGTCCTTCGACATCTAGTACGAGACCTTTTCGAAGTATATCGAGTCGGAGTTGGTGGCACCGTGACGGGACCGGCACGTGCGGTGATTATTATCCGTCGTGGAGGATCCAACGCTAGCATCGGAGCGTCTGTAGGTGGCAAACAGTGTCTCGAAGCTCCGGATAAAGGTCAGAGGTCCTATATTTTTCCGATCAGCTGTGGCGGACGCTCGTTGTCCCTCGGAGGAGCAGGCAGCTCGTATATCTTTTTTTTGGTTGTGCCTTTTGTTGATTAGTAGTTAGTATCGCTACGATTGTGTAATCGTTACCCGTCGAGGAGCCTTCCGCTCGCACACCTTTTTATGGTGGCGCATTTGATTAATAGTAGATTAGTGTGGCTACGATTTAGTAATCGTTGTCCATTCCGGAGCCTTCAGCTCAGTGTTATTAATTGTTAAGTGTTTAATTATCCGAAGATATCGCTCGGACCATCGGTGCTCAACCCGTATGTGTTATTAATTACCTTTTTCTTTAATTTCGAGTTTGCTTTACGTACTCGTAATTTTGATTACCCGTTACAGTATTTATCTTTGTGGATTCTGAATTTAATTCGGATAACTGGTATCCGCTGGTATAATTTCCTTTGATCGTTCAAGAATTTTTAACGGAAGCCGTTAGTGGCTTCGGAGTTTATTGTATTTTCTCAATTGGGCGTAGCCAAGTTGAGTGCCGATGGGAATTTAATTTTCTTGTGGGACGGATTGCCCCCATATATGCTTGCCGAGTTTAGTTTTATTCTTGTTATCAACTTTTCAACATCGACGTCGGGTGCAATAATTTTCTGGGGATTTTACCCAAATCTACAGCGAGTCGCGACGCGGTTTGGCCAAGCTTCGTGTCGGTCGCTATTATTATTTTTTTATCTTTACGAGTTGCGGTTTGGGCTCGAAGCCCTTAAGTGTGTTGAATTGTTTGAGTTATTATTGTTTTGTTTGTGTGCATTCCCAATTATAAGCAAGCCTTCGGCGTAGCATCTGCGTGGTACTTCTTGGCTGTACCACGAATTATTGTGTACCTGTATACCGATGCAGATTATATTGGCGATATCATCGTTGACTTTGGAGGCTAATAAATTGGTTGAAGATACATTTACTTTGCTTGTTCCCTGTGTTGCCTTTATTTCAGCTGCACTTTCGTAGTCGAGTGCTGTTTCTCCAACGGATTAAGACTGACGTGGCGCCCTAGAACATCGTATTAAGGAACCGTTTGGTTACTGTCCCACGACCACCTCCCTGGTTGGCCGGAGCATCCGGGAGAAACGCATGAGCAGCACAGGTTTGGTAGAAGTCGACGTATTTTGGTGTTTCTTCGGCAACTTTAGGTCTTTGGTATTTTTGCGAAAAAAAAGGCGTTACATTGGCGCCCAACGTGGGGCCATTAATCATTAATTAGGAGGAGCTAATTGGGTCTTGGACTTTGCCGGTTGGGTCTAGTTTCTTTTTTTTGTCTTGGCTTTGCTTCTTTGATTGGGACTGGCGAAATTTTGTTGTTATAGGATTTCGTTCTCGGGTGTTGTAGGTTTTGTTATATCTTTGTTTTGCAGGAGTTCCAGTGGATTCCCGTGTTGGTGCGGGTACCCTTTTCGGATCAGGAGGAGATGATCGGTTTGTCGCTCTGCGGATTTTATGCATGCCTTTTGCCTTCTTCCGTGACGGAACGGGGAGCTCGTGGTTGTTATTTAGTTTGTAGGACCCTTCTTCGTGTCTGGATTGGCGAGGTTGGCGTCTGCCGTGATGGCGTATTTGTGGCATGGTGCCGGATTGTTCGCTCCCTGTTGAGCGTGGCCTTGTGGGTCGTTGTTGATGCGTTTCCCAGCGCTTGGTAATTTTGGGGTTTGCTGTGTTTCGTTTTGTTTTGTAGGTGCTGTTGTTTCAGTGTTGTGCACCAGCGCTCTGTGTTCCGGGGCATACAGAATACGGACACGGCGAACCTGCCACCAGTAAGAGTCTGGTAAAAGGCCACGGAAGACTTCCACCTACCATCATCTCTTGTAGGGATCGGGAAAGGGAGCGTCTCACAATGCGTGAGGACTCCTCATCGTTGCAAAACGATTTCGGCTAGGTTGTTAGCTTTGTCGTCATTTTGACGTTATACTTCGGTTGGCGGTATTTCGGTTGATTGGCCGTCTTCCTTAGTTTTGGGATTTCTCTGTTTGTTAGTACCACCACCCCAGAGGTTTGTTCTGGTGTCCCCTGGGTTTTTGTCTTGCTTATCGTAGTTTCTTTTTGTTGTTGGGTGGTACCCTTTTTGTTGAGAGCTGTGGTCAGCTCTATTTTTTGTTTTCGGGGCGAGAGTCGTCGGTGCCTGGTGTTGGGGTTGTGCGGTGGCAGCAGTGGTGAGTTCCTTGGTTCCTGTCCCTATGTGTTATTGCTGGTTTCCAGTGCTGTCGATGGGTACGAACGAGGTTTGATGCACTTTTCCGCATCTTACGCAACTGCCCGTCCCTTCCTTCTTTTGTGTTGTCCTCTCCCCATACCTTTTCCCCTCCCTACTGTTGTCGTTGCACCGCCTTGGCATCTGGTGCTGGCCCCTCAAGCTTTTTTATTGCTTGGTAGTTGAGTTGTTGGTGTGGAGGCATCGTTGGACACACGGGTTTGCAGTTTGATGCGTTCGGTTCGCTCCTTTGGATCTGGGTCGGAAACTTTCGTGGAAATTTTCCTCTGTGAGAGGAGAGGGGGAGTGTAACGCGGCGAATTGTTCTGCGTGATTTGTTTGATATTCCGTATGGGTAGCGCCATCTATCGCTGTCTAGGGCAACTTGGTGGAGCTCGGCAGGAACTCGGCAGGGTGTGAAACGCTGCTAGCATCGGGTTTCCGCGCGCAAAATTGCCGAGGCCACGCCCCCGTCATTTACATTTAATTAGATCCCACGGTTTTTACTGTTTGGATTCACGGAATTTTGTCTTGCAAAATCGTTGTTCACTTTGTACTATAGTTCGCCGCTGTTACTTGGTTTAACTTTCCCTTGGTTTCCCTATTCCGACAGAAATTCTAGGTTTCCGTTTTTTCTGCGTTTCCGGCCGTTATTTTTCGTGGCCGTAGTGCGGCTTGCAGCGTGCTTTTCCGGCGTCTTGTCTTGTCAATCATCTTGGAGTGTACACGTGTGATAGATTTTTGGAAGCCCGTTGAGAATTATAGGAGAGGATTTTGGTAGTTTGGAGGTCCCCCTTATCGCCGTAGTGCGGATTTATCTCGACCAGGCTTCAACAGGTGTCCAGGTTGTTGATTTAGTGGAAATCTGGCCACCACGCCATTGTGCGGATTTAAACGAACTTCTATCACGTTCACGTAGGCCCAGTGTCCATCTATTTTTGGGTAAGCTCTCTTTAGATTCGATGAGATTGTCTGGTGGCAATTGGTGGGTCGATTCTACGACTATTTCCTCTTTTTAGGCACCTAATACGAGGCCGGAGACCCCTCGAACGTTCGTAGTCACCTAGCACGAAGCGAGAGACCCTTCGTAAGTCAGTAGTCACCTGGTACGAGGCAAGAGACCCTGCGTAGGTCCTTCGACATCTAGTACGAGACCTTTTCGAAGTATATCGAGTCGGAGTTGGTGGCACCGTGACGGGACCGGCACGTGCGGTGATTATTATCCGTCGTGGAGGATCCAACGCTAGCATCGGAGCGTCTGTAGGTGGCAAACAGTGTCTCGAAGCTCCGGATAAAGGTCAGAGGTCCTATATTTTTCCGATCAGCTGTGGCGGACGCTCGTTGTCCCTCGGAGGAGCAGGCAGCTCGTATATCTTTTTTTTGGTTGTGCCTTTTGTTGATTAGTAGTTAGTATCGCTACGATTGTGTAATCGTTACCCGTCGAGGAGCCTTCCGCTCGCACACCTTTTTATGGTGGCGCATTTGATTAATAGTAGATTAGTGTGGCTACGATTTAGTAATCGTTGTCCATTCCGGAGCCTTCAGCTCAGTGTTATTAATTGTTAAGTGTTTAATTATCCGAAGATATCGCTCGGACCATCGGTGCTCAACCCGTATGTGTTATTAATTACCTTTTTCTTTAATTTCGAGTTTGCTTTACGTACTCGTAATTTTGATTACCCGTTACAGTATTTATCTTTGTGGATTCTGAATTTAATTCGGATAACTGGTATCCGCTGGTATAATTTCCTTTGATCGTTCAAGAATTTTTAACGGAAGCCGTTAGTGGCTTCGGAGTTTATTGTATTTTCTCAATTGGGCGTAGCCAAGTTGAGTGCCGATGGGAATTTAATTTTCTTGTGGGACGGATTGCCCCCATATATGCTTGCCGAGTTTAGTTTTATTCTTGTTATCAACTTTTCAACATCGACGTCGGGTGCAATAATTTTCTGGGGATTTTACCCAAATCTACAGCGAGTCGCGACGCGGTTTGGCCAAGCTTCGTGTCGGTCGCTATTATTATTTTTTTATCTTTACGAGTTGCGGTTTGGGCTCGAAGCCCTTAAGTGTGTTGAATTGTTTGAGTTATTATTGTTTTGTTTGTGTGCATTCCCAATTATAAGCAAGCCTTCGGCGTAGCATCTGCGTGGTACTTCTTGGCTGTACCACGAATTATTGTGTACCTGTATACCGATGCAGATTATATTGGCGATATCATCGTTGACTTTGGAGGCTAATAAATTGGTTGAAGATACATTTACTTTGCTTGTTCCCTGTGTTGCCTTTATTTCAGCTGCACTTTCGTAGTCGAGTGCTGTTTCTCCAACGGATTAAGACTGACGTGGCGCCCTAGAACATCGTATTAAGGAACCGTTTGGTTACTGTCCCACGACCACCTCCCTGGTTGGCCGGAGCATCCGGGAGAAACGCATGAGCAGCACAGGTTTGGTAGAAGTCGACGTATTTTGGTGTTTCTTCGGCAACTTTAGGTCTTTGGTATTTTTGCGAAAAAAAAGGCGTTACATATGTCACTACACGTCTACAATTGAGCACAGTTTTCACGAAACCTTGTTTTGTTGGGCGGTTGAAACAGTTTCGCAAAAACTAACAGGCCGATTTAAAAAATTCTTACGGCAGATTGACTTGCTATCGCAAAAACTAGGATTATTAAAAAATATTAATAGTTGTAGAAGTGAATGAGCCTTTTAGAAGAAAAGATATAAAAAATGCGAAAGAAATTATTATTTTCAAATAAGTTGGATAAAACATTTAATTATTGATGAAACCGGTGTATTTTAGGTTAATAATATGGTGATATTATTAACCTATATTATTTTGACAAAATATGTCGGTAAACATTTTCATCTGGTGTATTCTAGTTTGCCCGATAGCGAGTCAATCCACGAATGCATGAATCCCCAAATCATCCCGTAAGTTTTTGCGAAATTGTGTCAACCGCACACGGAAACAAGGTTGCGAGAAACCTGCCCTTAAATTATAGACGTGTACTGACGTTCCCGAACTTTTAATCTTGTCCACTCATATTTTTATCGATATCACCAAAAATATTAAACTTAACACAATAACTGATACGTCATTTTGGGGAAATGTGTATACTACAGAAACAAATTTCTGAAAAATATTTAAAGCCGTATTTGGGTTGGTTAAAAAAGGTGCCAATAATCGACATATATATGTCGATTAATTTTTCGAATTTCTCCCTGAAATTCTTACTGTGTATTCTTTAAATATTGCGTAATAAAGTACGCAATAAAAAATTGTTAATTTTTGAAAATGCAAAGGCAGTATTGACATAAAATGAGGATAAATATGTTTCTAGACTGTAGGTAATGCAACAAGCGGCAAAATCATCAATTATTTTTTCCATATCTAGTAATCGAGAAACACTACATTCGATTGAAAGCAAACGCAAATTTGCAAGCCTGTCCTGAGCCATTGTAGCTCTTAAATAATTTTTTACCAATTTAAGTTTACTGAAAGACCTTTCAGCAGGGGTCATCGGTAACACCGGTACTAAGAAACATTCGATATGCAGTTACCATGTTCTTATAATTGGCAGTTTACTCAAATCGATGAATTAATTGGAGGATTTCCAAGTGTTATCATTTAGAGACCGAAATATTTTTTTGCACTTAAATTTCACACACAAAGAGTTGCCCGTTTGAATCACCTCCATTTTTCCTAGTAAGGTTGAGAGTATGTTGTTTCTTCACAGTTTCTTCATCATGTGAAATAATATTCGAACCACTAAGGAAAGCAAAATCTTGTGAAATCTGCGAAGTTTTTCAAATCTCCATGTAAGTTGCTCCATTAGAGATTTACGATTTTACTTTATCATACGCAGTATGATGAAGTATTGTAAACGTGGCGAAAAAAAAATTTGAGATTTTAGCAGAAATAGGTCTTTATGGGTCCCCTGAACATTTTTGACCAAGGTACAAAATAATGTCTGTGTGGGTGTGTGTGTGTGTATGTGTGTGTATGTATGTGTGTACCCGATTTTTGTGACGACGATTCCGGAGAAACTACTAAAGGTATCGGGACGAAAGTGCGTATTTAGAAGTTTTATGACCAAACTTAGAGCTGAAAAGCTTTTGGTTCTAAAGGGTCCAAAGGAACTGGCTGTTTCCTCTAAGCATTTCTCATGGATTTTGCAAATGAGCTGCCATTTCGGAAATTTCGTCAAAATAGTTAAATAAGAAATTAAAGTAGAGGAAATTTTGAATAATTTATGCCTATGATATTTTTTGGTAAAATTAATAGTTTAGCTTCAAGAGCAAATCCTATTTGATCGAGATGGGTCGCATCTGCATTGACATGAAACTACACAGTAGCCTGGATTTGACAAATATTTTTTTGTGCTGTCACCACAGAAATGTCTATGGCTGTCACACTCGAAAACAGCTGATTTCGTCAGAGACTGTAGAATCGCTATGGAACGTTGCCGCTCTAGTGCGGCAATGTACAAAATACAAGATTCAAATAAAATAAGATCACCAATTTGATTGTTTGTTGATAAGAAATATCAACCCGTTGTCATATCTAATTGTAAAAACGATAATTGAGCAAATTGTAAATAACGTATAGCGATGAGTGTAGTTATATTTTAGTATGTTGGTACGGATGTGACATCTACAGTGTGATGAACGAATATAAATCTGTCAGCATTTGAATTAGCTTTTTACTTTATCATACGCAGTATGTAAAGTATTGTAATCGTGCCGATTTTTTTTTTGAGATTTTAGCGGAAATAGGTCTTTTTGGGTCCCCTCATCATTTTTGACCAAGGTACAAAAAACTGTCTGTATGTGTGTATGTGTGTGTGTACCCGATTTTTGTGACGACGATTCCGGAGAACTAGTAAAGGTATCGCGACGAAAGTTCATATTTAGCAGTTTTTGGACCAAACTTAGAGCTGAAAAGCTTTTGGTTCAAAAGGGTCCAAAGGAACTGGCTATTTTCTCTTAGCATTTTTCAATGATTTTGCGAATGAGTCGCCATTTCGGTAATTTCGTCAAAATAGATAATAAAATTAAAGTAGAGGAAATTTTGTATGATTTATGTCTATAACATTTTTTGGTAAAATTAATAATTTAGCTGCAGGAGCAAATTCTAGTTGATCGAAATCGTGTCTGCGGTAATAGTAGGTAGCCAGATATTTTGAAATTTTTGACAGGATTCAGAACGTCAGCGGTTGCGAAACGTCAATTCAACATTGGAGAAGTCATGTGTATTTCTAGTGCGGATAGCAATGTTATGTTTTCGCGAATAAATACAAGAATGATTGCAGGGGGTATGTTAAGAAGACGGGGTAAAAACCCGAAAATATAGTATGCTGGAAGCCAATATAATATATTAAACATCAGAGCCAACACCCTTCTTACTTTATCATACGTAGTATGACATGAGTATGACAAAGTATAGTAACCTTGCTGAAAATTATTTACCAGATTTTGTGGCGACGATTCCGGAGAAATTACTAAAGGTATCGGGACGAAACTTCATATTTAGAAGTTTCATGACCAAACTTACAGCTGAAAAGGTTTTGGTTCAAAAGAGTCCAACGGGACTGGATGTTTACGCTTAGGTATTTTAACGATAAGTTAAATAATAAACATTAAGTAGAGGAAATTCTGAATAATGTATGTCTGACATTTTTTGGTAAAATTAATAGATTAGCTGCAAGAGCAATTCTATTTGATCGAGATCATTTGCTGGGTCGCATGTGCATTAATATGAAACCAGGATTTAACAAATATTTTTATGCTAATGACAGTAAGTGTCAAATTTGACAATACCTACTGGCAATAGTATCAAAAATCGTTCAAATTCTGGCTAACTAGTTTAATTTTAATGCAGACACGACTTATCTCAGTCAAATAGATTCTCATGCAGCTAAACTATTAATTTTATATATTGTATGATAAAGTCATGTGCCTGGCCACATCAGATTTTTAAACTTGACGTTTCGTAGAACTGGTATCAACCTAACATTTCATATACAGAAATACAACAATTTTTGAATTTTTTTTTAAATACGTATTTCTCAAAAGGCTACACAAAAAACGTTGATGTCACTCCTGCCGAAAACTACATAACGCGACTCGCTCACATGCGATGGCGACGCTCCGCCATCGGTGACGCGCCGCATCACCGCTCGTCACGCTATTCCGTACTTTCGGCACTTGTGAGATCAAATGCTGATGCTTTCACAATACGTACTATTGATACTATTGACTATCAAAATATCTGTCAAATCCTGGCTAACTAGTTTAATTTTAATGCAGACACGATTTATCTCAATCACATAGATTCTCATGCAGCTAAACTATTAATTTTATATTTTGTATGATAAAGTCATGTGCCTAGCCACATCAGATTTTTGTATACAGCTATAACAAAGCCTGTATGACGTTCTTATGGCCGGACTTGTGTTATTACTATTTTTATATTTTTCTACATAACTAGTACTAGCTTTTTCAGACACAAAAAAATGTGTTTTTTTATAAAAGCTGCTTCTAATTTTGTCACAGCTTGAAGATTTATTTCAATTATGTATTTAGTGAGGTCCGCCAACTTATTATATAGTTAAAAACATTGTTTAAATTCACATTTCCTTTTTTAACTTTCACTGCTGGTAGCGATCTCAGATTATCTATTACATATTCAACATGGGGGCCAACTTCACGATGGCCCCCCCATCATTGGAATTTTGAAGTTTTTATTACACCATCATTTAACCATTTGTTTGACCATGTTTGACGATTTTTGTTTATTTGACCACTCTCCGTTTTGGAGATATAGGCATTTTTAAAATTGGGGCTTCCGTGAAGCTGGCCCCCCATCATTGGAAGTTTTTATTACACCATCGTTTGACCATTTGTTTGACCATGTTTGACAATATTTTTATTTCGTTTGACTACCCTCCATTTTGGAGATATAGGCATTCGTAAAATAGGGGCTACTGTGAAGCTGGCCACCGATCGTTGAAAATTTGAAGTTTTTATTACACCATCGTTTGACCATTTGTTTGACCATGTTAGACCATATATTCTTTTTCGTTTGACCACCCTCCCTTTTGGAGATATGGGTATTTTTAAAATAGGGACAACCGTGAAGCTGGCCCCCCATCATTGGAATTTTGAAGTTTTTATTACGCCATCGTTTGACCATGTGTTTGACCATATTTGACCTTTTTTTTTTCGTTTGACCACCCTCCGTTTTAGAGATATAGGTAATTTTAAAATAGGTACTACCGTGAAGCTGGCCCCCCATCATTGGAATTTTGAAGTTTTTATTACACCATCGTTTGACTATTTCTTTGACCATATTTTTATTTAGTTTAACCACTCCCCATTTTCAAGATATAAGCATTCCTAAAATAGGGAGTAGTGTGAATCTGCCCCCCCGCCCCCCCCCCCCCGTCGTTGGAATTTAGAAGTTTTTATTACACCATCGTTTGACCATTTATTTGACCATGTTTAACCATATTTTTATTTCGTTTGACTACCCTCCATTATTGACAATCCAAATCTCCGCCCATGCTTGGTTTTAATTTCTCATTCGTGCTTGAGTTTCTGGACTTTTTACGTTTGACCATTTTCCGTAATCGAATAACTATGATTGGCCATATTCTGGAATTTTTGAAATCGCTACGAATTTTGAATTACAGCCGACAAAGTGATTTTACCGATGACTTTAATTAAAATATGTTCGCAATTGCGATTTATAATAGTAAATAATTGAATATTCACAATTCTAACGTTTGACCATTTTCTGTAATCGAACAACCTTGACTGACCACATATTTTGGTGTTTTCAAAACCCCTACTAATTTTCAATTACGACCGCCAAAGTGATTTTGACGGTTACCATTGAAACGACTCTTATGTCTCTTATGCAATATTGGTAGCAATTTCAAATATTCCAAAACATGGTCAATCATGGTCATTGATTGCGGAAAATGGCCAAAAGTAATAGCAAATATTTAACTGTTTCCTATGATAAATCGTAATTAAGCGTTTCAAAGGTAACGGTGAAAATCACTTTGGCGGTCGTAATTCAGAAGGATTTTGTTCCAAAGTTCCAAAATATTGTCGATCAAGATTATTCGATTTTAGAAAATGGTCACAGTTCAAAATTTTGAATATTCAACCTCTTACTATGATAAATCGCAGTTACCTGTTTTAATTTTAACTCTTTTTTACTACTTTTAACATGGTCATGGAAAATATTTTGTTTGCAAAAGCTAATAAGTATTAGAAATTAAGCAATGCATTTTTGAAATGTAGATGCAATGCTCTTTCTAGTAATATATAATACGGTAAGAAAAGTTATGCATAAATAACTGTAAAGCACTACTTGTGTGGGGTATGCGCGCAGTAATTTTTTGCGCGTAACCGATAGGGTCAACTTTGTCGTCGTGTAGAATAACAACAAGACCTTCAAATAATAAAATGTTTCGGCAAATCTAACTTCAATCTATCTACTTTATTATAAAAATAATTTCTACTTTGTAGAAGGTAGTTGGTGAAAATCATTTTTGTCCCACCCGTATACAGCGGAGCCCACTGTGCGCCGTACCGCCAACCATCGTACCTACAACCGCCGAACCGCCAAGAGCCGAATGCCAACCGCCGAACCGGCAACCACCAACCGCCCGCGCCCCCGTTTGAAACCAATTATCTATAAATATACCAACAAAAATATGAGTTTTTAAATACACATAATAATAAGTTGTGGTGATTAATTACAGTGACAACGATAAAGTTATTGAACGTCAATATGCTACAGATATAAATATCATTTACAAGCATTCTATGAAAAGAAGTAAGTTATCCCTAAATTAAAAACTACATCGCTTAGAATCAGTTTACGAATGAAGTAATTTGTTGTGTATACTTTGAGCAATTAATAGATCATTATCGCTTTCTAACGCTAGGCACATTATCATTAAATAACTAATGTGTTATGTAGAATTGTAGTAGGTATCCCCGTATACAAATACGTTATTCTGTGGAGTAGTTCATATTAATGATATTTCTAAATAATATCTACATCGCACAGTGGTCGAATATGCAAATCTAGCCGTTCAAAATTATGTTTGACCTATGGTCCAATTTAATCCAAAGTAACATAAACATGTTTCTAGATAATCAAATTAAGATAACCAAATGACTTAAAACCAATCAGTCTGCCACCGTGGAAAATTTAGATAACGTGCTAAGGTCCGATGTATATTTTTGTACTATTTTTCATTTCAGCATCAATTTGATTGTTGTGTTGAATAATTTGTTACCAAGTGATTGTGAATGTCGTTGGTGTCAACGTTAATATGGCCGGTTTGTCTGAGGATGAGACTTGATCTTATATTAAATACTCAGTGAAAATTTGGAAATTTAATTAAGCTTACAGTTTTATTAAATAAATAGAGGCACACTTTGCCACACTAGACGTACACTTTGCTACCCTAACCATGACTATATATAGGTCTGGGGAACCCAACCACTGGTCGAGGATGTACGACATTGCAAAACGCTGTGACACGTGGAGATTTTGGCTACTGTACCCTTAGAAAAGTTCTAGTCAATAATAGTTCTATAGTTTCTTTAATGAAATAACCATTTATCGCAATCTTCAAATATCGCATTTTAACTCAATCAACAATTGTGTCATTTTAAACAATTATAATTCTTTCACTCAACACAAACATAATTATTTGAAGTAAATAAATCTTGTTCGTTATAATATACAAATTGTAAATTTTAACTGAAAACATAAGTTGTTTGACACAGATAAACGCCCTTCTACAAAAGACCTATTTCAAACAAATGCGTTTTTATCCGCAAAATAAATATTTCTTGGCCTCTATTGAAACACCATTTTTTGAGTCAATGCATATTTATTTGAATTATACAAAGTTGTCTATCTGTGTAGGATAAAATTGTGCTACCTAACAGAATCTACAAATGTATTGAATATTTCAGTAAGATTTTATATTTAACTTTTTTCCGACTTACTACGCTAACCTTAACTACAGCAATGATAAATTGCGCCACCTAAAAAAATTAAGCGAGATACAACATTCAACAATTCCTGGCTAACGACCAAACGTTGGCTCAAAAAAATCGACAAGTTTAAAGCCTTCTGCACATTATGCTAGGTTGAAATTTGGGTAGCGAAATTTTGGTTTATATGGTAGGTAGTTTTTGAGTATATAACTAAATTTTATTTTTATGTGATATTACCACAGCAAAGTATTATTTTCGCATATTTAATACAGTAATGTAGTATTTGTTTTATTATTTGATTGTGTTTTTGTGGCAGTATGACGATGTGGACATATTGAATATGACTTAATATTTTCACCCACTTACTGTCCTCGTGAAGAATTACAAAAAGGTGACAACCCTGGTATATATCTATAATATATGTACATCATTAATGCTGTTTTTACTTTATCATACGCAGTATGCTAAAGTATTGTAATCATGCCGAAAAAAAAAATGAGATTTTAGCGGAAATAGGTCTTTTTGGGTCCCCTGAACATTTTTGACCAAGGTACAAAAAAATGTCTGTGTGTGTGTGTGTGTGTGTGTGTGTGTGTGTGTGTGTGTGTGTGTGTGTGTGTGTGTGCGTGCGTGCGTGCGTGTGTGTGTAAACGATTTTTGTGGCGATGATTCCGGAAAAACTACTAAAGGTATCGGCACGAAAGTTCATAATTAGAAGTTTCATGACCTAACTTAGAGCTGAAAAGCTTTTGGCTAAAAAGGGTCCAAAGGAACTGGTAGTTTATTCTAAGCCTTTTTCAAGGATTTTGCAAATGAGCCGCTATTTCTCTAATTTCGTCAAAATAGTTAAATAATAAATTAAAGTAGAGGAAATTCTGAATAATTTATGCCTATGTAATATTTTGGTAATATTGATAGTTTAGCTTTTTAGGTTATTCTAAGCCTTTTTGAAGGATTTTGGAAATGAGCCGCCATTTCTGTAATTTCGACAAAATAGTTCATTAATAAATTAAAGTAGAGGAAATTTCCAATAATTTATGCCAATGAAATTTTTTGGTAAAATTAATAGTTTAGCTTCAAGAGCAAATTCTATTTGATCGAGATCGGTCGCATCTGCATTGATATGAAATTACATAGTAGCCAGGATTTTGACAAATATTTTTTTGTGTTGTCACATTCGAAAACAGCTGATCTCATCAGAGGTTGGAGAACCACTATGGAACGTTGCCGCTGTAGTGCGGCAAATTTTAAAATACAAATTTCAAATAATGTAAGATTACCAATTTGATTATTTGTTGATAAGAAATATCAACTTGTCTTTATATATAATTCTCAAAAACATTGAGGTTTTTTTGGTAGGGATGTGTCATGAACAAATATAAATCTGTCAGAATTTTAATTACCTTTTTAAGGTGCGTTTTCATTAGTGATAATGGCAGTGGTAGCAGACGCCGTTACAGTATTTCCAATAGAAAATTGATAGTGACTCATGTTTATGCACATGCAAACTAATGTGTCATTATCACGATATGTAAGAAACACTATAATTTCGTATTCTACCACCGCCATTAGCTACCATTACCTACTAATCGGAACGCACCTTTAAACTTGACGTTTCGTCAAAGTGGTACCAACCTAGCATTTACTATACAGAAAACATTTATTTTTTTTAAATACGTATTTCTTAAAAAGCAACACAATAAACGTTGATGTCGCTCCTGCCAAAAACTAGATAGCCGACTCGCTCATATGCGACGGCGACACTCCGCCTTCGGTGACGCGCCGCATCACCGCTCGTCGCGCTATTCCGTACTTTCGGCATTTGTGACATAAATAACTATTATTCTAATGACGTAGTGTAGGTAGTGTCAAATGCTGATGATTTGACAATACGTACGATTTATCTCAATAGAATAGATTCTCATGCAGCTAAACTATTAATTTTATATATTGTATGATAAAGTCATGTGCCTGGCCACATCAGATTTTTTATTTTTACTTTATCAAACGCAGTATGATAAAGTATGTATGTATGTCTGTGTGTGTGTAAACGATTTTTGTGGCGACGATTCCGGAGAAACTACTAAAGGTATCGGGACGAAAGTTCATGTTTAGAAGTTTTATGACCAAACTTATAGCTGAAAAGCTTTTAGTTCAAAAGGGTCCAAAGGAACTGATAGTTTATTCTAAGCCTTTTTCAAGGATTTTGCAAATGAGCCACCATTTCTGTAATTTCGTCAAAATGGTTAAATAATAAATTAAAGCATAAGAAGTTTTGAATAATTTTTGCTTATGACATTTTTTGGTAAAATTAATAGTTTAGCCGCAAGAGCAAATTCTATTTGATCGAGATCGGTCGCATCTGCATTGATATAAAACTAAAAAGTAGCCAGGATTTGACAAATACTTTTATGCTGTCACACTCGAAAACAGCTGATTTCATCAGAGGTTGGAGAACCGCTATGGAACGTTGCCGCTCTAGTGCGGCAAAGTACAAAATTCAAATACAAATAAAATAAGATCATCAATTTGATTGTTTGTTGATAAAAAATATCAACCCGTTATTATATCTAATTCTAAAAACGATAAATTGAGAAAATTGTAAATAAAGTATAGCGATGAGTGTAGCTTTATTTTAGTTTGTTGGTATGGATGTGTTATCTACAGTGTCATGAACAAATATAAATCTGTTAGAACTTGAATTAGCTTTTTAAACTTGACGTTTCGTAGAAGTGGTATCAACCTAACATTTCCTATACAGAAATATAACCATTTATTAATAATCTTTTTTAAATACATATTTCTCAAGAAGCAACACAAAAAACGTTTATGTCACTCAGAAAGCTACATAGCGCTACTCGCTCACATGCGACGGCGACGCTCCGCCTTCCGTGACGCGCCGCATTACCGCTCTTCGCGCTATTCCGTACTTTCGGCACTTGTGACATAAATGTGACATAAATGAAATGCTAATGCTTTGACAATACCTACTGTCAATAGTATCAAAATATCTGTCAAATCCTGGCTAAATAGTTTTATTTTAATTCTCGATTAAATAGAATCTCATGCAGCTAAACTAATAATTTTATGTATTGTATGATAAAGTCATGAGCCTGGCCACATCAGATTTTTTTTAAACATTTTATGCGTGGCTACAGCTATATATTAGAATTTTAACACACACTTTATTTTTCATCTCAACCATGTAAGAAACAACCCCATTGTTACTTAAACTTCTTTTTATAGTTTTTTGTAAATTCACAGGTGCAGTATTATTATACTCAGTAGGTTTCAGAACTTGAAAAGTAAATTTGTATCTAAACCACCCTCAAAACCCAACCCATAAGCACTTTCTTTTCTACTTTTCCTGTATTTGCTATGATATAATGTTATCATAGTCACAAGATTTCAGAATCTTCACGCCAAACATATATTTTAACCCCCTTAGAACATCCCCTATAAGGCTGAGATTTTTCATTATTTTCCGCCTATCTAGCGCCTACTTTAAATTCGTTTTTAGAAAAAAAATATTTTGATCTAGCTAAAAGTGCAATATCTACCTGTGCATCGTTTAGAAATATTCTACGAAAATATTAAATAGGTACTTAGTAATTACCAGATCATTATTAAATACTCGTCTTTTAAGTAAACCCATTAGCATTCTTTCTATATAAGTGCTACTACACAACCACACATCACTCAGTGTATTAGTAGCGGTTATAAAATGTTGACTTGCAACGTATGTGAAAAGAATTTCGCGCAGCAATTTACTTTAACGCGTCATAACTTAACAGTTCACACAAAAGTTAAAACGTATGAATGCCAAATATGTAGCAGGAAGTTTACTCGCGGTGATAGTCTAAATAAACACATGAAGCGTACACATGGACGATCACACAAAATCCATACAATTTCATCATCTTCAACCTCTGCAGGCATCACATCACCACCTCATGAACTGGATAATCTGCAGTCAAAATCTAATAACCTGCGAAGATCTGCAACTAATAATGATGACAACCTGAGAAAGTATGTGAAAGGTGTGCATGGAATCAGACCTACAACTACCTCAGGTGTAAGTAACGAATTGCTGAACCAAACCTCAACATTAGCAGTGGGCGGACTTAAAAGAATGAGAGCACCTTCGCTCGTTGGAAGTAGCAAGAGAGCAGCAACATCATCATCATCAACAACAGATGGCGATGTTTCACTGTGTGAGATTTGTGGTGAAGTTTTCGCCTGCCCAATATCTCTGGAAACTCATTTGAAGACTCATAGCCAACCGAACATGGGTCCAAGAAACAAGAGAGCCGCAGCATCAACAGGTGGAGATTCTTTACAGACCGCGGATGATGTTGAAATATTGGCATCCTGCTACAAAAACAGGGTTGCTAGCTATAATATTGCAGGATCCCTCCCCGATGATGATATTTCGCAATATCTGGGTAGATGTCAAGCAAAAGCTATCTTACTCATACGCGACCATATGATCCATACCACATCATTAACAATTCAAATTAAGCTAGTCGCTGTTTTTGTTAAAACTGGTGTTAGAGATGATCAAAATGACGAGGAAGATGTGATAGTATCGATGAAGAATTTCAATACAAAATTTCGGGTGGTGATGTCATCTACCGATTTAGATAAAATCTATGGTGATATGGTTCGGGAAATTATTGTGCGGAGCGATGAAATTCAAGAACGTGAATCGGGATGGCCATTATTCACCATATCTCACCTCGAGGTCAATATTAGCGAATATCACCCGCTTAATGGGTCATCATATATAGCACCCCCTAAGGATATTGCAATAAAGAAGGGATGCATCAACATAAGAAACGAGGAGAATGAATGCTTGGCTTGGTGTTTAACTGCTGCTCTCCATGCTGCCAATCAAAACTCAGGCCGAATTTCGAACTACCCACATCACTCACAGGTATTAAATCTCACAAACATTAATTTTCCGCTTAAATTAGTGCAATTTTTAGAACGTGCACCTGGCGAAAAAAAACTATTTATTATGGCAGCTTTCATTACGCTGAATGAGTAATAATGATTTGATGAATATTTTTTCATTCATTCAGAATTCTTTTCCGTAAAGTAGCATTTACATAACAAGCTACGCTGTTGACGTATATGGAGCTACAGAGTAGAGTACTCTGGTGATTGGCTCTGGTGTCCACGCTGACGGATTCCTAGACATGGGATTGGACCACGCTGCACGCTGGAGCAATTCTCTAGAGTACTCTACTCTACGTTATGTCATCAGCATAGCTTATTGTGTAAATTTGCCATGTACCCTTATCAGTCTTTAGATTTGTTTGTACTCGTCGTTGTGAATTATTCAGTATCAACCTCATGGCACGCCACGTCTCATATGATGACTTGTTTTTTAACGGTTTCATCCATTATACAATGAGAGAAACAGAGAAAATATACTTTTCACGAGGCATAGTGTAAGTTATTGAAATGGTAGAACTGCACATAAAGGCATATACGAAATTTTCCAAACAACCTCAAAATCTCGATTTTTTTCCAAAAAAAAACGGTCAGATCCAATAGAAAGTCAAAAAGTTATGGACGTTCAAATTCAGAAGTTTCCCATTATTTTCAGATTTTCTGAACTTTAACAACAGTTTGATGACCTGTTTCAATCCATAATACGTTATTTCTATTTTTTTTTATTGAAAGCCCATTTAAATTTGCGTTTAATTCGAGTTTGTTTATTAGAATCTGTTGAAATTTGACTGAGGTACCGAAGTTTAATCACCGTCTTGACATTCACACTACGCAGAAGGAATACGGCCCGACCGTAATAAATCCGCACCCGTGATTCACATTAACTAGACATTATTTTATTTGTTTATAACCTTGTTTTATTGTATTTTAGTCTATCTAATATGTCATTAAGTACTATTCGACTTGTTTCCAAATATCGTAAAATTATTAATCGACAATCTTAACCTATTACTAGGCTTACCATACATCCCGGTTTGACCGGGACAGTCCCGGTTTGGGCCATCGGTTCCGGCGTCCCGGCCGGTTTGGTCTTATGTCCAAGTAACAAATCACTCAGATCAAAAGATTGATTCAAACTAGTGAATCAGGTATTTTTGATCGGTAGAAGACATCTAGCTTTGAAACTTGCAAATGGTAGAATTTTGGAAATCTAAAAAGGCCTCATGTCATATGTTCTTTGACAAGAAAAATGCTTTCATTTTACTACTTTTCGATACTTATTGAGAGATAAACAAAATAATGTTGATTTAGGGGTAACAACTCCGTTGCTAACAGGCAACAGAGCGACTAGCCGATTAGTATTGTAACAATATGTAGTATCGACAGCCAAAGAAACACAAAGTTGATTGCTGAAAATTGTTTATAACGTTTTAAAAATTCCTGAACGACGATATTCCATACGTCAAAATGTAGACTACCTATCTTAATTAGTTAGTCACTATTTCCCGTTCTGTAGCAAACATCCTTTAAATCACAATAATTTGCATATATTTTCTGTGCAAGCTTTCAGATATACTACGAAAAGCGCTACAGAAAAATTGTTAAACTTTTACAAAAATTAAATGTATAGAAAATGGAATCGAATAGAAAATGGTCTTTGCTTCATATGACAAATTCGTAGGTAATTAATCGTTGTATTTACTCATTTACGCTGAGAAATTTTCTTTGTGGCATACAACCCCTATATCACAGTAATTTTGTCTACTACTTGTTTGAGTATTGCGGTACAAAATACATATCTTTACAACAGAAAAAGGTTTACAACTTTTACAAAAACTGTTTAAATTCTTTTCTTTTAGGCCAAATTGTTGGTAATTGATTGGGATTACACTTTAAATCATTACATTAAAAGCTGAAAAGCCTCCACATTGCGATATTATGTATGACACCAAGTGGAGGTAGGTGATATTTTGGTTGGCTGTTATAACAAAATGTTTATAACTTTTTCAAAAATGATTATATAAATTTCCACCAGATAGTAAATTATTGGTAATTAGATGCGGGAGGCCTATTCATGAATGCAAAATGTTTTGCTCTTAGGTGAAGAAGCCCTAAATAACGATATTGTACTATGTTGTGTGGCTTCAACTGAACATTACTTTGTTCTGCTTTAGCAAAATGTTATAACTTTTCTAAATGTTGTTCTATAATTTTCTGTCATGCGTGAAATTGAAGATCATTAAGAGGGGTTAAATCCTTTCGTAGTCCATTTCGGAACATTTTGTAAATACAGGCTATGATTGTTAACATACACAATTTAATAATCTAACAAATGTGAATATTTATAAAAAACTAACGTCAATTTTTTAGGTGTAAAGGTTCCCGTGCTTTATACTTGCAACGTTTTCAAAACATGATTATTAAAATATGCTTCATTAGTTTTTTTGATTTGATTATAGAAGATATTATAATATTGTACATTCATGTACATTCAGCGAAAAATAGCAGAGTTTCAATGAATAATTACACTTATTCCAGTTTTTCTTTTGTCACAAAATGTTATATAGACATTTCAAAGCGCTTTTTGTTTGTAGATGACGAACCGGGAACGTCTCCATCACATCTTAGATTTGTGTTACGCAGATTTCTTGGTTTGGAATCTATGAAAACAAAATTGAAACGATATCTCACATTTCGCGTCTTATCTGTGCACAGTAATTTTTGCTGTTTTGGGTTGAAATATATTCATTATTTGGTATTCAAATTTACTTTTGTGGGAACGGCCCAACTGTTGTTAATTTTGGTATATCTGATGTTCGGATTATATAAAAGACAAAATACATAAGACATATAAGTCAACTTAAGGAGGCGTGGCCAGGCTGTCTGTCCGTCTGTCCGTCTGTCCGTCTGCCCCTCTGTCCGTCTGTGTACACGATAATTGCCGTAATTTTAAAGTAATTTAACTGTGCACGTTTTACTACATCGTCATTTTTTTCAAAATATTTTATTATTGCTAATGCGTTGTGGTTTTCCCGTTTCCAACATATAAGTCAAATATTTTTAAATTCGAAAGTCATATCTGTAGAAACGTGCTCCTCAAATAACTTGTTGAAACAAGATCATGACATTTGAATTAGCAGTGTTTTACGTAACAAATGTTTATGTAATAGTGTGTAAGTATGTGTTAGTGGAAACTATCAACAAGTTTTCGACCCATAGAAAAATATGATCGTAATTTATCCTGCTTTTCACATGCTAGATCACCGAGAATGAATACAGAGTATTTTTAGCGTGTTGATATAACTTCAATAATTTCATCATTGTCACTGTAATTAATCGCTTACATTTAAATTTCCGGTAAACATTTTAATATTGTACCTATTTAAAAATATTTTGTTTGATATAATCTTGGAAAATATATAATATTTTTCGAACCGTACACGTTTTTGCTTTACTACAACCGGATGAACCGGTGTTTGGTAAGAGCTTACCATGTTGTCGATGAGTTGACTCAACATTCAACAATTCAACAAGCAGACAGCGTCTAGGTTCTTTAACGTGAGAGATAAAGATTGGTGTCTCTAATAGTTTCAATAAATGCATCCATTGGTTCGCCGTTAGTTCAGAACAATGGGGAAAAAGAAAAGTCCTTCTTCTGCGAACTAGTTGTATTTAATTATATGCTCTGGTATATATACCATAGCATATAATATACCAGAGCATATAATTAAATACAACTAGTTCGCAGAAGAAGGACTTTTCTTTTTCCCCGTTATTCTAAAGATTGGTATTTGATGATCCTTATGCTGAAGGACAATAAACGATACTGCATAAATGATAATAGATAATAATCAATTTATTGAACCTTACGTTCGAATAGGGTAGGTATTTTTATGAGACGGGGTATTTTTCTCAGACAGACAATTGCTTTCAAACAGGTACTGTTTTTTTTTTCTTTTGAAACTGGTTGCTGTTTTTTAAACAGGCGCAGTCTAGTTTTTGTTGATGAGGAACCGACAGTTTGACGGGTGTGAGGATACCCTGGCGGTTTGGTGGTTTGTGTAGCCGATTGGCAGTAGGTGGTTTGACTGTTGGCGGAATGAACTAGAAACCGCGTCGCATCGTATGGTTACCTAGAGTTCGATTGCGAGGAATTGTTTTATATTCAGCCTGTAGTGTAAAATACAGTTTTGATAGTTTCTGGTGCAAAAACGTTGCAATATTTTACTTTAAACTGGTAAAGAGTTGGTTGGATTTATGATGAATATGCTTGAAAGAAATCTGATACAATACCGTTTTATACTAGCTGTAAATTGTTTCTAAATTCTGTACCAAGTTTCTCTTCATTAGTACATTTTATCTAACAAATGAATGCGTCATTTTTATGTCATATCAATAGCTTAATTATTTTTTTACATACATTATATTAATAGACACTTTTGAAATCCCAGCCGTTTTTAAAACGCCCTGCGCTGTAACATTAATTTCGATTGGATATTTTGTGTAACTTGTCTAAAATTATGCACGCTTATTGCAATATTTTAAATCTTCTGTTTTATTCTTCAGGTGTACGAGAGAATGGATCCAGATTTGTATTCACCGACAATGGAGAAGTTTGTTTGCAGCTTATGTGGGTTCAAGTTTAGCCAACAGAGGTATTTGGCAAACCACTTTAACCTTTGCAAGGATATCCACGATCCTTCAGAAAGGTTAGGTGCAAACACAAGTAAGTTGTTTACTTTACTACTTCTAGATTTATTTTATATCCCATTATACAAGTTGTTTCTCTTTTCTAGATACGATCAAGCAGGAAGATTGCAAAGTGGAGTTTCAGAACCTGGAACAGCTTGACGAAGACGCGTTAAATTGCAAGACAACTCAACCTAAGTATGTCACATCTTTTAAACTATAACAAAAAATTTTTATGTAACGTTGTCATTTTCTACAATCACCTCTCTTGCTGTATTACACCAGGTAAATAATAATCATGTAATAAATGGTAAAATCTCTGAATTTATTGGTTTAATAATGATTAAGTGCATATGATGAAGTGGATAAAAGAATTTTTAGAAAAGTAGTCAATTACGCTGTTGAAAAGTAATTACGATCTTTTACAAATAACAATTTTGATAATAACTAAAATAAATGCGTACTTTGAACTAAAATTCAAATTTCATATAAAGTTTGGCGTTTTTTTGACAATTTAGAGATTGTACTAGCCTTTGTCCTGTAGCTTCACACGCGTGGATGTCTAGATTTAGTAAAATTGTGTTCAAACGAAACGTTTTTTGTGAAACAACACGAAATATTGTTTATTGCGTGATGTCTTATCTAATAAGCACTGTTTATTATAGTCTGTTCCATTCATATGCACATCTATATGATTATGTTCGTGTTGTAGACAGACTGTAGACAGTGATCCACAAATTGCCTTTGTAGTAACAAGTAGCGCGTTTTCCTATGGTTAAATGAGCATTTGCATTTCCCCCGAGCCCTGACGATAGGGGGAGGGGGAGAGGGGGAGAGCAAAACCAGTATTTTGGAAACTAATATCCGTAAAAATTTTCAATTTGGCGCTGCTGTTGGTAGGAAGCGACGTGCATGTTAGTTGAAAATTTGATTGTCGCTACCTATATGTTGTCATAAAGTGTAGTACTACGACGAAATGTAGCCCGCAGCTATTTTTAGTGCGCGGATTTGACCGATAAATTTAAACAAATTGCTCAAATAAGCTCCAAAGAAGCTTGTGTACGGCAATTTGCACTTTAACAGCTGCGTCATAGTCTTCGACCGACCGCAGCAGTCGACATTATCACATCTCCACATTTTCCGTAAAATACCATCATGTCTTACTCACTACTTTACTACTCACTACTAAATTATCCATTTTTATCACACAAAATAACAAAACCCGACATGGACACCGAGAAACTACAAACACGGGACTTTACACGGCTCGCCCCCCTATATTCTATATGCGTTTGAAATGATCCTAATACATCATAATAATATCAATGCAGTTATGAACGTATCGTTTAGTGAGGTGAATGGAGTGAGGTTATGTTTATTACAGTTTACAAGCATAACATTAACACTAAGCTGTTTTGGACATATGTTCTATGAACTTTCGTTTTGTGAGGTTATGTTTATTACAGTTTACAAGCATAACATTAAAAGTAGGCAGTTTTCGACATATGTTATCTGAACTTTCATGATCAAAATAACTCACGGAAGCAGCCCTTAAAGATTGTCGCATAAATTAAGAAACATCAAAAACATTGGCCATGAAATTCCTAACCTCAAATGTAATCTTGAAACTCACTTAAACTACAATTTTTTATTGATACCTCTCAACTCTAGGATTGGTTGAACCATTACGACATGATTGTTACAACTTGAGTAGTTTAAACTTTAAAATATCTACCAGAAATCAGATTTCTGTTCTTTTAAACCCCTCTTGGAACGAAACGCCTGTGTATTTCCTTATATGAAAATCAGTCAAATTTTGTTTCCCGCTGGGCAGTTTTACTAAACCGGGTGTATTCTTTTGAGTTAGAAACCACTCTACCTAAGTTTTGCTCCATACTCTTACACTAGCGGCCCTATTTTAATAAAATTTAAAGCATGCGATATCTAAATGCACTGCCACACTATGCAGGTACGTGACCAATGTTCGTCATTGGTGACAATCTGCGTAGCGTGACCCAATACCGTATATTCACTTTGTCAACAAGTTGATATTGATTCAGTGCAATACATGTCAAGCAGTTTTACTAGATACCTTGAGACGCAAGGTGATTATTTTTGTACCCTGGGTCATGTTTACAAACGTCCAACATGTGTTACGTTTCCGGACTACATGTCACAGGTATACAATTATAAAAACTACAGAAGCAAATTATGTATCCTCGATTAGTGATTTTAAATATAGGCTGCCCTATTAGCCCAGTCATTTTAAACCAAATAAAGTTAATAAAGTGAAACTGCAAATTGGTGAACTTAGTGTCCTGAACAACATACTAAATATCCTAAAAAATCCTGTGTCTTCGTCATAGCTTTTTATGGTAAAATACCTATTGACGTAATTGCCCGACATTGTCAGAAATCACTCATAACTCCTTCAAACCTGCCATTTAGGCGTTTAGAATGATGCTGAACCCGAATACATTGTAAAATGTAAAACTGCGGTGCAGAAACTTGAAATTATGGAAACCTGATAAATCTAGCATTTTCATTGGTTTATAAGCAGGGCCACCCTAACCACAGGACTAAATGGGCTATAGCCCTGGGGCGCAAACCTTTTGGGGGCGGCAATTTTTATTGGTGTTACATGACTTGTTTGGCGCGCTTACAAAACAAGTGATCGAACATATGCTTCTGACAGATCGACAAAAAAACACGTGCAACTGTTGTGTTGGCAGGTATTTCTCCGTTTCTCCGCTGCTAGCGCCTAAATCGAAACTCTTCCAGGGGATTTACACAGACACGGTCATCTGTGATTTACCGTACTCTTCTATAGTAGTGTGCTATTTCTCAGTTTCGGCGTTATGTTTTAATGGCTCATTATATAATTGTTTACAGTCTTGTGTCGTGTAGCAGGGGTAACCATGGAACGAAAAAGTTATCTGGCTCCGCCAATCGTAAATTGAAGGAAGATAAGGAAGCGAGGCAAAAGCTTTTCTAGAAAAAGTACCTCCATTCACAAATGTCTTTAAAAAAAGTGAAACAATTTCCAAGGAAATTACACAACAAAACCTTCAACAGCCACGGCTAGCAGATCAGGCGGGATATTTAGATGACGATGAAGTTAATAATATGTGAGTGTTAGTTATGATGATCCTGCACTATGGGGAAGATTAAGCGAAGATAAAATTATAGATATAATAAAGAACATTTCTAACGTAGATGTAGATATTAAAAAACTGGGCTTTACTGCGTCGAAAGTGGTCTACAAATCACAGAGCAGGTATGCTACAAAAACTATATTTTATAGGCATTTACTAAACGGAAAACAACAGAAATGAAACTGGCTTTTATACTCACATTCTTCAGGAAAGTTTATTGCATCCCTCGCAAACTATTTGGTAGTCCGAGTAAACCATTTAGTGCAGGTTTTAACGAATGGAACCACAGTGAAAAAATTTCGGACCATGAAAATTCTGCCCAGCATAAAGAAAACGTATACTCGTTAACCGATCTACAGATAAATATGAATATTTCAAAAATTATTCAACTATATCAATGGAAAAAAATCTGATGTGGCCAGGCACATGACTTTATCATACAAAATATAAAATTAATTGTTTAGCTGCATGAGAATTTGATTGAGATAAATCGTGTCTGCATTGAAATTAAACTAGTTAGCCAGGATTTGACAGATATTTTAATAGTCAATAGTATCAATAGCAGGTATTGTCAAAGCATCAGCATTTGACACTACCTACTGTCGTCAGAATAATAGTTATTTATCTCACATGTGCCGAAAGTACGGAATAGCGCGACGAGCGGTGATGCGGCGCGTGACCGCGCGTCACCGATGACGGAGCGTCGCCGTCGCATGTGAGCGAGTCCCGCTATGTAGTTTTCGACAGGAGTGACATCAGCGTTTTTGTGTTGCTTTTTGAGAAATATTTAAAGAAAATCAAAAATGGTTATATTTCTGTATAGGAAATGTTAGGTTAATACCGCTTCTACGAAACGTCAAGTTTAAAAAGCTAATTCAAATTCTGACAGATTTATATTCGTTCATGACACTGTAGATGTCACATCCGTACCAACATACTAAAATATAACTACACTCATCGCTATACTTTATTTACAATTTCTCAATTTATCGTTTTTACAATTAGATATAACAACGGGTTGATATTTCTTATCAACAAACAATTAAATTGGTGATCTTATTTTATTTGAATTTTGTATTTTGTACATTGCCGCACTAGAGCGGCAACGTTCCATAGCGGTTCTCCAACCTGTGATGAAATCAGCTGTTTTCGAGTGTGACAGCCATAGACATTTCTGTGGTGACAGCACAAAAAAATATTTGTCAAATCCAGGCTACTACGTATGTAGTTTCATATCAATGCAGATGCGACCGATCTCGATCAAATAGAATTTGCTCTTGAAGCTAAACTATTAATTTTACAAAAAAATATCATAGGCATAAATTATTCAAAATTTCCTCTACTTTAATTTATTATTTAACTATTTTGACGAAATTACAGAAATGGCAGCTCATTTGCAAAATCCGTGAAAAATGCTTAGAGGAAACAGCCAGTTCCTTTGGACCCTTTTGAACCTAAGTTTAGTCATGAAACTTCTAAATATGAACTTTCGTCCCGATACCTTTAGTAGTCTCTCCGGAAACGTCTCCACAAAAAACGGGTACACACACACGCACACACACACACACACACACACACACAGACATTTTTTTGTACCTTGGTCAAAAATGTTCAGGGGACCCATAAAGACCTATTTCCGCTAAAATCTCAATTTTTTTTTCGGCACGATTACAATACTTTATCATACTGCCCGACAAATTACCTTTCTCCTTTATCATACTGCGTATGATAAAGTAAAAAATACTAATTACTGGAAAAATATTTTAGAACGGATTGTTTAAGTAATCAAATTTTTAAGCTCATGGGGTTTGGCTTTTAGTGGAGACAATCAAATTATTGGTGATAAACACAATGGAAATTATTTAGGATGCATAGAAATTTTAGCAAAATTTGACCCCATCTTACAACAACATAAATTAAATTTTGCAAATAAAGATACTGGTCATGTCTCTATTTATCTGCAAATATTTGCGATGAGTTCGTCACTATTTTGGGTAGCAATGTGAAAAGTTTTATTATTTCGGAATTAAAAGAAGCAAAGTATTCTCCATTATAGTAGATTCGACGACCGATATTTCCCATATGGATCAATTAACTATTGTCGTTAGATATGTCAATAATAATGGAATACCGGCTGAAAGGTTTTTTAATTTTTTTGAAAATACTGTCCATAACAGCGCAGAAATGGAAGATTGTATTTTAAAGCTGTTATCTGATTTAGATATAAATTTGTAATATTGCAGATCTTATGATAATACCTCTAATATGTCGGGTGTATACAGTGGCCTCCAAGAACGCATTAAATCGAAAAATAATCTTGCCATTTACGTGCCCTGTGCCGATGTCCCGTCAACATCGAGCTGAGAAATTTTAACAGAGACACTAACATCAAAAAATAAGATCCTAAAAAAAATAAGCAACACTCGTTGGTCAGCAAGAGTTGATTCAGTGAAGGTAGTAGTTTTCGGTTACGAAAATTTCAAAAATGGTTTGAATAAAATTTACAAAGATAATTTGCAAAAGTTGAAGCTGAGCGGTTGTTAAATGAGTCTCAATCTCTGGAAACAGGTATTATGGTAGCATATTGGAGCGAAATATTAGAAATTAAAAATAGAACTAATATAGCACTTCAAAATGCTGACACTACACTAGAAACAATCGTTGCATTATACGCTGCATTAGACAAATTTGTACAGTCGAAGCGAAATACACAATCATTTAACCTGTACAAATCTGAAGGTATGAATTTTAAATACGTACATTTATTGGAAAATAAAGAAATTATACCTACTGCGGAACTTAGTTTAAGGACAATAATTGACTTGAAAATTGAGTCTACCTTTCCGAACGTGTGTGCCGTGGCACACTGCGCATTGTTTTAAGTATTGCCGCTACAAATTGCAGCTGCGAAAGACCTTTTTCAGCACTGAAAGGGATAAAAAAATACTTACGGTCTTCTTTGGGACAGGACAAATGAAATTATTAATCAATTTGCTAAAGCAAAAGCTAGAAAAATAAACATGTTAAGATGGGGTTCGAAATGAGTAGGCAACCGAACATACTTCATAATATTATTTCGAGTTTTTCAGCGAAATGATTAGGTATTTCCATTCAAATTATACGTCGAATAGAACTTGAAACTTTTGCCGATAATACAAAAAATATCCGGTTCAATTCTGTCCTGTATAGGTGACGAATTTTGCGATTGTTGATGGCAATGTCGTAGTTTTCTTACGTTCAACAAAAAAGCGACGATATTCACAGAATTCGTCACCTATACAGGACAGAATTGAACCGGATATTTTTTGTATTATCGGCAAAGGTTTCAGGTTCTGTTCGACCTATAATTTGAATGGAAATACCTAATCATTTCGCTGAAAAACTCAAAATAATATTATGAAGTATATTTGGTTGCCTACTCATTTCGAACCCCATCTTAAGTCACTTTTATTTTTGTTTACTATACAGTGTGTTTTGTTCATATTGTTTTTCTTGTTTCTTTTTATCAATTTTTGGTTTTCGTCTAGTGTAATGGTATCTAATAAATTCACATTTTCTAGTTCTGATACTTTTGTATACCTTTGCATGTCACCGCTGTACACTTCCGCTAGTCATCCCTGTATTTTCTTATAAATAGGGGCGCATTATTTTTAGCCACGGGCGCCAAATATCTTAGGACGGCCCTGTTTATAAGGACGCTGCATCCAAGTCTGGCATAAACATTGCAAAATTCAAAATGTCGTATCCAAAATGACGGATTAGAATATTATAATTAAGGGGGGCTCCGTTTTTTTACGCTAAAACTCAAAATCAGTATTTCTACTTTAATTAATTTCTACTTTATTGTTATTTTACAATTTCAATAAATTCGGTTTCAATAAATCCAGTACTGAGAAAGCAAATCATTCATGATTCGCATGAGTTTGGCCGTCGCACGACCGGTTTATTCGTACAAATGACATAGAGCCGTTGCGATGGCTGAACGAAGATACCATCAATGCGCGCGTTGTGTGATTCATTTTGTACGATTTGTTCAATAGATCCGTCTCGGTCCGAACGGTTCGGTCGTTCGGTCGGTCCATATGCAAGTCGTTCATTTTGAACGGGTCAGTTTGAACGGGTCATTTTAGTGAGCCGGTTCGACTGAACCGGGTCACTGAAATGACCGAGAATGCCCATCCGTAGTTCGCATCTACCATCGGGTGTGACTTCGCCCGGTGGTCGAAAATTAAATCCCACATATAAATCGCTTTAAAACATTAACTAACAACTCAATTGTGATTCTTTTTCAATAGTCGTATGAAGTAAAATATGACGATTCTTTCCGTCGTTATCGTGTTGTCGTGCAATTCGTTACAGAGATATTTTCTTTCCTAATAACCTTGTTTACAGCCTTTATTAGAGAGAAATTTACGAAAGCACAAAAGCCAGTCTGTGGATGAGATCCTAAGTTACCACAGATGTAAATTTGAAAGTTTTTTGGACCAGCGGTTTAGTAAGAAAAAAATCGGAAAAACGAGAGGTTACATTACATTTTTACACTTCTTCTGCTCTCATGTCCTAACCTAGGCCAAGCGAATTTTTAAAGGCCTACAGATTATGTAGAAATGATTTAGGAGCATAACGGACTTTACTTTTTTTTGTTAGTGGTTTCCAAGTTATAGGCCTTCAAATACAGGGCTCAATACCAGTAGCGGCTCGTGATCTAGAAAAATGGAGGTTGCAACTTTCAGGTACCTAGTACCTACCAGTTTTATATGACATATCTGTTTTATAGAAAAATATAATATAAAATTAATATAAAATATTAAGTTATAGGCCTTCAAATACAGGGCTCAATACCAGTAGCGGCTCGTGATCTAGAAAAATGGAGGTTGCAACTTTCAGGTACCTAGTACCTACCAGTTTTATATGACATATCTGCTTTATAGAAAAATATCTTTAATATTGTGCACTAAAAATGATTCTTTCATATTCTTAAATACTCTAATTTTAATTATCTTTGGCTGCTACGTCCCATGGGTCTTAAATCCCTGTTATTGTTTAGTACTATACACGGTCTACCCCTTTTTTCTGATAGTAAATGTTCATACTGTATAAAAAGTTTCATATGGACTTTAGTTTATCAATTCATTAAAAAGTTACAGCTGTTTAAAATATTAACAAATCGGCATATTTTAAACGGCTCTAACTTTTTAAGCAATTGAGAAAACCAATAAGTCCATATATAACTTCTTACTCGGAATAACATTTACCTTCTAGAAAAAGATCAGTTAAATCTTTAATATATTTTAATATATTTGTCATATGGTTTGCTGACAATGAGTGCTTCATTATTCGGTCGGTTAAATGATTTAAATCTGTATACCTGCTTTTAGCCACCGGTCATCGGCTCTAAACAAAAGACAAGAAAAACAAAAAAAATATTTTTGACGTCACACCCACAAATCCACTCATTTTTATTGTAAACGTCAGCATTAACGCTCCATTGTAAAAACATCGCAACTACGAAACAAAATATTTAAGTTCGATGTTTTTCTGTCGGGGTCCGTATCTATGCCGTGGTTTACGTATCGATTACAGCTTATGGTATCTGCGATGAGCTGACCTTACGTAACAGCCGAAATATGGCCATTGTTTATATATTTGACAATTATCCCATTTTTCGGTTACCGAAAAAGTTATAATGTTTGTGCTGAAATTGTATCTAGATAAAAATCTATTATAGTATTGTGACTTTGGCTAGGGGTACTATATTTTAAAAAAGAAAGTGTAGAAGTTAAAAGTCATTTTTATCTTACCCAAAAATAATTTTTGGCCTAGCCAACCTCCTTATTTATCTAAGAATTGACACAGAATTTCATTAATTTTGAACCATAAATAACGCCGCTAATAGAAAACGCGTGATCCAGTAGTTCTGGTGTACTGGATACTTGCAACCATTTCAGAATAAACAAGCCGATCAACGCGCAACTGCGGCCCTAGGCCGTATAACGGAGATGCGCTTGGAATTCTCGAGAAAATAGTCGAAATTTTGTTAAATTATATGTTATAGATCGTATTGACTATTACACTATTATTTGCATACAATTAAACTCTTTTTGTTTCCTTGTTATTTTAGGGGGTTGCTCAAACCTGCAAACCAATGCACGAGCCGCTACTGCTCAATACTTTTGCAACTGATAATAGTAGATTTACTTCGCTACTAAACTATTCGGAGATCTGAGGATCTGAAGTCCTTTATAATACCCGGCGTACCTGAATTCAATTTTACTTCGTAAATTATTTATGCGTATTTTTTTGCTTTTCAGATTGATCATAAAATGTGAAGAAATTGATTGTACTGAAACGTCTGTCTCTCGATTTGGAACACCTAGCGAACATCTGAAGACAGAAATAGACGAATTATACAAGTGTAGCAAATGTGACTACGAATCTGCACTATCAACTCAACTCGAAGAGCATATAAAAGTACACCATCCCATACAACATATTCAAGCTCATACCGGAGAGAAACCGTTTAAATGTAGCCATTGTGACTTTTCCACTGCTGTTCGTGGTCGTCTTAAACGTCATCTACTGACTCATACAGGAGTGAAACCATTTAAGTGCACCATATGCAGTTATGCTTGTACACAACAGTTTTCTCTTACCGAACATATACGAACTCATTCAGGAGAGAAACCGCATAAATGCACCATTTGTGACTATGCTTCTTCACGTTCTTATAGACTTACGGAGCATATGCGAACTCATACAGGAGAAAAGCCATTTAGATGCACCATATGTGACTTTTCTACTGGACGTAGAGAGGTTCTTATACAACATAAGCGATCGCATACAGGAGAAAAACCGTATAAAAGCACTATTTGTGATCATTCCGCTGCACAGAAAATTTGTCTTGCACGGCATATGCGAACTCATACAGGAGAGAAACCATACAAATGTACCCTTTGTGACTACGCAACGGCAGTGCGTGCTCATCTCATACAGCATATGCGAACTCATACCGGAGAGAAGCCATTTAAATGCAGCTTGTGCGACTATGCTACTCCGCGACGTCATACGCTCAAACAACATATGAGAAAGCATACTGGAGAGAAACCATATAAATGCATAAATGCCCCCTTAACTCCCTTAAGAGAGTTGTTTTTGAGGAGTTGCAAAACGAATTTGGTGTTAAAATTCTGTATCCTTGTGAATATGATACCTAGGAATACACGATGAAAACGAAAACAAATATACCGCGGAGTGGTTTTGGAAGGGATTAAATAATAAATTTAGCATAAAAATTCTGAAACTTGGTGAATAAGATATAATTATTCCTAGAAATATACGAAAACGAAAATTAAAAAAAAAAATACGTAAACAAAAAATATATAGGTACTATACTGGGGTGGTTTGTGAGAGATATTGCTTTAAAATTCTAAAACCAAAAACTATTTATGCAAGTAAATAATAGTATTGTATGTGCATGTGTATTATTTGAATAATGATCCGAGTATGCGAGAGTTACCGAATTCCAAATTTCGGTAATAGCACTCGGCTTCAGAATGTTAACCTTAAACGTACTTAAGTCGTGTGTGGTATTGCATACGTATTTTCATATGAAACAACTTCTGCTGAAAATGTTTCTATTGTATCTATTGAAGCACTATTGTAAGTACTATTGAAGAAATTAACTGTGTAATCGCTGAGGAGAGTCATAATCCGTTCGAGGAAAGTAAGGGTGGTTACCTACCAAGGGATAACCACCCGGACAAAGTCACAATGTAATAATTTCAAAGACCTGAACAATAAATTATTAATCATTAAAAAATGTACTTTATTTATGCTTCTTTATTTGTAATTTATCACTTATGTCCTTGGTTTGCCAAACAATGATCATTTCTTATCCAGATATTTTTTTAATACCTGAACACTTGTTTACTCTTTTTTGTTATCAAATCTCCTTTCCACTCCATAACCTGCCGAACGTTATTATTTGGGGAAATATAGCTAATCTTTTTATATTGAATGAATAGGGGTGGAAACGGGATTTGGAATTGGAGATCGATTCAGCGCAGCCAAAAACGAAAATTTTAAAACAGTGGCTACTTACCTGCTGTCGATATCACGATTTAAATATATGTTCCGGTGATACGGATAAATAAATTAGTTAAGTTCATTGTTTGTGGAACAGAGCGTAATTGTTATTTTATAAGTCGCGGTAATGAATTAATAGTATATTATTCTATGAGCAAGTAATGTAAGCAATTTCTGACGAGAACGAAGTTTGCAGCACGAGCCGTAGGCGAGTGCTGCAAAGCGTTCGAGTGAGAAATTGCCATTACTTGCGAATGGAATACTATACTTTTTCTACGACCATGTGTTACACTGCCGTTTTTACGGAATGTTTTGAAGGGATTATGCTCTGCTACTGTCGCCGCTTTCAAGTTTCTCAGGTCTTGCACACAGGTTGAATTCTTACTGGTTGGTTGCGCCCCCCCGTGATTTTGCATGGGTAGCTTGAGTTTGGAACGTGTTTCCGCTATCCGCCGTAAGATGGCGCTTCCTGTACCTCTTGGGCGATTTATCGATTTATTGCGTAACTTTTCGACGCGACGTCGTAGAGCGACGATTTTTGTTTTATGGTGACGAGGAAAAATTCAGCTCTACATCAAGTCATCGTTCGTGGAATTTGGTTCACTATTAACAGAGTTTGAATAAAGTTGCGTATTTGAGTAGGGCTAGTTTTTATGCGGGGTTCGAGACAGTGTATTTTCCCATTCATTTCTCCTGTTTTCTCTTAATCTACTGTTCAGATTTGGTCGACCGGGTTATTATGAGTCTCCTTGGATTTTTCTGCTCCTAATGACTGGTTTCCTTTGATTAAAGTCGCTCTAATTGCCTTTTTGCGAAGTTTTTGGTCCGGTTAAAGTGGGGAGCGAGGCTTTATATAGATCCGCATTTGGTCCCTCTGGATTGTTGAGTCTTGGTTGTTAGACGAATCGCTGTCAGTCAACTTTATCCTGGAGTCTACGTGAAGCTGTGTGGAAGTGACTTGGAGTTACTCGTTTGTTTGGTGCCTTGCTGGTATACGAAGTATCTCTCGCTGTATGCGGAACCATCCTTCCCAAGCTGAGAAGTTTTAACCATTGTAGTGTGTTATATGGTTGGAACACCGTCGCCTTTTGTGCGGATTTAGTACGTAGATTACTGTTGGATTCACGGTTAAGCCCGCTCAAGATCTTAGGGTGAGTCTCTGGTTCGTTTATTACTTTGAGAATTGGTTCCTTATTGCGAGGAATATTTTTAGGCTTCTTCGTTTATTCATCGTCGGATATTTATTCATCGTCGGATATTTATTCATCTTTGGATATTTATTCTACGTCTGGTGGCGTTTATCCTTTTCTGTGGTGTCTTCGTCTGGGGACGTTTTCGTCTTTGGATCGGAGGACAACCCTTTCGATCAGAGGACCAGTTTCGTGGAGTGATAACTCTGGCACGAGTTGATCGAGTGGATCTAGCGGACTGTGTGGCGTCCTGGAGTGGAGCGTCGGAAGCTGCGGAGAGTTTGCCTTGCTAGGACTGCGGGTGTCTTCGTGGAACGGGGACATTCCTTCGCTGCCGAGGTCAAGGTTTGACTTATATTTATATCTCCACCGGGCCCCTGCGTGGCCTCGCCCTTGACGCAGTGCTGCCGGAAGTTTATTCGTGTCGTAATTAATTGTATTTTTCTTTCATTGTATAATTTACTTTGGGTGAGCCGTTCACCACTATCGTGTCTTTGTCCGGAAGGTTTCTAACCTCACCTACCCCAACAAACAGCTGTTGCGGTGGACCGTTGCTGTGCGTTGATGCAACGGTAGCTAGCCTCCCTCAACCTCGTTAATAATTTTTTATTTGATTTAAATTTCAATTGTATAGATTGATTTAATTTGATTGGTTTAATTTAATTTAATTTAATTTAATTTGATAAGTTTATCTTATCTTTGTCTTTTCTAAATTTACTTGGTTGTTTATATTTAATAAACGTTGAGGTTAGGTTAGTCGGGTGAAGGTGTACCGGCAAAGTGTTTCTGTAAGGTTTGAGAATTTTAATTTACAATTTAATTTTGAATTTGAATTGTCCTGGTCATTTGGGACAATAATTTATTTAATATTGCCTTATTTTAATTTATTAATTTCATCCATTTTGACACTGTTGTTAATCAAATTCCCAGCGCTTTTCGGTCGGATTCATTTAATTTAATTTTACGTCTGGAGGAATATTATCCCAGATACGGCGGTGAATTTCGTGCTTGGCCAAGAACGTGTTCGTCGGTTGTCGCATTTATCTTTCGGGTTTTCTTTTTTTTTCAGGTTAATTATCGGCACTAACGTTGCCGAAGCGTTGCTATTTGATATTTTGGTGTATTTGATAAATTGTATTATTGTGACTCGTTCTGGTGTGGATTACTTGAACGGTGGTCGACCTTGCTGGTCAGTGGATATTTTCCCGAGATACCGCTGTAATTTCGTGTACTTTTTTTACTTTTTTTTGTCTATGGGTATTTAATAAACTTGATTTTCCGGCAACTTTGGTTCTCTTCTTGTCCCTGTGTGGCATCATCTTTCAGCCAGCTTTCACAATCAAGCGATAGTCCACGGCGGGGGTTAGATTGTGTGGCGCCCATTTCGGAACACCTTGCGGTTGGATGTTGTTTATCCCCACGCCCTCTCCCAGAGTTGGTCGGTGCAACCCCAAGGACTGCATGATCGCACAGGTAGAGCTCAAGGTTCCGGAACTTATTTTTGAAATATTTTATAGCCTTCAGCGGGAATAGAAAGTCAAGGTGTTTCACATGCAACGAAATTTTATAAATTAATTTTTGTGCATATAGGGACAGCTGTATGTCACTATGACGGTTTACAGGATTTTGACAGATTAAAATTGTTTGGTGCACCTTGTCACTTAGCGACGTTGTCAATGCCTTGACAATGTCGCTAAGCAGTGTATCAATAATTTGGAAATGAAAAATCCAGAGCTGTGATTGGTTCTAAAGCCGTGAGGAATGAAATATTTCTCACTACTGGCGGGGTATGAGGAGCCAGGAATGAAATATTTGTCATGTTTGTGGGGAATGGTTAGTATTACTTATCATAAATTGCCATGATAATGAATGCATTCCTCAATAGGAGTAGAAAAAGTATTATTGTATGCTATAATTATGCTGTTTGACTGTCCGTTTTTTAATTTGATGCTTTAAATAATATTGTATATTGTAGTCTTTGTTTTGATTGTAAAAATACTTGTAATAATGAAATACTACTATTAATCAGGGACAGCATCGTAGATTTTATTATCGACATACGTATAGCTATCATAACTTACTGCCATCGTTTTTTATCATTACTAATTACCCGGTAATTTAAGACAATAGAATTTACCATTTTGAATTACCGGGTAATTTAATCATTTAAATTAATAATTTTACTTTCAGCTGTCATTTACCGACGACAACTAATTACCAAAATTTAACATCCCTGCTGATAACACATTTAAGCAATATGTCGACTGATTTCGTGGAACTGGCAGTGCTATACAAAAAATAGTAAAGGGAAATGAAGTGATATTACTGTTGCTCGTGAAGTTCAAACCGCGCATATGCAAAGTCGGACAGGAGAAACCATTTAAATACAACCTATGTGATTATGTTTGTACATGAGAAGGCATGCAGGACAAAAACCATATAAATGCACAATTTGTGACTGCACCGTCGATTTTTTCAATTGGACAAGCGAAAACGTGCCGCCAGCGATTCAACGTTTTAAAACGTCAGTAATTTTTTAAAAAGTTCAAACGTTTGGGGATGTTTTTAAGTAAGAGCGATTTACTATTTAGCGCTTTGTATTCTCTTTGGTTATTTACTGTAGTGTACGAGTTTCAAAATTGATTTTTGAATGTTATGTAATTTTAAAATGTTAAGTGTACTTTTTATAGTAATTAATTTTTCTGTGTAAGTTACTTTGTACAGATTATGACTATTATATTATTACGTAATTAGTATATTCACTATTCTAATTATGTTAATTGGGTGTGCAATATAAAGAATTGTGTTATTATGCGTCAAGATTTGTTAATGCTGACGTTTCGCGAACCATGTTGCTCGCTTCTTCAGAGCTAACTGAATACTGAAGACCTACTAAGGATATCTCCCTTATACACCTAAATTTACACCTCACTGCGCACATCAGGAGCTTACCGTACCCATGTGCTTTTCCACCTGACAGCGTTAGGATCGATTTCCAAACCCTACTAATGTCAGTGCCGTCCTCGCGATTGATATTGTCAGGCCGTTTGTAAATTTCGATGGCTTCTCTAATAATCCTTCGATGATAGTTACCCACCCTTGCCAACATCTACACGTCATCGAAATTCATTGTGTGTCCAGAGTCGTGGCAGTGTTGAGCAACAGCGGACTATTGAAGCTTGCGTAGCCGGGTGTCTCTACTGTGCTCCTTGACTCGACATTCCATGCTTCGTCCTACCTGTCCTACATAGCTTGTTCCACACTCACATATTTGTATGGTCTCTTGTATGGTCCTTTGGGTTCGGCAAAAGATCCTTTACCGTAGCTGGTGCTCTGTACGTTACCGCGATACCCGATTTCTTCAATAATCTACTGATTCTTTCCGATAGCCCACTTACGTATGTAAGCAAGCGAACCCCTTTGGCTCTTGCGGCTCCTCTGCGACTTCTGGTTTTCTTTGTGTTACACCCGGTATGCCAGACTCGGTGCATCCATTCTCATGTGGGGCCCACTCCAAGTGTCCAAAGGATATCACACCACTCCTGAAGAACTAAGGCGTATACCAAATAACAGGTGAATGAGGAACTTGCTATCTAGGACAGACAAGACGAAGCATCGAATGTCGGAGCACAGCAGAGACACCTGGCTACGCAAGATTCAACAGTCCGCTGTTGCTCAACATTGCCACGAGTGAATATGATGCCAAGGGTGGGTAATTATCATCGAAGGCTTACAAGAGAAGCCATCCAAATTTACAATCATCCTGACAACATCAATCGCGAGGACGGCACTGATATTAGTAGGGTCTGGAAATTGGCCCTAACGCGGTCAGGTGGCAAAGCACATGGGAGCGGTAGCTCCAGATGTGCGCCAGGTGTAAATTTAGGGATATAAGGGAGATTTTGTTGGTAGGTCTTCAGTATTCAGTTAGCTCTGAAGAAGCGAGCAACATGGTTCGCGTAACGTCAGCATTAACAAATCATAACCCGGAAACAGTTTATTTTCTAAATGATTCTGGCCGTGAAAGCCTACGCACTTACATAACTACTAAACATTAACAGAATATAATTTTATATTTTTAACGTAAATAGTTAAAGGTGGCAAAAAAGTTAGGTGGTGCTCAGTTTTGAGGGCCAAAGGTTGTTCTATAGAAAGGTGTCTAAGCCGTCCGTAAAAAATATAATATCAATACTTATTTTATTGTTAAAATGCAACAAAATATTATTATATTAGTTTTAAATAAATAGTTATTAAGTAAACAATAAAAAAATAAAGGTACTAGCAAATGTATGGATGAGCAGCAAACGTTTTTTAATGTTTTTAAGCCTGTTTGCACTGTGGGCATAAAAAACAATATAAATTTTCATTTACTTATATTTCCAATAATGTTCATTAAATTCAAATATTTCTTTAGAAAACACTTTGCTTATAATGGGATGATTGAAATAACATATTAGCAATAATTGAATGTTTCATTCCTATGCAACAATTCTAAAAATATTGGTCCAATTTAATGTGAAATGTAAAGTTTTATAAAATAGAAGTTAATAGAATAGAGCAACCGTTTAAGGCTCCCGTATCCGCCATTCATACGTCGAGTAGCCGGTCATTACTCCAGAGCTTCCAAACGAAGTTTTACTAGATGTAGATGGCTATACTACTACCAAACCTGAAATTATCCCGTATATTTTTATTTATGGCAAAAATCCACCCCACAACAGATATCCAACAGTGCATGGACAGTTTATTGTAACCATAGCATCCACGTTGCGCAAATACCAACTAGTTACAGATTCTAATAAATATATTATATCATATATGTATGTTCTATTATGCACAAGTAGGTACTAAACATATTTTCAAATATTTCTCCTTTAAATTTACATATTTTTTACTGTCTTGTGACAAAATACATTGCAAACTATTAAAAACTAGTGAAAACCTATTATTATCAAGCCAGTGATCGTGAAAAAAGTAATTTATAGGTGGTTTGAAAAACCAAGAGAACGAATAGATTACTGAATGAGAAACATTGTTATATTCGTGACAACCAAACACAGACCATACAACTATTTAGTATTTTATCTAGAATAAGAACAATATTAAGTAATCGTTTATAGGTCATTTTATGTTTAATTGAATTATATTTGTCAACGTTAGTTTTATTTATTTAAGTATTCTCTTTTGCCTGGAGTAGGTTTTGTTTTATATTTTTAGTTTAATAAATATTGATCACACGTACTGGACCGTTGTACTGGACAAGAAACATTACAACTGATGAGATAGTAATAAACAATATTCCGGACAAAAACATATATAATGAAAAATGCTATGCTAAACATCCCTAACATGGAAAACACTCAGGGAAAATGCGAAATGATCTACCTTTGGCAGCTGCAATATTATATATTATATTAACATGTATTATTAATACTAAATAATATATTATATTGTTATTATTAATATTATGTATCTAACTTTTTAACGAATAAAGTTACAGCTACCGTTGTAGCGTACCGAACTAGTAACACGTTATGTTATTGTAGGCCCTGAGGAAACCGGAGATTAACCGAGCGCAACGTCGGCTTAGTTTATGCCTTCGTAGAGGCATAAGTTATCCCAGACTATACTGCGATAGTTTTATTCTCCAGTTACAGTTACATTGTTTGTTGCCACGGATTGACGAATTGCGTCAGTTTAAAGTATCAAACCGGCCCATCATGTTCTTATGTTCACAGTATGATTTAATTTGAATCCATGTGAGAATAATTTATGGAAAAAATATCTTTTCCTGAATTTAAACCAGGAACCCTCCAATTTCAATAGTCAATAGTATCAATAGTAGGTATTGGTCAAAGCATAAGCATTTGTCACTACCTACTGCCATCAAAATAATAGTTATTTATCTCACAAGTGCCGAAAGTACGGAATAGCGCGACGAGCGGTGATGCGGCGCGTCACCGATGGCGGAGCGTCGCCGTCGCATGTGAGCGAGTCGCGCTATGTAGTTTTCGGCAGGAGTGACATTAACGTATTTTGTGATGCTTTTTGAGATATACGAATTTAAAAAAATCAAAAATTGTTTTATTTCTGTATAGGAAATGTTAAGTTGATACCACTTCTACGAAACGTCAAGTTTAAAAAGCTAATTCAAATTCTGACAGATTTATATTCGTTCATGACACTGTAGATGTCACATCCGTACCAACATACTAAAATATAACTACACTCATTGCTATACTGTATTTACAATTTTCTCAATTTATCGTTTATACAATTAGATATAACAACGGGTTGATATTTCTTATCGACAAACAATCAAATTGGTGGTTTATTTGAATTTTGTACTTTGCCGTACTTGAGCGGCAACGTTCCATAGCGGTTCTCCAACCTCTGATGAAATCAGCTGTTTTCGAGTGTGACAGCCATAGACATTTCTGTGCTGACAACACAAGAAAATATTTGTAAAATCCAGGCTACTATGTAGTTTCATATCAATGCAGATGCGACCGATCTCGATCAAATATAATTTGCTCTTGAAGCTAAACTATTAATTTTACCAAAAAATTTTATAGGCATAAATTATCCAAAATTACCTCTACTTTAATTTATTATTTATCTATTTTGACGAAATTAGTCATGAAACTTCTAAATATGAACTTTCGGCCCGATACCTTTAGTAGTTTCTCCGGAATCGTCTCCACAAAAATCGGGTACACACACATCACACACACATACACACACACACACACACAGAAATTTTTTTGTACCTTGGTCAAAAGTGTTCAGGGGACCCAAAAAGACCTATTTCCGCTAAAATCTCAATTTTTTTTCGTCACGATTACTATACTTTATTATACTGCGTATGATAAAGTAAAAAAACTGTATAATTCGGCAGTTGTGTATTTTACAAATTTGGTTAGCACAGAAACGTTGTACTAAATTTCATTTGTAGTTATTCTGGAAGTTAATTTTGGTTCAAAAGGCAATAATCAGTAAGCAATTAGATAAAACATCGGCTGCACTTGTTCGGTTCTTCCAGTCAAGGACAAGCTTATCGATAATAATCTCTTATTTGTTGAAAAAAAATGCTATTAGCACAAAAGGTAAATAAAAATGCATAAAGACGAAAAGAAGAACAAGTTTCATATTAGAAACAAAATTAAAACTAACTAAAAAAACATCATTATTAAACTTGGCAAGAATTACAGATCTTTTAATTGTCTTTGTGATAGCACAATCTTTTTAAGGCCTTACATAAAAAAATGTCGAGAAGGAGACAATTGAAGGTTATGGAATAAAAGTAACAAAATCTCTGGAACGGCTCGACCGAATTTAACGAATTTTTGGAATTAAATATTTTGCAACAATGTGACTGGCTGACTGACGCCAGTGGCGTTACTATCGTTGATGCAACGTTGACAGTTTCCGAGATATTACCACTAACTTTTGAATTCGAAATAAAACACCTTGTATGTTTTGACATTTTCTGTTACAGTCTTCATTATTATAACAAAAACATCTAGAAATTAACAAAAACCTTTATTACTTAGGTCTAAAAATGAAAATCCAAAAAATTGATAACAAAATTGTTTTACATTTTCTACTGCAACTAGTTGGTTTATGAGGATTTTCAACCATTGACAAGAACACTTTGTTTTAAAATTGATCGGTTTATTTTTTGTTGTTGCAATTATTTGTTATCAATTGTTTCTTTGTTAATTTTTAACCTAAGGGTTCGATGTTTTTGTTAATTTCTAGATATTTTTTATATAGTACTGTAACAAGCGTAGTAACATTGGATAGGCAATGGAAGACTAACAGAAAATGTCAAAAGTACATGCTGTTCTATTTCAAATTCAAAAGTTTGATGTTATATCTCAGAAAAATCCAGCCTACAGCGATTTTTAATACTTCGCGTCAAAATTTACGAATTTCAAAATACAAATTATGACAAAGAAGCTAAAATTAAAAAAAACTTTTTCTCACTTATGCACCCTGTATATGCACAAAAACAAAATTTCAATAAAAAATTCTTGCTTGTATTACTACAGTGTATTATTTCTATTAGTAATATCATAATACGTTAAAGGAACATAATACATATTTACTCATATTACTGTCATCGATTGCAATTACCAGATGTGGTGCATAACCAACAACTGTTAGTTTTGGGCTAGTAGTACATAACGAAAAGTACAACGGAATTATACTCAATCGATCGTACATATAAACATGGCAACTATATATTGGTTATTAAATCCAATTCACACAATTTTAAGATTATCAGGAATGGCTTCATACTATCTCGGAGATGAACACAAACAGAAATATATCAATTCTTCTTGGTTGTATCAAGTGTTCAGAATCACTTTCCATTTGATCCTGTTGGCATGCACCATCATGTATTACTCTGATAGGCAAGAGACACTTAAGTCAATTTCCTTGATGATTTATATGGCATTTTGTTGCTACGTGGCTTCTGATACAACATTTCTTATATGGAGTATGATCATCAATCGGTTTACCACGAAGAAATTGTTCACTTTGCTAAACAATCTGCACGAGTACACGCTAGTTCTTCAACGACTTGGCATTCACCTAAACTACAGACAAGTGAGATCTAGAATCATCTTCTATACAGCTTTGTATTTGCTGTGCATTTTATTCCAATTCACAACGATGAATGTCGTTGAAGCACGATATGACGTCGGTATCTGGCAAAATATAATAGGAAATATGATGGCGGCCTTTGTAATTTTAATACCAACAACACCTATTATGCATTTTTGCACAGTTTTCTTCATCCTTGGATGTTTATTTGAGAAGATAAACCACCAGTTGCTGAGGTCTATTGAAAATTCTACTTGGGAAAATGTCAACTTAAGGACAATTTCCAAGATGGCTGAAGTACATCAAAGGTTATGCACCTTTGTGAAAGAGTTTAACAGTCTTTGTTCTTTCCTGTTTCTAATGGTTCTTACTAGGAACTTTTGCATTGTTACCTTGCATATCTTCACCATAGCAGTACTCTTCAATGCTGACAAAATTGAATTCATCAGCTGCATCGTCTTTTCGACAATTACAGCCACAGCTTTAATGGCAACAATACTTTGCATCGTGCTTTGTGATTTTTGCACCAAACAGGTAATTATTTTCTTATGCACGAGTCGTCAGATAATGATAGTATTTCTGTTGTAGGTGAAACAACTTAAAAATGTACTGTACTACACAGCATTAAAAACAAAGCACCCAGAAATTAGACAGCAGGTATGATGATATTGAGTTAGGTATGTGTTCTGTGTCTGAAATATATATTTTATAGCTCAATGCCTTTTCCTTACAATTATTTCATGAGGAGTTGCACATTCGTGCTGCAGGTTTTTTCGCAATCGATTTCAACTTTATCGCAACTGTAACTGGTAACACCCACCCAAAAAATAATATTTTTACATTATTAATCTCTTTCAGATGTTTTCAACTATCTTCATGTACACCATCTTACTCATCCAATTTGATCCTGATGCAGATGTCTTTACATTCTTCATAGATTCATCATCCATAATATAATTTACTTACATCTTAGATAAACTAAATAAAGTACTAGCTAATTATCTTTCATTCGGCGATTCCCCCAAAACTATATTATAAATATCACTCAGTGATGAGTAGCACCATATGGTGAAACGTAACTCACTGGTAACTTACAGTCGCCACTGGTGAAGCAATGCCACGAGAAGCAGAATAAGCAACTAGACCAGGAACTGGTGCAGTAAAGCCTGTTGGCGCATCTGCATCTGGTGGACTTATTGACCTAAAAGAGCACTGTAATAGCTATATGGAACAATGTACCACAGGAGCTACCACACGATTCATAGATTTTTTCGGATTGTGATTCAAAGTACGGTGAAGATACAGCTGTTGGAGGAGAATATGCCAAAGGAGTTGAATGTGCTATCGGTGCTGAATATGATACTGGGGTTGGTGGTGATGCATATGCCAGTGGAGTTGATATGTTACTAGCTTGAACTTCAACCAAACTAGCTATGAAAACAAGAATCTGAAAATCGTCATTGTTTTAAGTTCATGCAAATAAATTGTTTTGTAGTTACAGTTAAAGAACCATGGTAATTGTACTTTTTAGGTTGGTCTTTAGATAAGGAACCTTTGTGAATGACTTGCATTATTGTGCAAAACACAATATTTTCCGTTGTTCTAAGTACTCTGTTACTTTATAAAGTGGTAAGTCTAGTTGTGCCAGTGATATTTGTGGTGGATTGTACCACAGTATAGATATACGCTATGCTATACAGTAGTCGCACTCCGTAAAAATGAAGCAAGACTGCAACCGCGCAGCCTGTCTGGGTATACAACATACAGTAACTAGACACGTTTCAGAAGTTTTGGCCCAATTCATGTACGTATACGTGTGTAGTACGCTGTATGCGCACCGAGGCTACGCGATGGCAACTTTGCCTTCAAGGAAATCAATAGTTTTCTACCGAAGTGCGAACTAGCGTAGCGTATATACGTACTGTGCTTGTACATTCTGTGGGTCGGCGGCAATTTAATTTTTTAATATATGTAACAATAAATAATAAATAAATAAATAAATTCTTTATTGTCATTAGATCTTCACAGATATCGACATTGTCATACACAGGTTTAGGCAACATTATCTCAACACACCATCATACATTACAACACAAGATAAAAAGATAATTCACAACTAAATAAGCAACAAACATGATTATAGACGACAAACAGAACATAGATCCATGTGCATTCTAACCGCGGTGCTCTCCGCGGCTCACAAACTCATCCACCGAATAAAACGCTTTGTCAAGCAGATACAATTTTGTTCGCGAACGAAATGCAGAGAAGGAACCCGCGGCCAGTATTTGAGGTGGCAGCGCATTGTAGGCACGTATCATCATATAATACGGCCCCCGTTCGTAGGCTGTTGAGACATGCCCAGGTATGGCAAGGCGAGATGCACCTCGCGTACGCATCGACTGAGATAAATCCCCATTCCTGACAAATTTCGGTAAATTCTTTCTGCAGTAGCAAACCAGTCGAAAAATGTGGGTCGGGTGCACCTCATACCCGGACACCTCATACCACGACAACTCATACCGGGACAACTCATACCAAGACAAGTCATACCAAGGGACATCTCATACCAAGGGACAACTCATACCAGGACAACTCATACCAGGACAACTCATACCAGGACAACTCATACCAGGACAACTCATACCAGGACAACTCATACCAGGACAACTCATACCACGACAACTCATACCAGGACAACTCATACCACGACAACTCATACCAGGACAACTCATACCAGGACAACTCATACCAGGACAACTCATACCACGACAACTCATACCAGGACAACTCATACCACGACAACTCATACCAGGACAACTCATACCACGACAACTCATACCAGGACAACTCATACCAGGACAACTCATACCAGGACAACTCATACCAGGACAACTCACACCACGACAACTCATACCACGACAACTCATACCAGGACAACTCATACCACGACAACTCATACCACGACAACTCATACCACGACAATTCATACCAAAACACTCGTTACAAGCCGACAAGTGATTGTTGTCACGTACGGTGTCATCTAGTGTGATTAACAAATTTTGGTCAATGTGTGGATGTTCTCTACATATTCTGTAATGCCGTATTAGGTATTTGAAAATTACCGAGTATTGCCATTTTATATGTACAACGCGTGCCAAAAAGGTCGTAGGCAACCAAATATACAAAAAATGTTTTTGTTAACTTTGTAACTGGTTCTTTTATAACCTATGCGCTGTTATTCTGACATTAATCTTAAGTACAATATGTATATGTATAAGTACATGCATCAACTGTAAAATTGAAAAATAAAAACAAGCCATAGTTATATATGTAAAAATTAGCTCTACGATTTTTTTTTTTTGGCGCGAATAGTACATATCACATTTTACACAACGCGGAAGGCTACCGCCGCGCCGTCTAGTCTACTGACGTTAAATTACCGGTAATATTACTGAGCGCCTGTTAATTGTGATTGGTAATATTACCGCAAAAAACTCGGTAATATTACCCATAAGAATTAACATAACCATTAGCATAACCGTTTTGGAATTATGGGATAACATAAGTTCATAAAATTTTGAATTTTTCTTTAACGACATGAAGACAACAATTGTACAAAATGTCATCAGAATCAAAGGTGGTGAGAAAAAGCTGTATTGATTTGACATGGAATTACCCAGATACAATAAATAATGCGTCAACCAAGTCTTATTTTCTTTATACGTATAATTAGTTCGGATAAACTGAAATCGAAAAGATTCAGATAGGTACATGACGGAAAATTCATTAATAAGTTTATTGAAATCAATTCTATTTAAAATATTCAATATTCTATTTATAATATTTATTATATAATATTCTATTCAATAATCTGTAAAAATTCAATAACGTGTCCAGAAGAAATAAAAAAAGTTGAATATTGCCCAGCCAAATTTGATGGACAAAAGCATTTTTTGATACTAAAAATGGCTTCTGAGTGTAAGAATATACGTAAGATATACAATGTGGGCAAAAAACGGGACAAATGTTCAATTACTCATATTTCTAAAATTTTACGTAAATTCAAGCAAACATTTCTTTGAAAAACTAATTGTTTATGTTGTGAGGATTGAAAACATACAATATTCGCAATTCCACTTCTCTTTTGAGTAAAAGCAGAAAAAAACGATGTTTCAACACTTCAGCCTGTATACAAAAAAATCACCATGTATACGATGGTATAAAATCTCTACGGTCCCTTTTGACCAAAAGAAAACAAATGTCATTACCTATTAATTTTATTACACCTTTCATTTCACATTAAATTGCCCCGATGTTATCAGAAATGTTGCATAGCCACAAAGCAACATAACTTTGGATTGAAACGTTCTGTTATTGCGAGTATGGTGTGGTTGCAATTTTCACACTACAGTGATTAAAAATTTGTACCGTTTTTTTTGCCCCCCGTGTATAATGTATATATGTAAGAATACACCATTTCGTCTTGCTATTTATTGTAATAGCAAGTTATTCAACAACCTGTATATCATGTCATGCCTTATTATTATTAGGCTATATTAGTCTTTCACTAGATAGCCTTCCGCGTTGTATAAAATGTGATATGTTTGCCAATACGCGACAGTGTAGAAATTTAATGGTATATTGTGTACCAAGCCGAGAAAGTGGTTCTTTTCCGGGCGAGAGAAGAGTTGCACAGGCGAGCGTAGCGCGCCTGGGCACTTCTTGAGGCCCGGAAAACCACTTTCTGGGCGTGGTGCACACATAATTTTTTATCCTACACAACAATATCGTAATAAAATCACCCGTTTCTAAAGACTAATCTCTGACATATTAGCTTTTGACAAAAAAAATCCGTTGACGTTTTAATGACAAACGTCAAACCGAATCGAAACTGTGTTTTGATTGGACAGAGATATTGCATTTTCCGGGCTAGCCCCGAAAAGTGTTCATTACAGGCCGGGCTGGGGCAGGCTGGCGAATAGCATCTTTCGTGTCTCCATACAGACGCGAAAACGACATTTTGGCATCGTGTAGGATAAAAACTCAATTACCTAATAATAACTCGTTAAAGAGAGTTTCCTAATCACAATAGATGATACCGTACCAGACGACAATCATTTGTCGGCTTGTTATGGGCGTTTTGGTATGAATTGTCGTGGTATGAGTTGTCGTGGTATGAGTTGTCCTGGTATGAGATGTCCTGGTATGAGTTGTCCTGGTATGAGTTGTCCTGGTATGAGTTGTCCTGGTATGAGTTGTCCTGGTATGAGTTGTCCTGGTATGAGTTGTCCTGGTATGAGTTGTCCTGGTATGAGTTGTCCTGGTATGAGTTGTCCTGGTATGAGTTGTCCTGGTATGAGTTGTCCTGGTATGAGTTGTCCTGGTATGAGTTGTCCTGGTATGAGTTGTCCTGGTATGAGTTGTCGTGGTATGAGTTGTCCTGGTATGAGTTGTCCTGGTATGAGTTGTCCTGGTATGAGTTGTCCTGGTATGAGTTGTCCCTTGGTATGAGGTGTCCCGGTATGAGTTGTCGTGGTATGAGTTGTCCCTTGGTATGAGTTGTCCTGGTATGAGTTGTCCGGGTATGACTTGTCTTGGTATGAGGTGAGTTGACCCGGAAAAATGTACAAAGACGGCAGAGTCAGAATACCCTGGGCTCTGAAATGAGGCTCACAAGATTCACGGTACTCCAACCCCAGCATTAACCGTATACACCTCTTCTGAAGCACAAACAATGCAGACATACTATGCAATGAGGACCCCCACAATATTATACCATAGGTCAGTACCGACTCAATGCAACTAAGATAATATGTTCTCATAACTTGGAGTTCATAACAAGAATCTCTTGGTTATATTTTTATCTATGCTGAACCAAGAGACTATGGACATATTTTCATACACCATAATTCATACAATATATCTAATTCTAGCAAAAAGAAACTTAATGCAGTAATGAATTGATAGCACCAATATAACATTGTTTACCTAACAGAAACTAATCCATCAAATGCCATTAATTCGTATTACATACGCATGTAATAAATAGATAACCGACATTTCAATAACATGGTTGCCATACACGGCAGCTAAAAATGAGTTTGGCTGGCTTCTGTCGCCGCTATACTACATTTTAAAAGCTTTTGGAATGAATAGTTATAGATTTAATTCTGTTTTAGAAATAACGAACCAATTTTGAAAATATACATTCTCTTATTTAGTACCACTTCAAATTCAAATTCAAAAAGAAATTGGTGTTATAATATTATAATACATATATATTAAGATATATAAATATACCGGGTACCCCGTTCTTTTATAGGATTTTATGAGGGAATTATTTTTTACTTTAATAATTGATCAAAACTTCAACCTAACTGGTAAAAAATAAAATCCAAGACAAAATAACAACACAATTAAATATAATTAAATGTTCAAAACTGCCATATTAAAAAAATGGTGATGTATGTGGGAAAATATTCTTAATTTAAATTTCAGAAGTTTTGATTAATTGCTCATAACCTAGAAATAATGCAATTAAAAAAAATTCATTTCTACGAAATGTTCTTAGAATTCATCTTAGAAATAAAAAATAAAAATATACAGTGTGTTCTATTAAAAATGGAAAGGTTTGCGAATTTCTATAATAAAATGAATACACTTGTTTAAACCCAAAAAACTTTTATTGAAAAATGTTTTGTTTTTTGCAGTTGGTGAATTACTTAGACGTTACGGTTGGAGAAGTATTTAGGTGTTCCTGTAATTTTGGCTAACCCTGTATATAAAAATATCTTTGACTTGTAGGAAGCACTGCAACGGGCCAAACAACTTTGTTTTCCGTATCTTTAGATAAATGTAATATCGACCACTGTGACTCCAACAATTCACCATGTATATTTAACTGTAACAACAGACGATAATTAATGTTATTTGCTATACAAAAGTACATTAATCAATGTTGATACGAACATCTATAATATGAAGAAAGCACGCTTCGTAAATTTAGTGTATCTGAAAAAGTATCAATAGACAATAACACAATAATGTTACATATGAAAAGCGACAATATATCATGTTATCATTAAGATAATCAAAATACTATTGACTGATGAAGCAAAACTGTTGTACATTTCTTATTCTAACCTTAATTGATTAAAAACATTCTTTAATTAAACTCCAAAGTAATCAGGCAATCACTTTGAAGCAAAATGTCCACGACGGTTGATCTTCTTTCCTTACTAAAATCGCCACAGTATTACATTTTGAGAGTTACTGGTATCATTGGATATAAATTTAATAAGAATAAAAGAAAATTTGAAGTGACATCTAGGTTGGTGTCAAATGCATTCTCCGTCTTACATTTTGCAGCAGTGATCTGCACAGTAACTTATGCTTTCTCTTATAATCTTGACATGTCCAGAGGATCAATACTGATACACTTAATCAACTGTGGATACGTTTATGGAGAAACAGCTTTAATGGTGTGGTCTGTAGTATTCATTAAATTTAGAAATCTGAACATCATTTGCCTTTTGAATGAACTACATGATATTGAACTTGAATTATTAAAACTGCACGTAGCGTTGAGGTACAACCACATTAGAACCATCATCATATCAGCTACCGTTCTATATGGAATTGGTGTGCTAGCGCAGATTCTTTTGATTATCAACTCACTGCAGGGTTTAACTTTCTGGGTATTAACCAGCTGCATTTTACTAACTAGTTACAATTCATTAACACCAATAACTATAAGTTTCATGTATTCTTCGATATATTTGATCGTATCTTCCATGCTGGAAGATATCAACAGGATAATCAATAACATGTCCTTTAAATTCACTACTGACGATAAGGTGCCCTTTTTGCGCTATCTAACAAAAGTGCTGGCTATACAACAAAAACTATACCAGTATCTTGACAAAATAACAACATTTACAACCCCGCAACTTCTATTGAGTTTCTTCAGACATTTCAGTATGATCACTCTTCAAATCTTTAGTGTTGTCACAATGCTGCTACAAGAGAATATTGTAGCTGAAGCATCCGTATTCATAGCTATGGTGTTTCTGGCTGCATTTGACATATTGTCATGTATTTATACACGTAACAAATGTTCAGAACAGGTAACCCGTAACCGCTTCAATATTTCATTAATTTCTAACTTGTTAAATTTTTTAGATTCTAAATCTGAAGAAAATTATTTATTCGCTCGTTGTGTCTGTCAATGATAGGAGTATTAGAAAAGAGGTAATGTGTATACTGTAGAAAGTTTGAAATGTTGTAAACTAAATTTTAGATAAATTATACATCGACAAGACTGCTTCATGAATCAACTGAAATTACTGCTGGGTTCTTTAATGTTGACTCTAAACTTGTTTTCACGGTAAGATAGTATGGTTTTTTAAGTTTCCAATGTATTTTGTTATTTATGTTGTAGGTGTTGTCTGCAATTTTAATGTACACTATCATATTAATACAGGTCGATAGCAAATGGGATGTTGCCTCCTCATTGTTTAATGTCTCTCTGTAACAGAGTCGGCTTGAATATTTTATCTCGCAAGTACTAGAGTTGTTTGAGTTGTCATTATTTTGATTGCTCTCCATATATTGTAGTTCCCTTTATTTTCACAAGGAATAAAAAATATATGATCATTAGGAACGTACACAGAAATCGATTCACTCTTTCCTACGTAAACCATCTATTATCATTGAGTTAATCAAATTACTAGCTACCGAGGGAGCAAAACTGTTGTACATTTCTCATTATAACCTTAAACTCAGCTACAAAGTAATCAAGGACCACTTTTAAGCAAAATATCCACGACGGTTGATCTTGTTTCCTTACTAAAATTGCCACAGTATTACGTTTTGAGAGTTATTGGTATCATTCAAAAGGGCTTTGAGGGGAAACACGTCGATTTAGATATCAAGGGGGAAGTTCAAAAATGGTACCTAGAGAATTTTTGGTTTCATCCCGTCATCCCCCACTTTGAAATTTTAAATGGCACCCCCTACCGTGCGATACATCATTTAAAAGGGTACAAAAGTCTCTACTCAACTATGAAAACAAAATTAAATCGATCGATTGGTTCTTAAGATAGACTACGCAGTAGATGGAAGGTACGAAACAACTCAATCCTTAATAACTCTTGACCTGATGCGATTATTGCTTTGAGTGGAAACACGTCGATTTAGATATCGAGGAGGAAGTTCAAAAATGGTACCTAAAGAATTTTAGCTTTCATCTTTTCACCCCCAAGCCACCCCACTTTGAAATTTCAATTGGCACCGCATACCTTGTGATACATCATTTGAAAGGGCATAAAATTCTCTACTCAACCATGATAAAAAAATGAAATTGATCGATTAGTTCTTAAGATAGACTAGAATAATGGCCACCATTATTTGCGTTCGCGAAGAGTTCGAAAACAGAATGTATTTTTCTCTAGCAAATAATGGTGGCCATTTCGAACATGCCATAACATAATTTCTTATTTTATTATTTTGATTTTTTATTTTTTATGACTGTTATTTAATTCAACAGTGTATCCAATCCGCAATGTTTCGCTAATAATAACAATTGATTTCATACCTTCCATCTTCTGTGTAGTCTATCTTAAGAACCAATCGACCGATTTCATTTTTTTATAATTGTTGAGTAGAGATTTTATACACTTTCAATTGATATATCACAAGGTAGGGGGTGCTATTTGAAATTTCGAAGTGGGTGGCTGGGGGTGAAGGCATAAAACGTAAAATTCTCCAGGTATATTTTTAACTTCCCCCTCGATATCTAAATCAACATGTTTCAACTCAAAGCAATAATCGCATCACGTCAAGAGTTATGAAGGGTTGAGTTATTTCATACCTTCCATCTTCTGTGTGGTCAATCTTAAGAACCAATCGATCGATTTCATATTTTTGTATCATGGTTGAGTAGAGAATATTGTGCCTTTCAAATAATGTATCACAAGGTAGGCGGTGCATTTTGAAATTTCAAAGTGGGGTGTCTGCATCGAGTATCTGGAGGTCGCACGCTATAGTCCCCGCCACGGCGAGAACGGGTCAAAAGCTGACTAGTTATCACAGGCGATTACAGAGGGCCAACTCGGGGAAGATTCGAAAATAATAATAACAGAACACTTACTTTACATATTTTCTAAGGATTTTTTTTGTTTATAATCAATATATAACGTCAAATAATTACGGTAAATAAATAAATTACGGATTTGCAATTGAAATCTATCAAAAACGTATTCAATTGCTAGTTACAAAAGCAATATATTTTCGAGTAAGTAATAAATATTTTAGGAGAAAATGTCTTTTCAGGAAAATTTTCTTGTTTTATCTAGTCTGAAAACAAAAAGGCAAACACTTTTATAAAAGTCTTACCATATTCATTGGGTTCCAAGGTTTTTAATGTTTAGTTGCACTCCACTAACACCGGAATTGTATTGTTTATACAAGAGATTATCAAGTCAGAGGAACGGAACTGGATTGATTATGATAGCAAATACAAATGTTGCCCCAATGAATGCAACTGATTGAATGCAACTGATGAAAAAAACTGATTTTTATTCAAAATAGTATATATTCAATAGTAATAAATATATGAAATATATAAAAGATTATTTATTAAAAATCATAAAAAATAAGAATATTTATTGATTACTAAAAAGAACTATTTTATTTTGTTTTACAGTGCCGGCGCCAGGTTATTTAGTGCCCTAGGCAAAACTTAATTAAACGCCCCCATTCACACAAACTAATTAAAAAAAAATAATGTATAAGAAAACAATAAACTTAAAGTGACATTAATTTATTATCAATTGCATAAGCGTTACAAAAAGGTTACAAATAGACTAAAAAATCTAAATTTTATTTTTCGTGCCTTCTTCCTGGCAATAGTTTCTACTAATTCCTTCAATTCCAGTGTCAAAGCGTAATCATGTTTTATTGAAATTGTTGCTAAGGTCACGAGTCTGCTTTGCGACAAGGTTGAACGCAACTAAGTTTTAATGATTTAAATTTTGAAAACCTGCGTTCTCTACTAGCCGCGGACGCTGGAAGTGTTAATAGTATTCTCAAAGAAACAACAACATTTGGTACACAATCTTTCAATTTTTGTTGTACTATATAGAGAAGCACATCTGATGGTGACATCGCCCTACTACTTGAAACTCATTGCAACGATCATCAGAATCAATATCTAGTTGTTGCAACCTCTCTTCAATAGACTGTATATCTACTTTGCATTTCTGTTTAGGATCTTTGGTGCCTCGTCTTGAGCTCCATATTAAAACTGCCGTTTATTATGTCTCCTTGTTCTACATTCATCAGGCTCAAATGTCGCTTCTGTTTCTAATTCCTTTGCAATCTCGACAGCATCAATTAAAACTTGTTCAAAACCGTTATTATTCCTACATTTTAAGAGGTAATTCTTAATCACTTGAAGTTGTTTTGAAGCTGAATTTATAGCAGAATCCTCTTTTTGTAGTATTTTGCTTGTAACATTCACTTCATAAATTATATTGTATCATGTGACAAGGGTTACTATAAACTTGAATTTACAAGTTGCATCAGTAAGTCCGTTCGGGAACTTTTACCAGATGAATTATGTAGCCTGGGGCATGTCTTGAGTCATCAAAAATCTCCATTATAGCATCATATATTGCACCAAGCTCACCACCAAGCTTATAGGCTTCAAAGAATCAATCCTATACTTTTCCATCTTGTTTCGCTCAATGGTTTAACTGTTAAATCCACGACATGGCTAGTAAGCACATGCCAACGTTGAGTCGATGCAGAGAAGTAATTATAAATCTGTTGAACTAAACTTAAGACATTTGTCGCTTCTAGACAACATTTCGAGGTATTATTGACAACTAAGATTAAGAAATGTGCATTGCAGGGAATAAAAAAGGGCTCGCGGGTTTGTTTAGAATTCTGTTTTGTACACCTTTTTCTTTTCCTTTCATATTACTTCCATTATCATACCATTTCCCATGGAGATTTTCAATTTGTAACTATTTTTGTAACTATATTTGTAAGCATTTGTTCAAAGTTTCTGTTATGAATGCCCCAGTAGTTTTATCTAATGGAACCCTAGGACATGTTCTCTTATTATTATTGCAGGCTTGAACATCTCATTATCTAACTGTTTGATAATATCAACAAAACGTATATCATAGTCATCTGTTCAATATGACTAACGTCTGGCGTGCAATCCAAAATAATTGAGTAAATATTTTGCCGATCTCACAAGCAACAAAATTTTATTTTTTATATGTCCTGTAATAATGGCGATTACACATTTTTACGCCCCCCTGTGGATAGCGCCCTAGGCGAGCGCCTAGTTCGCCTTAATGGTAGCGCCGGCGTTGCAGGTAACAGGCCAATTGCTAAAATGTTTCGTCCAAATATTAGAATAAAAGTGATATCAATCGAACCGAGCGCTATAAAAATACAAATGACATTAGCAACTGAAGTTAGTTACTTAAAAATCACTAGAACACCTAACTTCAGGAGCCTGCGAGGCTGTCAGGATTTTCGGCAGCTCCCACTCCTGTACCATGCGGCCTCCAGATTACTATATATGAAACTCGATGGGTGTCTGGGGGTGAAGGGATGAAACCTAAAGTTCTCTAGGTACCATTTTTGAACTTCCCCCTCAATATCTAAATCAAAGTGTTCCCACTCAACGCAATAATCGCATCAGGTCAAGAGTTATTAAGGGTGGATAGTTTTGAAATGAACACACTGTATGATAGAAAGTTATGAAATAATATTTGCAAAAGTTATAAACATTTTCCTGCAACAACCAACCGACATACGATTGCCGGCGGGGACGGTTGCGTACAGATAATATTGTCATCATTTAAGTGTTGTTCGCCGTGGAGTAAAACTCCGAGCGGCAAAGGGTGAGAAGCCATTTTAATTATCTACAATCTGGTATATGATAGAAAGTTATGTAATAATATTTGCAAAGGTTGTAAACGTTTCCCTGCATCAACCAACCGACAAATGATTACCGGCGTGGACGGTTCCATACGGACATTACCGGTATTTAAGGGTTGTTCGCCGTGGAGCAAAACGCCAAGCGTTCAAGGGTAAGTAGTATATTTAATTGCCTATAATTTGACGTACTTAGGGAAGTTATGCAATAGTTTTAGCGCGAGTTATGTTCATTAATAGCACTTCTTAGTCGAACGGCGCGCCAATTTCTTGAAATAGTCGTATGGGGGTAGGCAGGGGCGCGTTATGCTATCGCGGGGCCCTGGGCAATTTTGAATTTGGGGGCCGCCATGTACGATGTTGAATTAACAACTTTTTTTAGCATTTATCATTTACTTCTTTATATAAAGATTTAGTAAGGTACCTACTTATCCATGTAACATTAATGAACAAATAAAGAAAACCATTGATAAAAGTGTAGGTATTGAATTTTTGCAATGTAGGTATGTACCTACCTACATATTTAACATACGAAGGGCTCGGAATGAAAAGTGGCTTAAAGACAATAGGAAACCATATGTTTTTATCCAGTTTTCATTCTCATGCTTCATATGTTTTAATAATTGTTACATTTGAAATAAATATTATTAGATTATTAGACATATACTTACATAATTATACTTACTTAATTAAACTTCACGAATAAACAATAGGACAATAGGAAACCATATGTTTTTATCCACTTTTCATTCTCATATGCCGTCATGTGTTTTAATAATTGTCACATTTGAAATAAATATTATTAGATTAATTATTAGACATATACTTATATAATTATACTTACTTAATTAAACTTAACTAATAAAAAAACAAATTTAACAAATAAACTATATTTCTTTATAAATAAAATGGTATTCTTAACAAATAAAAATAAATAATTCTTCACAAACATAAATTAAAATAAATAAAAAAAATAAAATAATTCTTCACAAATAAAAACGCCGACATTCAAAAGTTACACATCTACTTTTCGGGCTTTTTAAGGTGAAAAATGATCAATAAGTTCATCATACTTCACCTTATTTCAAATGTCTTTCTCGATGTATAAAATAGATAAATTACACAATTTATTCTGTCCAATTTTAGAACAGTGAACGATCGCTCTGCTGATGAGTTTGAAACTGGAATTGATAAATATATTTTTAATATTATATCCACATTAGGGAATGTAGACACCAGTCCCGGTTGGATAGCTTCATACATAGATAAAGGGAACCAGTGGCGGCCCGTGGTACATTTTGAATATTCATGGTAGAGCCTTTGTTTTTAAAGAAAGACCGAACTTTTTTTAAGGTCTATAATTTCAAACAGTTTTATTAAAGTTATACGTATGTATTTAGTTAGTAAGGATAAAATATTAACTGATAATAAACTCAAAGTTATATTTTGCGATATATGTATAAAGTCCTTTCTACGCTCTTTTTTACTTGTAAATAACTCAATTACCCGCTGATTCAAAACATTCTTTTTAAAGCCCCTCTTCCTTCATCGTGTTCCTTTTTAACATAGAAAAATACCGTTCAGCTTCACACGTTGACATAAGTATCGTCACTAAGATTTTTAAAAGTTTCTCCAAAGGTGTTACCCAATCGTCTTGTAAAATTAGTAATAAAATTGATTGCTGCCAGCCTATTTGATTATATATTTGTTTTTTTCCCCGTTGCCAACCTCTTCGCCCAAGCTTTTCGCTGAGATTTTTTGGAATTTTTAAGACCTTGACTGTGCGTTTTGTATGCCGCCTGCAATTTTGTTTTTGTTGACTTCTGTTATTTTTACCGGTCGGTAAAAATTATATCTACCTTTCTGAACAAAGAAGAACTATCGTTTTATTCCTACGAAAACTTTTACCTGTTTTGCGTCTACATCCCTATAAAATTGAAACAGCTCCAGCATAAACACCCTGTAGTTCTTCTCATTCGTAAAGTACTTGCAGTTCAGTTTCAATCTATTTTTTCCAAAGAACGATAGAAACGAACTATTCCACAAAGAAAATTGTCAGAAAAATGCTTGCGATATTCAGTAAGATTATCCACTGTGAATAAAATAGCAGTTACTCTATTTTCAGTGAAACTAAATCTCGCCAGAGTCTGTTTATTCATAACAATAAAAGTGATATTCTTATTTCTAACGGTAATTTATTAATTAATTTATAGTTTATAATAGATTCGTTTCGGGCCCCATCGCATGGAGCGCTAAATATAGAATACTATATTTTTTGTTTGTCGCAACTAATCTTTAGAGATTAGAATTTCATAAAACAGGAAAAAGTTTGTACTGAAAATATTCGAAGAACCCGTACAGTTTTGCTCTTCTAAGTTTGTCATGTTGTTTTGGGGCCCCACGGGCAACCACTGTAAAAGTGTATTATAAACTCTTACCATGTAATTATTAATTTATAGTTTATGATAGATTCGTCTCGGGGCCCTATCGCGTGGAGCGTTAAATAAAAATTCAATATTCTTGCTAGGATCATGAATTTGTTAAAGATTACTTTGGCGCCTCGCCGATAACAGCGTTAAATATGCTACGGTAATAAGTTTTTAAAGATTGGTACGGTATGGTATTACGGTAGTTTCCAAAATACTGGTTTGGGACCCCCCCGCCCCTGGGGGCCCTGGGCAAATGCCCAATTTGCCCATGAGATAACGCGCCTCTGGGGGTAGGTGATATTAGGGGTAGCATCTTGCCAATGCCATTATTGGATACTCTTTTGAAATTTGTTACGCTTGTTTTCTCATTTTTTCTCATAACTAAATCCGAAAAAGAAATCTTTTATGGCTAACTTCTCCGCGGCAACTGCGCTCGGGGCGAAAACAGAACGAACGCACAAATATATACTATACAATAATAAATTAAGAAATAAAATCCTCCTAAACTTTGCATTTATTAGATATGCTCTGGTACCGGTTTCGACATTACGCCTTCGCCCCCTTCCCCTCTGAACACGGCCAAGTCATTCCTCTTGTGTGAATTGAATTGCGGAAAGATAAGTTTGCCTCTTGGGAAAGTTGGTATGACTTACGGGACAATCTCTGCTGTTCTCTGGCCATTGTTTTTTGAAGCAATCGTTGTAATTTGATTTTTCCTTTGTGATCATCCCGTAGGTTAGATTCTTTGACTTCTGCATCTTGCTTGGTGACAATGCGCTGGTATCACCGGCGCGTTATGCCATCATGGGGCCCTGGAATTTAAGAATCAAAATTCGTAGCAAGTAAACTATATTATCTTAATAAATAAAGGGTATTAACAAATAAATATGTTTTTAGTATTTTAAATGTTTCAAAAACTGCAATAGTTCATCAATACGCCATCATCAATATATACATAATGTCCTATGAATATGCACTAATTAAATTTGAGGTGCAGTTTTATAGTTTTTTGAGATGTTAATAAAATATAATTTCCTATTTCTTTTTGTCACAGTACCTACCTAAGATTCCGATTCTATATCATCAAAAAATACAAATATTCCGAATACCTTCTTCTATGAAAGTTTTAACAAGAAGAAACGTAACGTGACAATATCTGGTCCTCAAAGTTTAGAAGAAAGTAACCAAATAAAAGGGTTAGGAAACGACTTAAGCTAGAAATTTAAATGACTTTTGAATATACATGGTTACGTATTTTGTAAGAAGACCACCTACAATTTTTTTAATATAGAATCCTGTATATTTTTCCTGTTTTTTCGATACTCTTTTGAATTAAAAATTGAACACAGAAAACCATATGTCCCTGAGGTCAGTGGTGTAAATGTAACAAGACGATTAAATGTTAAAATAAAGCAATTAAGCAACGTTAAAAGCATTTTTACCGTGTCAATAGCTCGTCGTTTTTGAAAATGACTTAAGTTATATAAATACGAAATACTACTAAATGTAAAGTGTGTTCATTTCTAAGCATTTCAAATTTGTAGCTTAAGCAATTTGCTAAAACTTTTATTGGAATCTTTTTCTTATCAACTTTTAGAAAGAAATATATTCACTGGTTACGTTTCGTTTTATACACACTGTGTAATAATAAGGACTTCGAAAGATTTACAGCATTTTGCCGATCCGAAATTTTATTTTACAAACTGTTTTGGAGCATTCATCTTTACAGAATAGAAATCCAAATCGAAAATATTCGAAGAAGTCATACAGTTTTTCTCTTCAAACTTAGTCAAGGGTTTCTCATTAGCCTCGTACAGTATTAGATATAGTTTCTTTTATAGCAAAAAAAATCTTTTGGACCACATAGACAAGACTACTCGAAAGGTAAATTTGATATTCTGACTACGCTAATTTATTAATTACATAATTAATTTATAGCTTATAAAAATTGATTTTGGTTCCCAACCGGCAGGTGCTCAAATATAAAATTCACTATTCTTGAGAGGGTAATAAATTAGTTAAACATTAGTCGGGGCCTCGCTGAGAGGAACCTAAATCTGTTTGCAATGTCAATGAGGATTGGCACGGTTTGGTAGTCTATTACGGAATTGAGTTTCCAAAATACTGTTTTGGAAGCTCCCTGTTATTGGGGGGGGGGGGGCTTTTATTGAGGGACCTGGGCAAATGCCCATTTTGCCCGTAGATAATATATTGTGAATAGTTGAGTGACTTGTCAAAATGGAAACAGGTACAAGTAAATAAACTTGAAGCTAGCTTTCTTAGTTAATGTTTGTTCTTCGTTCATTTTAAAGCTTTTTTTACATTTTTTAAGATTACAAATTGAAATAAAGAACATATTATGTCATAGGTCCCAATAGCATAGTTAGTTGCGCATTGTGGTAGATACAGAAATAAGACAGAAAATATACCTGAACAATTTTTTATTGTAAAAAACTAACCAAAACAAATGTGCTATCCGATTGTTTTTTTCCATTGATTTACAATAATGTATTTTTTTTCGTAAACTGTCATTGGATTTTCTGTTGTTACTTTTTATAGATTTAAGAAAAACGTCTAACAATATGAGTTAAATATGAGTTGTGTGTAACAATAAACTTTTTACAAGTGGTCAAAATTCGGGTCTGCCCGCTCAAATACGGACAGTTGGTCACCCTACTTTATACACATGATTTCAACATGATTTCAATAAAAAAGTGAAACCGAAACGGTTAAATAAGAATTAAAAAGAAATGTATTTTTATTTGTTTATTTAGTTGCGTTATAAAAAAATGCAGGTTTAAATTTCTCTATCTCGCTGGTCAGACTGTGGGAAAATATAATTTTAACTTGGCAACACTGTTGCAGCCACCGCGCTTGCGCCATCGTTTTTGACATAACTAACCGAACTGAACTAACCTTTAAACCTAACCTCAACATTTATTTCATAATTGCATTGTCAAGTACTGTCGAGTACTGTGCAATAGTTCGTTCTGGTAATAGTACGAGAACAGTAACCAGTCATGAATTATCTAGATTTGGTGGAGATTAACTAAATAAATTATTAGTAATTATCTCATATTAAACTAATCATAAAGCCGTATTTGAGAAACCAGACAGAACACAAAGTCAACGTACGACCTTGGATAAAATGGTATGTTTCTGACTAATCCCTAAATTCAGATGTTGCATTGGGACCGTGCATTGGGCCTTACTCTGTATCACAAAGACATGCAACGGGGCAGTTACTTTGTTGGATCACGAATAGATCAACGAATGCCGTAACTTTAAAGTAACGAAACAGTCCGTTTATGTTTACAATTTTGATAAGGAGTTTTGCCTATTGTCTCTCAACATAATTATGAATAATTATGAAAATATGGGTATATTTCCAGGGACGTAGCAATCGGGGTGCTGGATACACAGTCCCACAATAAACAGGGGCCATTAACAAGAACTGCTGGATTGAAAAGGTTGGCCGCCGAACAAGTAGTGGCATCTTCCCAAAAAACTTTATGTATCCAGTAATTAGTCTGATATACTGATATTATTCTGTATTTATTTACCACACCGTGAACTGCACGTTTTTGTTGCTATTTATTTTTATATTGTGTACGCGAAGACTTGATTTTCCCCACTCTATTCAATGTGTTTTTAGTTTTAGAAACAGTCATAGCAAAGCTCATTTTTAAATGATTACCAAAAAGTGACATTTATTACCACATTATTTATCAATACATTTTATCTACGACTAAAATATCAAAATTATTTGAAGAAAAATGAAACAGAGCATTTGGTGCTATGTAGTTGTTGTGTAGACTGCTTATATCATTTTCATTTTGCGATTGTATTATGATATTCTTTAATTAATTAACTTTATTATCTTTTGAATGTTTAATTAATTCTACGGGTTCAACCTTTTATTTTTATATATATATATATATATATATATGCCCATTTACCTGATATGCCAATGCCATCTCGTTATTTCCCATTACTCCACAAAATAAGTCAACAGATTGCTTTAATGTTTCTTAGTATCATCATATCCAATTGTAACATCCGGAAAAACATAAGAATTACCTGCAAGAATATGTTGATTCTTCAGACATAATAATAATTTAGATAAAATATGCTTAAAATATGTTTCCAGTTATGTACGCTTACTGCAATATGTTGAAACTGATGTTTGTTCTTCAGATGAACGAGGGAATTGATCCAGTTGTGTCTTCACCGACAACAGAGAAGTTTCATTGTAGCTTATGTGGGTTCGAGTTTAGCCATCAGAAGTATCTAGAAAACCACTTTATACTTTGCAATGTTATCGACAACCCAGAAAAAAGGTTAGGTGCAGCCATAGGTAAGCCCTTCGAATTACTATGTCTAGTTTTATTTTATGTGCCATTCTACAAGATTCTTTCTTTGTCTAGGCACCTTCAAATATGAAGAAGTTAAAGACGAGTTCCAGAACCAGGATTTGAATGACAAAGATGATATAAATAGCATGACAACTGAACCTAAGTAAGTATACCCCACTTCCAGACTGGCCATGATATGTTAGTGTATTTGTTTTCGTAAATTCAATTTGTTTACGTAGATCAGATTATATTTAGACTAGGTGAGTTGAACGTTCAACCCATAAGGGGGAATAACTAGTGGGTATGATGAGTACTAAATTAATTAACAAAAAAGATGCACAGTTGGAAAACTAACTAATTAATAACAATAATAACTGTTATTTACATTACATTAAGGGTGTATGTTGAAGAAAATAAGGACGAAACGCAATTAAATAAACAGTAATAAATAATTAATCAATAACAGCATAATATTCAAATGATGCTTGATTTAGATCAATTCCGTTATTTTACGTTGTCAAGATTGTATCTAGACTTGTAATGGATATTTTGAATATTTTGTAATGTTAATACATAAATAACTGTCTTTCCACTTCCTACCTTTTTTGTTTCCTAATTTAGCCACGGTAACAAAACTTTAATTGTCAAATAACTCGAAAGAAGTTATTTTGCATTTTTCACTTTTTACTAATAAAATTTGATCCTGTATCTACCATTTATTTTTTTTTGCATCGAGTTATAAATCACCCAGCAGATAAAGTACCTACCTAATAACAAAACTTGCAAGTAAAGGTATTGCGGTCATCTTATCCCTGATGTAAGAATATACTAGGTATTTTGTCCAAGCATCAACCATCTTGTTAGGTTGCACTCAAAGGTTCGTTGTCCTTTAATCATTTTATAAATATCAGCTGATGTTAAATGATGTGACACAACCCAATTTACACAACTGTTAAACACTGATGTAAACAGTACAGGGAAATACAACGATTTGCAATACAAAAAGTTGTTCTGTAGAAATGACATGCGCATATTGGCACAAATCACGTGACAAACTCGTTATCCGAAGGTAATGGGCCTCAAACATACATTAAACTGTTCTAAATAAAGAAAAATACAAAATAGAGGAAAAACTGAATTTTGAAAGTTTCGTACCCATCAATCATAATTGATTATAACTTCCTTATTTTTTCATAGATTTTCATCATAAATACCTCGTTCTCTTTGTAAAAGTGCACACTCTACGTAAAAAATAAGAAACACAGCTCATTTTCACGATTTCTACATTTCCCCGGCGAGTAAGTAACTGTTCGATTTTCATTTGTGTGAAACAGTATCCAAATTGTCGTCCATTGCACTAAAACTACTGAAGCGATTGGAAAACAATATTAATAAGTTTTATTGGTGATTCAATTGGCTTTCATTTGATGTGCCGAGCGATCAGATTCGATGATTCGAACTCGAGACATGCTCGAATTAGTCAACCTACCCTGAAAAAATATATATATTTTTTTTCAAATTTCATATCTTGAAAGCGTATCCATTCAATTTTTTTAATGCGATTTATAGTTTAGCCGGCCAAGGTATCTAAGAAAACAATCTGATGTGGCCAGGCACATGACTTTATCGTACTACATCTAAAACTAATAGTAAATACAATTCGAATTGATCGAGATCAGTCGTAATGATCCGCATTAAACTACAACTAGTTAGCCAGGATTTGACAAATATTTTCCTTATTCGTCAAAGTCCTTATTTTTGTTTTATTTTAGCAATCGCTACAGGTTTCGTACCTTCGAGCGCTATAGGAAATGACATATAAATTACACAATTGACAATGAAATCAAACTCCAAAAATTCAATTGTAAAAACTTATATTTTGTTAGGCTCGGCCCGTGGAGATAGGGTTGCCAACATGGTCATTTTGACCCGGAACCTTCAGGTTTGGCGATCATTCTCCGCGCTACGGGTTATCAGTTAAATTCTCCAGGTTAACTAAGGGTTATCATCCATCTTTTGCGAGAGAGTAGCGACCGCTAAATATTTTTTTAAATTATGTTAATACAGTAATTGTTATTCTAATCATACCAGTTTGCAGCAATTTCCCTTAAAAAAGGGAATTTTTCTCAAAATAAGAGCACTCTGTTATTCAATCTTCACAACAATTTAATTTTACTTTTTGAGGGCATGTGAGAAACTTTGAAAGTAGCATGTTTTGATTTTGTCATATGTCTAGTGAATACAGTAGGAATTCTGTAGCTGTACGACAAAACTAATATCAAAAATCGCTTTCAATAAGACGGGTATTATTTAGAGGGATTTTGCTCGTCAGAAATCAACATTCAATAATGATACATTAATTACAGGGTTGCTATAAAAAACGTTTTTTTTTTATTTTGACCAAGGCAAACAAGTCTTTTTTTATAAAATCATGTTTTTAAACACGAAACAATGTTTTTAAACACTTCGGCAAAAAAACATGTTTTAAATAAGGAATAAAAATTGTGTTTTGTAAAGAATTTTTTTTTATTAATAAATACAATATTCAAATAATTTTTGAGCTTTTAATTGATCCGTGCATAAAAAGGTTGAAGACCAGCATACAATTCTGATTAAATAATTTAATATGTTGTCCAAATTTCGACTTTCGATTTTTTAAACATGTTTAAAACAAAACATTTGTTTTAATACATGTTTAAAACAATCTGTTAAAACTGCATGTTTTATACATTTAAAACATACTGTTTTAAAAATTTTTTTTTTTTTTTTTGGAAAAATCAATCTCAAAAACCCCTAAGGGGTTATAACAGATAATTATTCAACAAGTGTAAAATAAGCTATGTTTATATTCTTCTTCTTCCAATCAACCATTCTTTTGCTTTTCTACTGAAATGTAGTGGCTCCAATTCCTTGATGGTGTCGGGTAGGGTGTTGTATAAGTGCAGTCCCTCACACATTAGTTTTCTTCCTCCCATTAAAGTGTTTGTTTTGGGTATTCTGAAGTTGTCTCGTGTTCTTGTCTCGTAATGGTGGATTTCTCTGTTCCGTGCGTAGCACAGCTGGTCATCGTGGATGTAGTTTTGTACTATCTTGTGTACAAGTTTTACCGTTTCCAACTTCCTCAGTTCTTCCACATTTAGGTGTTTTGCTTTTGGATATAGGTTTTCTGTTGGGTAGTGAGGGTGTAAATTGTATAAGGTTTTTAATAGTTTGTTTTGCGATCTCTGCAGCGTTCCGATGGCGGTCTTGTTCCCTGTTCCGTAAAAAGCGATCATGTATGTAAGTTTGCTTTGTACATATGTCTCATATATCATTCGCTTTTGTTTTAATGGTAGTATATCTTTGATCTTATGCACAAGCCCAGTGTATGATGAGATGACAGCTCTCATTTGGCTGATATGTTCCACCCAGTTTAACTGTTTGTCAATGTTTAGTCCCAAGTATTTTACTTTTGTTTCCTCCCTTAAGATTTTTTGGTTTACAGTAACTACGACGTTGTGTTGTTGTTGCCCTTTTTCTATGTGAATAATACTGCATTTCTCTTCATTTAAAGTTAAAAGGTTTGAGTTTGTCATTTCATTAGTTTGTCTAGGTCCTGTTGTATTTTTTGTTGTGTTTCTTGATCATCTCGATTCTCATAGAAAATTGCCAGGTCGTCGGCATACATCATTTGTTTTCCTTGCAGTTCTTGGTCGGATAGGTCATTTATATACAAAATATATAAATATGGTCCCAGTATAGAGCCTTGTGGTACTCCACATTTTGTTTCCTTTACTTGGCTGGACTCGTTCCCTACTGTAGTGTATTGTTTTCGGGCTACTAAGTATGTTTGGAAAATGGATAATGCGTTGTTTGTTATGCCCATGTGTTCTAGTTTGGTCAGGAGGATTTCTATGTCCACTGTATCAAAAGCCTTCCTAAAGTCAAGTATCAGCCCAGTTACGCATTTACCTTCATCAATTTTGGTTTGTAGATGGTCTAACAGGTTTATTACTGCCGTAGTTGAGCTTTTCTTTTTCTGGAATCCGTGCTGACTCGGTGTTATTATCCCCAGATTAGTTAGGTGGGCTGATAGTCTATTGTGGAGAACTTTCTCAAAGATCTTACTGAAGACTGTTAAGTTAGCAATTGGTCGGTAGTTACTCGGTTCACATTTTTCTCCTCCTTTGTAAATTGGCGTTATTCTGGCTATCTTTAGTTCTTCAGGAAAACTTCCTAATTTTAGGTGTTTGTTTATTAGGGTTGTAATTATTGGTACTAGAACTTCTCGCATACACTTTATTAGGTTTGCCTTTATCTTGTCGTAGCCAGGAGAGCTGTTTTTCAGTCCTTGTACTATTTCTGTTATTTCTCTTTCCGATGTTGGTCTCAGGTAGAGCGTTCGATATGTTATCGTATTCCGAGTCAGGTTTGTTAGTTTTGGCTCCTTTATCTTTGCTGCCAGTTGTTGGCCTACATTTATGTAGTAGTTGTTAATTTCATCAGCAATTTCTTGTTGGCCAGTAGTTTGGGTTCCTGGTGCGGTGTTCATCTTTTTTATAGCCACACGTTTGATATCACTCCCTACCTCCAGGTCTTTTAGAATCCTCCATAGTTTCTTGCTATCTCCCTCTGCATTTATTATCTGGCTGGTGGCTGGTGACTTTTCTTTGAAAGTCTAATTGCCTTTTTTGCTTCTTTCTTTTTGGTGTTGAAATTTTCTTTAAGGTAGTTGTTTTGTCTGTTTTTTTATCATTTTTCTGTAGGCCTTGTCTCGTTCCTTTATTGCTCGGTATACTTCTCTGGTCATCCATCCCTCTTTATTTGAGATTGTGTACTTTTTCGTCGATGTTACGCTGAATTTTTTAAGTTCAGTGGATATTGTCTGTTGCAGGTCTTGAAAATTTCTGTAATTTGAATGTGCTAATTCCTCTGATAGACTTTTTTGTAGGGACCTGAAATCTATTTTTGTGTTTGTGAAAGTTTTTTGTTTTTTGGTGTAATCTGGTTCTATTCGTACTGCAAAGTTTATTTGTCTGTGATCACTAATTGCTGTGTCGGTGATGCTAAATTCTGTTGTGTCTGATGCATTTACATTAGTTAGAATGTGATCAATGATTGAGTTTCTTCCGTTAGGGTTCAATCGGGTACTGTGTGTATCTGTTATTGGATTCAGTATTGAGTAATTTTTTTCTTTCAGGATGCTTGTATACTCTTCTGTCAAGCTGTTTTTGTTTAGCAGGTCTATGTTAAAATCTGCGATTACGATGTTGTTTTTTAATTTTAAGACGTTTTCCTCGAAATATTGCATAAAATCCTCGGAGTTATTATTTGGTTGTCGGTATATGGCAGTTATATGCACATTTAAATTACACAGTTCTAGCACAATTATGTTATTCTTATTTTGTTGGTTAAGGGTCAGCAGTGTGTTGTAGGCAATTTCTTCGTGGATGTATACGCTTATGCCTCCTCCCCTGGTTGTTCTGCATGAGTGTATGTTGTTATAATTTCTTATGTTGTAATTATGTGTTTCATTGTTGTACAGCCATGTCTCAGTAAGAACTATTATATCAGGAATTATTTTGGAATTAGCTATTATTAGGTTTAGATCGTTTAGTTTTTTCTTTATACTCCGAATATTCAGGTACAAAAAATTTAATTTGTTTGTTGCTCTTGCCTGTTTTTTGGAAGGTTGTTGATGTTATGTTTAAAATAAAATGATTTAAAACAAAATATTTGTTTTAAAACATGCATAAAAACATGTTTTAAAACATAACAACCCAGATTAATTATTAAAATATGTTTTGAACTTTTGTTGATTATTTTAATATGTATGTTGTTCTGATAAGAAATATCCTGCGACTGCAAAACACATTTTTTTAAAGATATTTTTGCTATTGACAATAGTTATTGTCAAAACATCAGTGTTTGACTCTACCTACTGGACATGAAACTATTTGTCAAATCTTGGCTAACTAAGATGCAGACACGACTGATCTCAATCAAATACAATTTGTTCATGCAGCTAAACTATTAATTTTACCAAAAATGTGGTTGACATAAATTATTCAGAATTTCCTCTACTTTAATTTATTATTTAGCTATTTTGACGAAATTACAGAAAGGGCAGCTAATTTGCAAAATTGTTAAAAAATGTTAAGAGTAAACATCCAGTTCCTTTGGACCCTTTTGAATCAAAAGCTTTTCAGCTCTAAGTTTGGTCATGACTCATTAACCTTCTAAAAATGCAGTTTTGTCACGATAACTTTAGTAGTTTCTCCGGAATCGTCACCACAAAAATTGGGTACCTTGGTCAAAAATGTCCAGGGAACCCAAAAAGACCTATTTCCGCTAATATGTAAATTTTTTTTTTTTGCTCAATTATTACAATAGTTTATCATGCTGCGTGGCACCTAATGTACATGTTGTTTTTTTAATTTTGTTGACTAGTCTTATTAACTTCATCCACTGTTTCTCCGTATAATTTAATGCGTATTTTTTATTTTCCAGGTTTGACATAAAATGTGAAGATGTCGAGTTTACTGAGACTTCTATTTGTCTATTTGAAACACCTATCGGACACCTGAATACAGAGACAGACGAGTTATTTGAGTGTGGCATATGTAACTACAAAGCTGCACAATCAACTCAACTCGAACAGCATATAAAACTACACCGTCCCACACAACATATTCAAAAGAAACCATTTAAATGTGATCAATGTGACTATGCCAGTCCTCATCGTGGTCGTCTTAAACGTCATATACTGACTCATACAGGAGTGAAACCATTTAAGTGCACCATATGTAGTTACGCTTGTATACAACAGTGTACCCTTACGGAGCATATGCGTACTCATTCGGGAGAGAAACCGCATAAATGCACTATTTGTGACCTTTCGTTCGCACATGCTGGTGCTCTTAGATTACATATTCGAACTCATACAGGAGAGAAACCCCATAAGTGCACCATATGTGACTATGCTTCTCCGCGGAGTTTTGCTCTTACGGCGCATATGCGAACCCATACACGAGAAAAACCATTTAAATGCAACGTCTGTGATTATGCTTGTACAGTGCGTTATGGTCTTAAACAGCATAAGCGAATTCATACAGGAGAAAAACCCTATACGTGCACCATATGTGGCCATTCTACATCACAGCGTGCTACTCTTGAACGGCATATTCGAACTCATACAGGCGAGAAACCGTTTAAATGCGTTATTTGTGATTTTACTACTGCGGGGCGTTCTTGTCTCACACAGCATATGCGAACTCATTCAGGAGAGAAGCCATTTAAATGCAGCTTGTGCGATTATGCAACTCCGCGGCCTCTTACGCTTAAACAACATATGAGAAAACATACCGGGGAAAAACCATATAAATGCTCTATTTGTAACTATGCTGGTGCCCACTATGGTAATCTATCACAACATATGCGAACTCATAAATAAAAAACCCTCATATTGTCGCACAGCAGGATTGCCAGATTAGTGACACAAGGATTCCGGAGATGATGCGGGTTGGTACAGTCGACAAAACTATAAAAAGAGATAAAAAAAATAAATAATCAAAATCAAAATACATATTAAAATAATTGATGTAGGTCTAACGCGATTCTGTGATTACAAAATGCAGACTGTTTCACCTCGCATATGCCAAACGCAAAATTCTAAATTTGACAACTTTGTAATTTTGGCAAAGTCTATACCAGGTGATTAAATTTCGAGCCTCACCATGGGGATCTCGCTTATTAGTGGAGATAGAGCCTATGTTTAAATTTGGCAAAGTTTCGTTTTAGTTTGTGCTAATCAATTATCTCAAAAGAAATTTAACCTATCATGTTTCATTTTAAAGATATCCACAAAAAACTGAAATGTTAAGATATCGTTTTAATTTTTTATTCAAAACCAAATGTAGCTAGACAATTGAAACATAAACATTCTATAGGTACCTTTTAACAAGGAATGCAGTGTCATTTTTTAATTTGAAATAACATCAAAGATGGCGGCATGGTCAACTTTTGTTTTTCTTATGGGCGCCATGTTGAATTTTGGCATTTTCGGATAGTCGTTTTTCTCATTTCTGCAATGTATAACATGTTGCCATTAGTTTTTAAAACAATGGTGTAATAATAAAAAAACCTTCAGGTATCCAACTGCAGCTTGGGTACAGACCGCTGGAGTCGTTGCGAAGCAACAAGCATCAGCATCAGTCGGTGATGGCTCTGAAAACATGATGCGTCGTGCGTCAGCCTTTGCGCATAAATTAGTGCAGTTTGGCCCGATGCTCATACATTATACCACCATAATCTTCATAAGGCTGGCCAATGCATCATTGACAACACATATGGCTGTACGTGCTGCAATATCCACAATTACTCTGCCACTTGTAGTAAAAATGAAAACGAAGTCACCAGGTGGATAATTTTCGTGCTGCGGCATTTTATCAGTCAGAATTTATGATACAGTGTTGCCCTGGTTTATTTTCTTCATTTTATCAATTGAATCATGATTCCGACAAATGGCTAGTCCTTTATAAATTAAAAGCTCATTTATAGGCTTCTGGGTTAACTTCCCGTTTTCTTCGAGGCCCTAACTGTGTTTTGTCAAATGGCGTGTGCATATGATACCTAGGAGTACACGATAAAACCGGAAACAAATGTACCTTGGAGTGGTTTTGGAAGGGGTTGAATAATAAATTTTAGTTCTCTAAAAATCCTTATGAATCCAGATAATCCGGATTTGAACTATCCGATATCTCAAATTCGGACCATCGAATAATCCGGATTCGAATATCACATCCGAATCTGAAATTCGGATTTGAAAAGCGGATTTAAAATTCGCATTTGAAACCCTGATTTAAAATCCGAATTTGTTCTTTCAAGTTTTCTAAACTCTCCGGTTTGTAATCAAACCGTGTTGATGTCCTCAATTCTTTGGATATCAGGACACATGTTTTGTTGCAGCAAATCAAAATAATTCTGGCCAGTCCAATACATTGGTCCAGTACGGACTAATAATGGTGGTATTTAAAATACCAACCGAAGCATTATTTTTTTGCGGATCCTGAGTATGCACTCCCTGTTTCCAATGTGAGTTTTTTGCCGCCCATTAACGACAGTTGTGACGAGTAACAGTGCAGTTTAAGCAAAATGTGGCATCGTCGGAAAATAGAATTTTCTTAACAAATTCATTATTTATGACAATGGTGTGCGTTCTGAACTGGAATAATGGTATATTAAAACACTACAGGAGTTTTAATATAAATTCATTATTGTTAAACATCTCGGTCATCTGTTCACAAAACTGTAACCTTCTATTGTGGTCATCTTCGGATAGCTCCTGTACTAAATTAATTTTATATGGACGTTCCTTAGCTTGTTTTAGAATTCTTGTTCTAATGACTTATACGACTTATTCTAACATTTAAAGCTAGTTGTTTTGCTAGCTTTATTGGTAGACATTATTTCGTCAAGAAGTGAATTATTTATTTTTAAAGTTTACTTTGCTTAATTTAAGTTTCAAACATGTAGTCATTTTTTGTTGTGCTTTTCTAATAATAAATAAAAAGCGTTTTATTGGTCATTTGCGTTATTTTTATTAATTTATATTTGATTTATAACGAGTACGGGGGAATGAGTTATGCAGTTGTGAAGGTAAGCAATAGGGCTATCCAACGATATATGACACGTCAATCAATCAATCAATCAATCATTTATTGGTTCTCAGAAGATAAATAACATCTCATAAACAAGTCAAATAACAGCAAAATTGATACCAACATAACAAAATGATGACAGACACATGACCGAGCACCGGCAAATCTCACAAGTCACTCGTTGAAGAATTCCTCTAGTGTGTAAAAGCATCCTTCCATTAAGTAAGATTTAAGGCGGTTTCGAAACTGCACTATGGTGGGGGCGCGGGTTATTTCCGGGTCGATGCTGTTGAAGATCTTAATGCCCATGGACATCGGTCCTCTATGCGTAACTGCCAGTCTATTGAGCGGTATATTAAGGCGGTCGTTCCCTCTTGTTTGGTGTGCATGTATGTCACTGCGAGCTAAAATGGCATTTTTCAACCTGAAAATATTTGATGCCGCTTCCAAAATATACAGCGATGCAACGGTCAGGAATCTGAGCTCCCGGAATAGGGGTCGGCATGAGTCTGTTCTCTTCTTACTCAGAATTATTCGTATAACCTTCTTCTGTATGGTAAATATTTTCTTTTGCACTGAGGACGATCCCCACAACAGAATCCCATACAGGAGTCTTGACTGCACCTCTGCGTAGTAGAATTTTCTTACCGTCTCTCTGTCTAGTACCTTTGACAGGCATCTGACCTGGTAAGCTTTGGTGTTAAGTTTCCTACTTATTTCCTCTGCGTGTATCTGCCAATCGAGAGTGTCCTGGAAAGTGATGCCCAGACATCGGATTGAGCTCTTACACTGAATGTCACTTTCTCCCAGGGACAATGTTGGAGGAAAGTTGGTAATTTTTTGCCTCGAGTGAAATACCAGGAATTCCGTTTTTGTTGCGTTCATGAAGAGACCGTTGGCCGCAAACCACTCAGCCAGTTTTACCAGCAAGATATTTGTCCTCTCCATGATTTCATCCTCCGAGTCGCCAGTTATGAGGACGGATGTGTCGTCAGCATAAAGAGTCAGCTTGTAGCCCCGCAGATGGTCGCCTAGATCCGCCACGTACAGTGAGAACAGAATGGGAGACAAAATTCCGCCTTGAGGTACTCCCACTCCCACAGTCTCCGCCGTTGAGCAGTGCCTCCTCACTTCACCATCCTCCTCCTGAGTCGTTATCTGTACGAACTGCCTTCGATTTGACAGATAGGATGCAAACCAGCTCTCAGCCACCCCCCGCACACCATAGGCCCTCAGCTTTTCTATCAGCCGATTATGCGGGACGCAGTCAAACGCCCGACTCAGGTCACAGAACAGCCCCACTGGCGTTCTCTTTCGATCCAGCTCATCCAAAATGCCCTGGTAGAGATCCAAAGTGGCCGTGGCTGTCGATCTTCCTGCCCTGAATCCATGTTGCTCCTCCGGAATGATGTTGTATTTGTTGAGAAATGGCATCAGCCTAGTGAGCATGGAGTACTCATACACTTTGGCTATCACTGAGTTCAATGAGATGGGTCTATAGTTGCTAGGTGATGTTTTCTCATTTTTCTTGTGTATGGGAAGCACTTTGGCCAGTTTGAGATGGTCTGGAATCACTCCAGTAAGGAACGAGTGATTCACGAGCTCTGTAAGTGGCTCAGCGAGTTCCTCTGCACACTCCTTGATGATGCTCATGCTTAGATCATCTGGCCCTGCTGATGATTTGTTTTTTAAATTTTTTAAGATGTGTTTCATATCGTCTTCTACAAGGGGCAGGAGAAACAGAGAGCAAGTGTTACTTTTTATCACCGGGTCCTGGGCTTGGAGACGGGGAATCATTTGGACTATTTTTCTGGGAGCCTCGATGAAAAACTCGTTGAAGAACTCCGCAACTTCTCTCGGAGAGGTTATCAGGCTACCTTCATTGACCAGTTGTATTGTGGCATGTTTGGATGATTGACAGCCTTTTAGAGAGTTTATTATCGCCCATGAAGTCTTACTTATATTTTCTGACCTATGTAAAATGTCACTATAGTGATTTCTCTTGGACTCCTCTACAAAAGCTCTGTGTTGTAGTTTCTTTGCATTATAGGCAGTTCGCAGATAAGGATACTGTTTCTGTAAAATGTACATATCGTTTAACCGATTGCTTGATGCCTTCAGCTCTGGAGAAACCCACTTTTTTCTGTTTGCGTTCTGCTTCCGTTTTGTGTTTGGGAAGCACACATTGTAGTGATGTGTCATTGTGTCTATGAAAAAAGTAAATTTGTCGTTAGGGTGATCTGTGGTATGCATTTCCACCCATGTTTCTTGACTCAGTGTTCGTTTGAAGTTTTCCTTGTTCATCCTGCTGTAGTGTCTTCCGACAATATACAGTGGCACGTTTGGGTATTTGTGCATAGCCTCTTTATTGATGACAATGGCTCGATGGTCGGAGAGGGACATGTCAATCATTCTTGCTTCGATCTCCGAATTCGAGTTGGTGAACACGTTATCTATCTTTGTGCTAGATCTTCTCGTAATCCTAGTATCTTCATGTATGCAGCTGCGGAGTCCGAACTGAGCCATCAAATTAGTGATTTCCTTACTGGCTGGTTCCTCCACATTAAAGTTGGCGTTAAAGTCTCCTGTTATCCATATAGTCACCCCAATGGCAAATATGTGATTTAGGACATCATACCGTTTTTCTAAAAATACCTCTAATGATCCCGATGGTGCACGGTATATAGATAAAATTTTGATATTTTTGTCATTGATTTTCCAGCATATTCCACATACCTCAAAGTCTCTCTCAACATTGTACACTGAAAGGTCAATGGGCTCCGCTATCAGGCCATTCAAGACCCACAGTGCTGTGCCTCCACCCCGATGTACAGTCCGGCAGGAGCTGGCTATGAGCTTATATCCATTAAGGGATATACAACTTGTCTCTGATTCCTTTTGCCATGTTTCTACTAAGGAAATTATCTGACATTCGGATTTTTGCAGTTCAACCTCCAACAGTGCCCACTTGTTGTTTATACTCTGGATGTTCAGGTAGAAGATAAAGTTTCTCTTTTTGTTGGGTGTGATGTTCTCTCCCACCGATAGTTGGTTGGCCCGATTCACCGGTCCTTCTATGTCCCCGCCTTCATGTCCTTGTTCCGGTGAAAAAACCGGGTGATGTAACTGCCATAGGGCCAGACATTGCTGCACATTGCTCTCTCAATATTGACGAGATCTATTGTAACTTTGAAAGAGGCATAGTGCTGAGGAAACTTGGAGACAAGTTTCTCACATTCCGTCTCCGGAAAGGTTGGTTTCAGGAATTGGATGACATCTTTGCTCTCTGTGTCGGCGTGCAATCTTGAGACGTACAAGAAAGCTTTTTTTGGCGCTGACTTCAGTCCATCATTGCCTTTTGTGATTTGTTTATCGCCAATTACCATGGTTCTTGTTTTATCACGTTTCTTTCTCTGCAAAGTCACCCATTCGTTGTGTGGCATAGATTTCTTCGTGTTGGTTGTCAGTGTTCCCCCATGGGTATGATGTTTATCGTTAGAGCCCCATGAAAACGGTTTCTTTTGAATTGGTTGGCTGTTTCCCACGATTATGGGTTTACTTATCTGCAGATCTGAGTGTGCCTCATCTGGTTTGTTGTTCGGATTGTGTATTGGTGCAGGTTGCACTTGTTTATCCTTTGTGGGAGCTACCTGCGTTGGGATGTTGGCCCTCGGTTGCGACATCTGCCATGTGTTGACCTTGTCGGATAAATTTTTGTTGGTTAGGTCAAGGTATCCAATTTTCTCTCTTAATAGGCTGTTGTTTTCTTGCAAGATGATATTTTTCTCCTCCATTTCCTTTATTAGCCGCTTGAGCAGCACGTTCTCCCTGAACAGTGGTTCTTCAGGATTGTTATTGATTATAACCTCACTTTGGTTGGTAGTATGGGGCACATGGATGCACACAGCGGATTTTGCCTCCGCTGACTGCCTCATACATCCTGGATGGTAGTTTCGTAAGCATTTCTTGCAGCTCACCGCCTCTTTAACTACTTTTCGGCAATGTTCACACTTTAAACTCAAAATGTTATCTCCTGAGTACTTTGGGAGATTCTCGTCTCCCGCCATCTTGGTTATTACTCATATTACTCTTGGTTATTACGTCATATAATGCCATTAATAAAAAAATATGTCATAGTCGCTATTCTTTTTTTATATACATAACTAATAAGTTACGCTTTGTAGAGAATATTCTATTTAGTTGCCCAACCCTGTAGACATGTAAGAATCCCGATAACGAATCCGGATTTCAAAAGCCGGATAACGAAAAAGAAACATTTACTATGATCGGGTGCTTTGTGAGGGATTTTGATTTAAAATTTTAAAACCAAAAACGATTTATATGCAAGTGAGTAATAGTATTGTATGTGCCTATGTATAATTGGAATTAATGATCAGACTATGCAAGAATTTCCATATTCTGGTAATCGCACTCAGCTTCAGAATGTTAAACTAAAACATACATAAGTCGTGTGTGGTATTGCATAGGTATTTTCAAATGAAACATTATAATGAATATTGAATTAAAACATAATATGATCTCTTGCCATGGGCGCCAGCAGAGAGGGGCAAGGGGGTGCGCTTGCACCCCCTGGCTTTTGATATAACAGGAAAAAGATCAACAACAAAAATCATGAAATACTTGCTGATTTATAACTAGTGTTAACAACATTTAACATTTAATTGAAAAAGAAATAATAAAATAATTGAAGTTAATAATAAAGTATTTATAAACTTCTGAATTTACACATAAAAATTCACAGATGTTCAATTACAAAAAAAAAAAACAGAAACAAACAAGTGACAGCTCATTATGTGATCCGTTTTTGCAAAAGTTGACCGATTGAAATACGTTTGCTATTCGAACGGAGATTATCGCCATTTAGCAAAACTCCGAGCGTCGAAGGGATACTAGGCAACCATTTTTGGAAATGTTATAAACATTTTTCTGTCGCAGCTATGTGAAATACGTTTGCTACTCGAGTGCACAATATCGCGATTTTATTGTTGTTGTCCATGGGGCAACTGGGCTCCAAACGTCGAAGGGCTGCAAGGTCTTTTAATTATCTATAATTTGAGGTATGATGGAAATTTATGCAACAATTTTTGCAAAAGTTATAAACATTTTTCTGTAGCAAAAGGTGAAACAAAATAAGTATTCTATAACACAGGTGAGCTTCATTACTGTGTGTTATTATTCTTTATAGCGTTAACAAGTTCTTGCAACACTTTTACTTCTTCTTGTTTCATAGCCTTCTTCTGTTGCCACATAGTCACTTTTCACTCTCAGTCTTTTATCTTCCTCGTCAATATCCAGTTTTCGTTTTAGATATTTCCTCATGGTCATTCCCCCTCCCCTCATGTCTTTTTTCCTCGATTTTATCGCTTTCTTCATCGCTTACAAGAGTCCCGTTAATTTTTCATGTGGACAGATTTTCGGTGACAATGCATGAATCAATAAAAAGAATTGATTTTTTTTTGGAAAATTTTTCAGAAGAAAGTTTTTTTGATACAGCGTAATTTAAAAAATGTGTATTTCACATAATTTTTTTTAGAAATACAGACTTGACTCCTTAGAATGTATATTAGATTTATTGCAGTTCAGTGCCAAATTCTCGATTAATGGTCACGTTAATTTATTGTCAATTTATTGTAATTAGTATTTTGTTATTTTTCATATATAAGTTAGGTATACAGTTAGTGTTGTTAATGCATAATAAGTTGCTATCGAAACTGTGTTGCTCCATGAAGGCAGTATATACCGGGTGGTCGTTTTAATTTGAGACTCCTAAATATCTCGTGACATATACATGGTACGACAAAAGTGTCTTAAACAAAGTTGTATGAGTCAAAGGGGGAAATGAGATGACGATATCACTTTCATTCCAGATGGCGCTGCAATCGTGAAAATGAGGCTAACTTCATTTTTTTAAATGGGTGTACCCAAATTTTTTATCAAATTATAATTTTACGCTAAATAAGAAGCAACTTTTGTCTGAAACTTTTTTTCTCCGATGCATTTTTTCGTTCGTAAACAAACCCTATGCGCATGACGGCGCAACGCGCGAGATGCCAGAACGTATCCCGATTACGCACATACCTTCCTACGTTGTACCGTGAGTGTCTACTCAGAGTACTCAGTCGTTGAGTTGACTGCCAGACGGCGAGCGCATCCCATGCAGTGGCAGCGGTCGTAACAACCGCAGCCTCCGCAAACTTCCATCGTCAATAACTTTTAATAGATGCATCGTACGAAAAAAATGTTTAGACAAAATATTGTTCTTATTTAGCGGAAAAACATAATTTGATAAAAAAATTGGGTATTCCCATTTAAAAAAGTGAAGTTAGCCTCAGTTTCACCGATTGCAGCGCCATCTGCAATGAAACTGATACCGTCAGCTCATTTCCCCCTTTGAGTCCTACAAGTTTATTCAAGACACTTTTGTCGTACCGTGCATATTTCACGAGATATTTAGAAGTCTCAAGTTCAAACGACCACCCGGTATACTAGCAAGTTAAGTTGTGTTTAAATTAACATTAAGTATCGTCTGGGGTCTGTAAGGTACGACTCGTACCTTACAGAATTGTGTTAATTTTATCACGAAAACGGTAGGGGTGCAAACAAAACTAAAAACGGTGCAAAAAATTTGTAGAAATAGACTTTCAAATTTCGAAAAAGGATGGGCTACTGTGTGAATCTGTCTGAATCACAAAGATCATGTGACAATTACATATGTGATATCTGAGATTTTAATAACAATTATGTATGTAATAGTGTGATATTTACTTGTATATGTAGGTATACACGTTTCAGAGTTGCTTTATTCTTTAGTTTCCATCGCAGTTTACATACATATTTGTTAAACATGTGAACAATTGTTGTGTTTTGTTCTGAGCAAGAGTTACTATTTATGTATGCAGACAACTATATTTCATCGTTCTTCTCACCAAATCCTTTTTAACCTTTTTTTTAATTCTTTGGTGGAGGTAGGTAAAATATTATCATATTATGGAGTTCAGTGATGGGTAAAATTGAATTTAGGGTATTTCTGAATGTAGGAAAATTTTGAATTAAAGTTGGCTAATTCGGAAGGAAAAAGGTTGGCAACACTGCTTAACAGTTAACCTCAAGAACCAAAAGAACCTCAACGTTGATATATATGACGTTGATGTTTATATAATATGAGAACAGTGATTAGCGAGTGAATCTGAACAAGTTTTTATCTAAAATAAATATTCTAGTAAAAAATTCGCACCCGCAGTCTATAATCGATATATATGTACGTGAAAAATTGGACAAAAACCGTAAAAACGTACTTAGCGGGTGTTGACCCAATACTTTTCGCACGCCTGTACAACCTTTGATAAGACCAATGGTATGTTTCTATTATGGTTTTTAAGTTTTATAACTTTTTTATAGACAATATTTATAATCTAATATTTTGTTCTTCAGATGGAAACTGATCCAGTTGTGTATTCACCGACAATGGAGAAGTTTACTTGTAGGTTATGTGGGTTCGAGTTTAGCGAACAGAAGTATTTACAAAACCATTTTATACTTTGCAAAGCTATCGACGATCCTGCAGAAAGGTTAGGTGCATCCACAGGTAAGCTCTACGATTTATGTTTGGATACAATTTACAAGATGCTTTTCTTGTCTAGGCACTTTTAAATATGAAGATTCTAAAGAGACATTTCAAAGCCAGGAATTGTTATACGAAGACATGATAAATTGTACGACAACCAACCCTGAGTAAGTATGTACAGGTGTTCATTTCAAAAGCTTCCACCCATGATTTAGATCAGTGGTTCGCAAACTTATTTTGTTCGCCATTTCGAAGAAATTTATTGTTAGCGCCCCCCACGTGAAATTAGCTCATCCTTTTTCACACACAAAAGAAATAAAACATCTTGAACGCAAGTTTTTTAGTTGTATTTATTATAATACGTAGATGATTAATATAACACAAACATGAATATTAATAATTTTTAATATTGGAATTAATTCTAGTGAGAAGGATGTGCTGACATTTGGTGTTTCGCTTTTTCGTCAAAAGATTTGTGGTTGCACTAAATAGTCTTTCAACTAAATATGATGACGTAAATGCTATTAAATTTTTTGTGACGATTGACCACAATAAATTTGGGGTAAAGTTTGGGCATCTGCTTTTGCAACCAGTATAATCGAATTTGTCTTTATCAAATTCAGCTCGTCCTCCTGCAGTTGTAAATTTGTTTCATTGAACTTGATAAAAATTTCTGTCAAATAAGCAATGTCTGCTTTGTATTTTCTTAAGTTGTCTCGTAGTGAATCATCTTTGTTAAGAAAGAACTCTAGAACTTAATCAAAGACTGTCAAATCGATTTAAGCAGGCACCCTTTGATAGCCACTGTACTTCTGTATGAAGTAGCAAACGAGGAAAATCTTCATCATTTTCTCTGCTAATTTATTTAAACAATCTAGTGTTGAGGTCATGGCTTCTGATATTGGTAATTGTTGTAATTACGTATTGTAATGACTTATGTAAACGATCACCACTAAATGTCGTCGATACATCACACAATGCAGCGCCAGATTTAAGGGAGGGCTGACTGGGCTACAGCCCATGGGACCCACGATATACCTAACTAAAGATAGGATGTTGCGCATGACTGGGCGGTGCTTATTTTGACGTGTGACGTCACTCACAGAGTTGTTTACGTCCTTGGCTATGCTGACAGCGTGCTTGTCGGTGTGTTTTCGGTGTTTTTTGATATTTAACTGCTCAAAACGCGGTGTGCCGTTGTAGGGTGTGATTCCGATAATCAGTTAAAACGGCATCCGTGCAAAGTCGTAAGCAAGAAGTGGTTACATTTAACCAATAGGGCAGATAAAGTTAATGTAAAAAGCGCTCTTATTTGCTCCAAGCATTTCTTTGAAAGTGACTATAAGGTTAACTTAAAACATATTATTTTGGGTTACACCTCTAAGAATAATCGTGATTTAAAGGATGATGCAATACCTACGCAAAATTTACCGCAATCCCAATGTGTTCCATTATTTTGACCTTCGACATCTGGTGCAACGGAAAATCGAAAAGTTGTCTTTGAAAAAAGACAACTGCTCCTCTGGCCCGTATCGAAGAGCTCAAAACAGAATTACGCAAGAATGTAGACAAATCAACAGTGAAACATTCGTCAAAGTTCGCGAATAGTTCGAAAACAGAATGTATTTCTGTGTAGCAAATAATGGTGGCCATTTCAAACATGCCATAAAATAATTTCTAATTTCTTATTTTATTACTTATTTATTTTTTTTGATTTCTTATGACTGTATATTAATTCAACAGTGTATCAAATCCGCAATGTTTCACTAATTATAATTTATTTCATACCTTCCATCGTTTGTGTAGTCGTCTATCTTAAGAACCAATCGATCGATTTAATTTTTTTATCATGTTTGAGTAGAGAATTTTATGCCCTTTCAAATGATGTATCACAAGGCAGGGGCCAGGGGGTGCAATCTAAAATTTCAAAGTAGGGTGCCTGGGGGCGAAGGGATGAAACCTAAATTTCTCTAGGTACCATTTTTAAACTTCCCCCTCAATATCTAAATCAACGTGTTTCTACTGAAAGCAATAATCGCATCAGGTCAAGAGTTATTAAGAGTGGATACTTTTGAAATGAACACACAGTATATATAATCAACTAACCCAGGTTAACCCAGGTGAGGATAATTTTTTGAAAAAACACCTTCGCCTGGATTTGTACCAGGAACCCTCCAATTTCCGGTTGACAGCTCTCCCATTTGAGCTACAGAGGGTGTGGAAATTTATAGGTTTATTATATTATATATATATATATATATATATATATATAACGAGGAAACTTATAGTGGGAATTCAGTCAAAGATTTTTGGTTTTTAAGTTTTTATTCCTTAACCAATATTTCGGACAATATTTTGTCCTTCTTCAGGGTTCGGAAAAGTTAATATATAAATATAAAATACATGAAACGTGTCAAAAGTTTTTTTTTATATATATATATATATATATATATATATATATATATATATATATATATATTGTTTATGTTACGTTTCTAGAGTTAAAATTGAGTTCTAGACGTTTTTTTTTAATGTTTACGGTGAAACTACTAGCATCTTGATTTATTTTTTAAATAATGCATTGTACAAATTTTACAACTTCTATGTGAGAATACACCCCATTATTTTCCTAAAATATTTTCTATGTGTATAAACAACATTAATAAAACGCCGCATTTAAACAATGTATTGTTGTGTAAATTGTGCGAAACACAATACGTATTACCCTCTCTTGTAGTATTTTTTTTCTCTCAAAATGTACATATTTAATTTTCTTGCACTTTTTCGCAAAATTCTTGAAAAAATACTTAAAAAAATAACTCCTGCTGTTAAACTAAGCCGTTTTGGGGCACAGCTATACAAACAACCAGTAATTTTATGTCTTTACATTATAAAATGAATTATTACAAACATCTTTTGTATTAGACATTTTTTTCTAACTATTAAATTAAACGCGTTATCAGCGAAAATACGTACAAACGCCCATCTCTGTAATGGATATCACTCTGTGGGTGACGTCATGCGCGCGGCTGCCAAAAACTGAACGCCGGAGCATCCGGCCCTGCATGGGACCCTACCAAAAAGGGGCCCCCACCAAAATGAAACAACAAAATTATATCTAAAATAATACTGTACAGGTGACCATGAATAAAACAAGCACCACAGTTTAACACTTCCATTGAAATCATGTGTATAAAGTACAGAGTGATCTATAATGACGAAGGACAGGTTGAATTTCCAACCCCATTGAATAATTATGATGTTGGTAATGGTTGCAAATGACGGGTGATATTTTTGTTCAGTGGCGAAGGTATTCTTTCTTGTATAGTAAGTCTTAGGTATATTAAATTGAAAGAATGAGGGTTTGGAAGTCTTTTAGTCTTTGTAAAGACATTGGACATGAATATAGCTTTAATGAGACAGCATATTTAAAAACTACTGTATATTTCATAAATATAATATGTAAAAAAACAATTTTCAAATATAACAAAAATAACCAAATAATATACTTACCAAATAATAAAATCTTCCCATATGTAATCAAATGAAGATAACCCTAATTTGATGGATGAAATTTGCAACCTCGTCCATATTCAGGTTTGTCAAAGATATAAATAACCCGTTATCTAAATATAAAATAAAAATTATCTCTCATATCTTAAATCAAATAAAATAATATAGTACCTATTTATTACAAATTAAATCCCGACGAGATAAAATATTGTTGCAGAGGAACGTAACCCTTACTGATGATTCCACATGGTATGTGACTGTGATCAATTGATCATAACCTGTGTCCTGCGCTCATACCGTCTTGATCTTAGTAATACTAAATACGTTTTAAACTGGCGGGAAATTTAAACTGTCCTTCATCATCTTACATCACCTGTTACAGTGACCAACTGTCCCTATTCGAATTTTGTCCCGACACTTAAAAATGGTATTTATATGGCCAGAATTTCAGATACCAGCCATAAACATAATATTTGTTATCGGAGAAACGTGTACCATACTTAATAAACAATATACTGAGTCTTTGTGTTCATGATTGTATTACATAGAAAAATGGCTTTTCTAGTTATAGAAATGCAGCACATGATTAATTTTTGTAATTTAGTTGAACTGATTTTGATTGATTTTAAATTTGGTTAAAAATAGTTAAAAGGAAAAAGTCCACAGAAAGCCATATTTTTAGACGTTCTTCTTAAATCTATTAAAAGGCTTATACTATGAATAAATAGTAAACAACCAAAAATCCAATGACAATTGAAGAAAAAAAATCCATTATTGGAAATCAGTGGAAAAAAAGGTCGGATAGAACATTTGTTTTGGTTACTTTTTTACGATAAAAGAATGTTCAGGTATATTTTCTTTCTTATTTCTGTATCTACCACAATGCACAACTAACTATGCTATTGGGACCTATGATGACATGTTATATTCTTTATTTCAATTAGTATTCTTTAAAAAATGTAAAAAGGAACTATAAAATAAAAGCAGAACATACATTAACTAAGAAAGCTAGCTTCAAATTTGATTTCTTGTACCTGTTTCCATGGTGACAACCATGATGGAATAACTACTTAAGATGCAAATTTGTTTCAACTATTCACAATAATGGCAAATTTATACTTTATAAAACAAACGTATGCTAAAAGTAACGATTCATTGTCTGGCATCGAGTTGAAGAGAGAACTGTCCTTGTACTGTATTGTTGCTCAAAGGAATAATAGGCTTGAGAAAATCAGGCATAAACCTATTTGGTTTCCCCGCTAATAGAACGCATCTTACTTAATCATAATCAAAGCGTGCGCAGTGAAATTAAAAACAGGTATTGAGATATACTGTTTTTCTTAGACTGCTGTTTTTCCATAAAAATGCAATTAATTCCAAAAAGTATAAAGATTAGGGTAGGTAAAGTTATTTTTCATTGTCGTAATATTTTGCGAGGAATTTAAAATTGTGCCGAAATATAGGTTGTTCCATTTAAAAAAACCTAAGTTTGTATTGGTACTAGCTTATGGAACAGCCTGCGTACACGCTAATTATTTTAAAATGTGCGCCTCTGCGTTCTTTATATATGAATGAAATCAGTTTTAAATTATTTTCATTAACAGAGGACGGGGTACAATCTTCCTAGATCGCACTGTTGAGACATCCTGTACATGTATTTTTCAACGCATTTCATTTGAGCGCGTAAGGTATGGAAACATGACAAACCCCTCAAGAACGGTTTGCTATTTAAAAAAATCCTCGAATACGTCGATTTATAATTATCAAAATACACCTTTTGATATCAAATTAATTTTTTTACCTTCAGTTGTTTTTAATAGATGACGTCATCGGAAGTTTTGTAAAATGACAACCCTATATTTTGTAATGAATTTGGCAGATCTTTTAATTGTCTAATGGTAGCATACCATTTTACATGAAAATTTTCGAGAAAGAGACAATTGAAAGTTATGAAATAAAACTGACAAAGTCTCCGGAATGGCACCACCGAATTTTGGAAATTTTGGATTTAATTATTTTGCAACCATGTGAAGTCACAAGTGTTATTTTTGTTGATGCAACGTTTACAGTTTCGAAGATATAACCTCAAACGTTTGAATTTGAAATAGAACACTGTATATTTAGGCAATTTCTCTTAAGCCATGGTTCCCTAGGACGCGGCACCGTAAATAGCGGCCGTTTGTTATTTCTAGATGTTTTTGATATAATAAGAAAGACTGTAACCGAAAATGTCAAAATACACAGGGTGTTGTATTTCAAATTCAAAAGTTTTAGGTCATATCTCAGAAACTGTAAACGTTATTTCAACTATATTAATGGCAGTGACTTCACATGGTTCAAAATACTTAATCCCAAAATTTCATTAAATTCGGTCGATCCGTTCCGGAGATTTTGTTCCTTTAATTTCATAACCTTCAATTGTCTTTTTCTCGAAAATTTGTTGTTATAAGGCCTTAATAAATTATATGCTACCATAAGGCAATAAAGAGAACAGCCAAAATAAAAAAGTATATATGTATAGGTCTGTCATTTAAAAAAAATAAACCATTGTTAAACCAAAATCGATGACGCCATCTGTTAAAAACAATTGAAGGTAAACAAATTAATTTGATATCAGAAGGTGTATTTTGATAAGTATACAGCATACGTGTTCGAGGATTTTTTAAAATAGGAAACCGCTCACTGTATAGCCTACTGCAATACCATGTCTCACCTTGGTTAAAGCATAGATGATACGTGATATTGTAGCTAGGCCATCGATGTTACTTTAGATAGGAATTTTAGAAGCATTGGTGCAAGATTCTGACTATTAATTAATTAGCACAAAATAGTATATTGTGTTCATTTCAAAAGTATCCACCCTTAATAACTCTTGACCTGATGCGATTATTGCTTTGAGTGGAAACACTTCGATTAAGATATCGAGGGGGAAGTTCAAAAATTGTACCTAGAGAATTTTAGGTTTTATCCCTTTGCCCCCCAGCCACCCCACTTTAAAATTTCGAATGGCACCCCGTACCTTGTGATACATCATTTGAAGGTGCACAAAATACTCTACTCAACCAAGATAAAAAAAATTAAATCCGTCGATTTAGATATCAAGGGGGAAGAAATGATACCTAGAGAATTTTAGGTTTTATCCCTTCACCCCAGCCACCCCACTTTGGTATTTCAAATGGCACCCCATACCTTGTGATACATCAGTTTGAAAGGGCACAAAATTCTCTACTCAACCATGATAAAAAGAAAAAGAAGATGGAAGGTATGAAATAAATTATTATTAGCGAAACATTGCGGATTGGATACACTGTTGAATTAAATTACAGTCATAAGAAATAAAATAAGAAATTATTTTATGACATGTTCGAAATGGCCACCATTATTTGCTAGACAAAACTACATTCTGTTTTCGAACTATTCGCGAACTTTGACGAATGTTTCACGGGTTATTTGTCTATTTTCTTGCGCAATTCTGTGTTTGAGCTCTTCGAAACTGGCGCGAGGAGTTTTGTACATTTTAGTCTTCAAGTGACCCCATTGAAAAAACTCGAGAGGTGTTAAATCTGGGGATCCTAAAAATGATGGGGTGTTAAATCTGGAAACTCAAAATTCTCTAGGTGCCATTTTTCAACTTTCCCGTCAATATCTAAATCGACGTGTTTCCACTCAAAGCAATAACCGCATCAGGTCAAAAGTTATTAAGGGTTGAGTTATTTCATACCTTCCATCTTCTGTATAGTCTATCTTAAGAACCAATAGATCGATTTTATTTTTATAACCATGGTTGAGTAGAGAATTTTGTGCCCTTCCCCCTCGATATCTAAGTCGACGTGCTTCCACTCAAAGCTGTAATCGCATCAGGTCAAGGGTTATTAAGGGTGTATACTTTTTAAATGAACACACTATAATAAAAGCTTGGATTTCCATTATTTACACGTGAAATTGTAATAAGTACACATATAAACTGTTTTTCGTGTAATGTTTTTATTTAATCTTAAAAGGGGCAAGTTTCGCTTGCGCATCATCAGATTCTCCTGCAAATTACACATACAAATTCAATTAACCTAACATTATGAAGTAAAAATCACTTACGTGTCAAAAAGGTAAAACAACACTGTGGTTACACTCACACATATTAGACACATATTAGACACATATTAGACACATTATAGACACTCACACATATTAGAGAGATAGGAGCATTTTTCAAAAAAATACAATTTAAGCATAAATTTGTGCATTTGAAACCATGTTTTCGGCAGGCACATTTTAAACTTCTACATCCAGTTGCACAGCTGCAGCAAATCGTTTTAAGCAATAGTTCCGGAATTAATTCCTTTTCTGTAAATTTGGGCATAATGCCACGTTGATGTTGCTTCCAGCCCCAATCCGTTGCTGTCAGTTTGTTACCCAGCCAAGTTTGAAGCTGATAATATGCCCTGTAACAATGTTGTTCTGCTGCACCTTCTGTGGGTGGGAGATTTGCCAATATGAAAGATGATTTAATTTTTGCCAATTCATATTTTCGAAATCTGAATTGATTCAGTGTTATATTATCATTTTTACATTTATAAATAGATTTGATTAATTGTATTAATATGAATCCTTCAAAAACATCGTTGCATTTCTGCATTGTTTTTCTGGTTGCGATACAACATCTGGATTTGCCGGAAAAGGAAAGAAAAGTATCGTAAATTCATTATTAGACGATAAAAATTTGTCAAATTTGGCCAATATTTTTTTGAAAAAAGATGCAAACAAAGAAGATAATAAAAAAAATTGAATACAATTAATCAAATCTATTTATAAATGTAAAAATGATAATATAACACTGAATCAATTTAGATTTCGAAAATATGAATTGGCAAAAATTAAATCATCTTTCATATTGGCAAATCTCCCACCCACAGAAGGTGCAGCAGAACAACATTGTTACAGGGCATATTATCAGCTTCAAACTTGGCTGGGTAACGAACTGACAGCAACGGATTGGGGCTGGAAGCAACATCAACGTGGCATTATGCCCAAATTTACAAAAAAGGAATTCATTCCGGAACTATTGCTTAAAACGATTTGCTGCAGCTGTGCAATTGGCTGTAGAAGTTTAAAATGTAGCTGTCGAAAAAATGGTTTCAAATGCACAAATTTATGCTTAAAAATAGTCATTGTTTTGAAAAATGCTCCAATGTAGAAGAAAAAAGCTACGAAGAACTTAGTGCTTCAGATGAAATTGTGGATGAAGAACCAATGCAGACGGGAACTAATATTGGAGACGAAGACGGTGATGGTCTTCGAAGATCTACTCGAATCTAACGATGAAGACATGCCATCAAAGAAGAGACAAAAAGTAATGGATACTAACAAATGTAAATAGAATTTAATAAACTAATTTTTTAACTGAAAAAATGAGCAGCAGTCACGTTTTTTAGATGAAGTACCCTTTAAATCATAGCTTTAATTATATTTAGAACAACTATTTTCGCATATTTTTTGCAATCTTCGTGTTTTATGAATTTGTAATTTTTCTGTTTATCAAAGTAACATGGAATTTTACGTTTTTTGAGTAATTAAAGTATAAATTTTAATAAATAGCTCAAAATTATACACAACGATTAAAGAAAATTCAGATTCTAATTTTTTCCATTTCTTTGCATTTTTTGAGAACATTTACCATAGTAATGTAAACTTTTTTTTTCACCATCAGAAAGTAGAGATTTCAACGAACAAAAAGCCCACCGACTTTATTAAAAAAGGAGATATTTTGACGTGAGAATTTTCGATTGAAAATTAGGCTGCTTTTTCGATATTAAGTCAAAATAAGATGAAATTACAAATATTTTAAATCAAAAAAATTACAGTGTGTTTGGGACATAACAAGGCAAGTTTTCACCAAATTTCGTGAAAGAAATTTTTTTTGTAAGAGATAAAAATGAAAAACCTAAAACTTGGTTATTTGAATTTTTCACATAAATTTTGATGTTATGTGAAAAAAGTGTAAATACAAAAGTTGTAGATCTTTTTATTGCCTACAAGTTTGCCATTTAACTTTTTTCCATAGGACTTGTAGTTTTGCTGGAAATCGAGATAAACCGTTTCTTACCCTGAAAAACTCACCCTCTCCCACTTCCCGACCTCAGATCGCCCGTAAATTATTTTTCCTTTAATTTTTGTTATATTCTCTTCCTTCTCCAATGGGTTTCATTCTATTTTTATTTTTTTCTGTTTTAAAAATTATCGACCCTGGTCTATATGTTACAACTGACAAACACTATAAAATTGGTGTAAATATAAAAGAATAAATTAGCAATAAGTAGTTAAAAATGTAAATCGGGCTATCACAAAGAACACATAAACAATTTCGAATGGTGGTAAAGTAGTACACTACAGAGGCACAGTTCGTTCAGAATAGTGTGTTTCCGTTCACGCTCGTGTTTTTCAATTTGAAAAGCCTCTAAAAAGTCTAAAAGGTCGAGCATTCTTCCCTTCTCTGCCCTGTGAATCAATTTGATATTGTTGTCGTCCTGTTTCTAGCATGTGTTTTCCGCAATTAGATGTGAGTTTAGCCTTTCTATGTTCGTTTATTCTCAATCTCAATTTACGTCCTGTCTGACCTACGTAAATACTATCACATTCGTCGCACTTCAGACTGTATACTCCACTTTGTTCCATCTTGTTTTTCGGACTTTTATCTTTTAATCTGTTATATACCACAGAACTAGTTTTTAAGGAGCATGTTATTTGGTATTTTTGTAGTATTTGTTTTATCTTGTTAGAAATGCTGCCACCGTATGTAAGTCCTCTGTATGTTGTTTGTATTTGTTGGTCTTGTCTGTTCAGTATGTCTTGTTTTATGTGTCTACTATTTATTATTTTATCCACGATCATTGGGTCGAAACTATTCTCTACAGCTATCTGTTATTATTAGCATTTCTCTCTTGTAGTTGTCCTCCGTGATTGGAATTGTCTGGGCTCTATGTATGTAAGATCTTATTGCTGCCAATTTCTGTGTGTGGTGATGATGTGAATTCAGAATTGTTAAGAATAATTGCAGAGCATGTGGTTGGTTTTCTGTAAATCTCAAAATTAAATTCTGTTTTGTCCATGTATCTCCTTCAAAACCTTATGTTTTGATGTTGTGGTTTGTTCTCGTCTATATTATGTAAACTGATTTGGCGTGTTTTTTCTCACCATTTCACATGCGAAAAAGTGCGTTCTTAGTTGCTTATAGAAAATTTGGAGAAGCCTTTTCGGGCGCGCGAAGCGCGGCCGTCGCCCTAACTGGGCCATTCTACGTTGCGTGAGCTTTTGAAATCGACGCAAAAAGGCCTCTAGGACGTTTTTTCTTAAAAATTCTCCAAAAAGCGATCGATTTTGGTGAACACGCCTCAACATTCCAACAGCAGTTTATTATGCGTCGTCATGGTTGCCAGAAAAGAAACGTCAAAAGCGCAGACATAACCTGCAATTTGTTGATTATTATCTTCACCAACGTCCGTTCCAAATAACCTCTGAGAAACCTATAACGTATGTTCTACGTATATGAATAATTATGAATAATTTTTCTACAAGAATTCGGACGTTTTAGCCGATTAGTCGACAGATGGCCCTACCAGCGCTATTAAGGTGCATACAAACCTGCCGCGCCACGCCCGCGACGCTCACGCGCCGCGCGGCGCGCGCGCCTGGCGCGTCGAAAAGTATAGGCGCGCGCGCCTCTGCCGAGCCCCCTGCGGGCCGGTTGAGCGACACGGCGCGCCTGCAACGCGAAGCGTGCGCGCCTGCGACGCGACGATCGCGCGCTCGGGCAGCATTCGCCGAGACCAGGCGCCAGTCCCATATCATATTTTGTTGTTCGAGCGCAAATAGTCTCGCAAGTCGCAGTACGCAGTACAACTTGGGACGTCAACGGAGAGCCATGTCGTCTGCAGGGTGGACAGATGAGTGGACAGTGGCCAGCTTAAATTTTATAGTTATGTACAGAGAATTTAAAATATTATGGGATCCTACCCACAAAAATTATTCTAAAAGTGACATTAAAAAAATGCTTGCTAGGATATTGCAAATAAAATTAAGAATAATTGCACAGGAGATCCACGTAAAAAAATTGATAGTTTATTGTCAACCTACAGGGAGAGCGAGCGAACATAAAAATGTGTAGGGACAGGAAAAGCTAAGCTTCGTCTAAAACAATCAATTAATGGTTGGTTAAATCAATTTTTATTACTGGCACTTGCTACCAAGGACATAGTATGTATCTACATTTATTTGTGGATGTATGTTTATTTGGCTATTCAGGATGTTTAAAGCAAATGTAAATGTCAACATGGTTACGTGAATGAACCGTTAAAACAGAATATCCGTATTTTGTGCAAATTCAAGGGGATCTCGGTCTCAAAAAACGATTCGAAAACTATGCGTTAATGTTGATCAATTATCTATAAAGAAATGTACGCAAAATTATTTTTAGTTATACAGTACATGTAGGTGCATGAAGAAACTATACTTTTTTTTTATGGAATGTCTTTTATATATTATTGTGTATTAATACTAAGGAATTTGTATTTCAAAATGTATCAGAGGTATTCACTTGTGTGTTAAAAAATGCAACTGCAAGCCTATCTTAAAATTTCGTAAAAAACATTTTTTTTAAAGTAGTATCTTACAACTTTATCACACAATCACCAAAACCACTAGGTGGATGACGATGTTGAAACGCCAGACAAAATACAACTACAAACCGCAATAATCGTCGTACTTCCTTCCCTCGTAGAGAGAGAATAATGCGCATGCTCGAGAGCCGTGATCTACCCGCGCGCCAACCGAAACTGGCGCGCGCGCCAACCGTGACAAGCGCGCGCGCCCACTACGCCCGGCGCGCGGGTGGCGCGCGCGCCCACTGCGACCGGCGCGCGGGTGGCGCGCGCGCCCACTGCGACCGGCGCGCAGTAGGCGCGGCGCGGGCGCGTCGCGGGCGCGGCGCGGAGGTCTGTATGCACCTTTAAACGTCAGCCCCAGCCGTACATAACCTCTGCATAACCTAACATATTTATGTTTATAAATATGGATTCACTTGCCGACTTTGCCAATACAAATGGCATATCGTAAGTTTATTACACGTTATTATGAAGGTTTGTTTACGGTAGTCTACATTTATTAAATATTTTTAACATACATACACAAGTCATTCTACCGTGACCGAATGCAAACAATATAGATGTATTAGAGACAACAAAAGGTAATGGAAATAGCTACATGTCAATATCAATACAATAAAGTAATTGTTAGTGAAGCCAAGTGTAACATGAGAAGAACACGATGTAAAATTTTGCCGCAATGAGAAGGAAGAAATCTGAAAACGGATAACGTTGGAAAAGTTCAAGTAGTGTGATTGGGAATTGATAGCAGGCCAAAAAACAAGCCTACAAAGACTAGGAATGTTGTCCTTAGCATGATTTTTCTTCTAACGGTGATCACTCACACGAAACAAAACAGGATGCTTGCTTTAAGTAAAACCTTTTGAAGATTCATCACATAAAAGAATTTTTTACAATTTTTTATCAACATTATTGTGGAATTTATTATTATAATAAACCTTTGTGGATCTATACGTTTCCGGTATTGTGATCACAGGTAACCCTGAATAGTAATTTAATTCACATTTCTTTAGGTTAACTTTACGTCTGTGACGAAGCTTACTATACAATTTGAATTGTCAAATGGATATTCCATAAAAAACTTTGAAGACAGGAAGAACATTATTCTAATGCTAATTATCTCAACGTTTATTCAGTGTCTTCCTCAAGTAATTTCCAACAAAAAAAGTTAAATCAACACAGATTTAATTCGGAAGAGTTATTGAGGTGCTATTTATCGTAGAAAGTATTCAAAAGTGTGTGCATTCCTCAATCGTAAGCCAATGTGACTCTTAATGTGATTTTCAATTTCATTGAAACATCCGTACTATTCATACTACAAAAGCGGACAGTTATTTACCTCATCCCGCTTTTGCACATGGTGAGCAACATTTTTTAGGGCTAAAAGGCTGGACTTCTATGTAGGAATAATCGAAATGTATTTGGGGGGTAGGTCAAATTAATAGGCACACGAGACAAAGAAAAATTTAATTTTGTAAATATTTCCTTTTTTTCTTATTTTGTTTTCTGTAATATGTATATATTTATGTATACAATACTGTGCAATAATAAATTATCGTATATGTTTTTGCAACAAATATTGTTGTACAAATATATATGAATGTTTTCTGTAACGGAACATATTTTTATTTTTAGCCTTGATCATATTTTTTACAAATTATTTATCGCTTCACACATCATTGGTTATTACATTATTTATCACTTCACTGGTATATTTTTCTTTTGTTTCTACAATGATTAAGTTACAATAAAGTATGGTTACATAATATACCTAATACAAGGTTTGAATTATTATTATCTCTATTATTATCTATTATTCTTATTTTAGATAATAGGTTTGCTCGAGCAGCATCAAAATAATTATATAAAGCACTTATTTTTACTCTTGCGCATGCGCAATGGGGGTTCTGCCTTTACAAAATCTCCATTGCGCATGCTTAGCAATTAGGAATAACTAATTGTTTTTTACTGATGGGCAAACAAACCAATTATACATATTACAGGTTCTAAATATATCTAGAATGTTATAAATCTACAATTCCAATATGTTGGTATAAATAATGTTCAATCAATCTGTAGGGTGTATCAAAACAACCTTTTTTGGAAAATCAAAATTTCAAGTTAATATAAGTTGTCTCTATGAACCCACTTAGGTATAACATCAGAAATATTGTCCTAATTAAGAAAAAATATATCACCCTCACGAGGCCTAAAGTTATAGTTTTTCTCAATAAATGTGTTTTTTTTGTAGTAGGGGTAAAGTATCTGTCCTGATGAAAAATGTTAACAATAGGTTGTGAAATAATAGTAATGAAATATTACTCTAATGCAATGGGTCTTCCGCACTTGGCATAAAATTGAGTAATTTTAACAAATAATGGTTATTTTTGTAAATAAGCTCAATGGTGCTGGGAAAAAAATATACAAGTTCATAAAAAGTAGTTTCTATGGTCCTATGTATACAACAAAAAAATCACCTAAATTAAAAATATCAGGTCTTCTGCGAGGGGTCTATAATTTTTTCATGTTTCTAAATTTTTATTTAGATCACGTGTGTTTCTTGAAAAAAAAAATCGGTTTATAGTCGTAATTTGCATGGATTATAAAAATGTCATTTTTTTTTAAATAACTCAATTTTATGCAATTTAAGTAGTTTGTATTAGAATTATATGTTTATACTTTTATTTCACAACCTACTATTGTTAAAATTATTTAACTTGAAAAAGTTTTTTTTCACTTGCGGGAGTTTTTTTTTTAATTAAGGCAACTTTTTTGGTGTTTAATATGAGGCCATAAAAATAACTTTACATCAACTTGAAAATTTTATTTTGCAAAAGAAGTCTTTTTTGTAGATACCCACTGTCTATGCGGTCTATCGATTCCTGCGATCTATCGATTCCTGCGATCTACCGATTCACTGATCTACCCAATAGGCGGTCTATAGGTCCACTAGTTTAATATGTATTTCTGTTCAATATGATCCAGGTACAAGTTTGCCAAGAGTCGTGAGAGAGGTGATCCCATTGGTAGCCCTTCCTTTATTATCTAATTTTGCTCATTGAACGTGCAGTAATTAGTGTTGATGTTGTGTTCCATAATGCTAGCGGGGTTGTCTATGTCATTCCGTAGCAGGTTTTCTTTTTCTAATATGTCTCTTACTATTTTTATGATCTGGTCTTTGGGTACGTTAGCATATAGGTTTGTGACGTCGAAGGATATCATTACAACCCCTTTAGTGTCCTGTCCTTGTAGTTGTTCTGTGAACTGAGCCGTATTCTCTATATTGTATTTCATTTTATACTCCATGTGGTCCTTCAGTATTCGTACCAGTTCCTTTGCGATTTTGTTCGTAGGTGTATTTACAAATGACACAATAGGTCTGATAGGTATGTTTTCTTTATGTAATTTTGGTTGGCAGTACAGTTTTGGGATGGTAGGGTTCATGGGTATGAGGTGTTTAACATTACATTTATACTTTTCAAGTGTTTCTCTATTTTTATTGATGCATTCCTTCGTTGTTTGTATAATCTTTGTTAATGGATTCTTACCGATTTTTTGGTATCCATTTTCATCAAGGAATCTTTTCGTTATATTCTGACTTGTACATCAATACCATACCTGCCCCTTTGTCGGCTTTCACCATGATTGCATTCTCCTGCTCACTCTTTGTTCTTAAGTTTTTAACTATGTTTTCCTCCATTAATTTCTCTTTTGGATTTGTTCATTAGGTATTGTTTATCTTTACGTTCTTCATTTTACACGGTAATTTAAAATTCACAAAAGAGAGGGAGCACAACAACAGCCTAAATTATGTTGACCTCACAATCCGAAAGAACACAAGAGAATTTAATTTTGAGATTTACAGACAACCAACTACATGCTCTGCTATTATTCCTAACAATTCACATCATCACCACACACAGAAATTGGCAGCAATAAGATCTTACATACATAGAGCCTAGACAATTCCAATCACGGAGCACAACTACAAGAGAGAAATGCTAATAATAAAACAGATAGCTGTAGAGAATAGTTTCGACCCAAAGATCCTGGATAAAATAAGAAATAGTAGACACAAAACAAGACATACTGAACAGACAAGACCAACAAATACAAACAACATACAGAGGACTTACATACGGTCGCAGCATTTCTAACAAGATAAAACAAATACTACAAAAATACCAAATAACATGCTCCTTAAAAACTACTTCTGTGGTATATAACAGATTAAAAGATAAAAGTCCGAAAAACGTACGGTGGCTGCATTTCTAATAAGATAAAACAAATACTACAAAGATACCAAATAACATGCTTCTTCAAAGCTACTTTTGTGGTATATAACAGATTAAAAGATAGAAGTCCGAAAAACAAGATGGAACAAAGTGGAGTATACAGTCTGAAGTGCGACAAATGTGATAGTATTTACGTAGGTCAGACAGGACGTAAATTGAGATTGAGAATAAACGAAGATAGAAATGCTAAACTCACATCTAATTTCGGAAAACACATGCTAGAAACCGGACACAGAAGCACAGACGACAACAATATCACATTGATTCACAGGGCAGAGAAGGGGAGAATGCTCGACCTTTTAGAGGCTTTTCAAATTGAAAAACACGAGCGTGAACGGAAATACAATTCTGAACGATCAACTGCAGCTTACTGTGCCTCCCCTCCATCGGTAGCTGTGGAATTGAAGCAATAGTAACCAAACATGATCTGTAGTGTACTACTTTACCACCATTCGAAATGGTTTATATGTCAGTACGTTCTTTGTGATAGTCCCATTTAGATTTTTAACTATTTATTGCTAATTTATTCTTTTATATTTACACCAATGTTATAGTGTTTGTCAGTTGTAACATATGTGTGAGTGTAACCACAGTTTTGTTTTATCTTTTTGACACGTAAGTGATTTTTACTTCATAATGTTAGGTTAATTGAATTTGTACGTGTAATTTGCAGGAGAGTCTGATGATGCGCAAGCGAAACTAGTCGCTCTTAAGATTAAATTAAAACCTTACACGAAAAACAGTGTCTATTGAGTACTTATTACACTCTATAATACCTACATATAGCAATTGAAAATGTTTGATTATGATGCTACCGATTTAGCGCACTTAAATTAGCGGATGACGAATGTAACGGAAGTTAGTGAGTCCGTTAATGGTTCTTAACGTGAGCTTAAAATTTAATTCGTTAACGAAAAATTTAACTTCGTTAATTAACGATTAACGGATTAACGCTTTTGTGTCCAATTTGTAAGGAAACATATAATCGCCCATAATTCTTTGATTCCAAAATCCCTGGTAGCGCCTCTCAATGATCTTAATTTTTTGGTGGATCTCACCATGCTAGGCAGGAACGTCACCAATATTCTCAGGAAAAATAGTAAGGTTTGAATACAGTGATGTATTTTCAGAGACATGTTGACGGCTGTTGGAAAAATAACGAAAATTAAACATGCCTATAACACTAGATGAATAGAATAGTAGTATTCCGTACCTACACTGGGTTAACACGCTGTGTGTTTTACTTTCCAGATTATACGTCAAATGTGAAGACATTGACTACACTGAAACTACTATTTCTGACTTTGGACAAGCCGTCGGAGAATTGAAGTCGGAAATGCTAGACGAAATATTCAAATGTAGCAAATGCAACTACCAAGCTACACAGTCAAGTCTACTTGAAGAGCATATAAAAATACATCAGCGAGAGAAAGAACGCTGTCAAATTACAAAGAAATCATTTTCATGTACCGAGTGTAATTATTCTTCTACAAATCGTAGTTATCTTACGCGGCATACTAGAATTCACACCATAGAGAAGCCATATAAATGCACCATTTGTGACTTTGCTAGTGTACAGAGTGGTAAGCTTACCGCTCATATTAGAACTCATACAGGCGAAAAACCATATAAATGTAACATTTGTGACTTTTCTACTACACGGAGTGATAAGCTTCCTGTTCATATTAGAACTCATACAGGAGAGAAACCATATAAGTGTAACATTTGTGACTTTTCTACTGCATACAGCTATTCTCTTCGACAGCATATACGAAGACATACTGGAGAGAAGCAACATAAATGTACCTTCTGTGATTATGCTTCCAGACAACGTTCTACTCTTCTAATCCATATTAGAACGCATACAGGAGAGAAACCTTATAAGTGCAACCTTTGTGACTTTGCTGGTGCAACAACTTATTCTCTTACAGAACATATGCCATTGCATACAGGAGATAAACCATTTAAATGCGTCAATTGTGAGTATGCTAGTACAGATAGTCGTCATCTTAAGCGCCATATGAGAACTCACACAGGAGAGAAGCCATTTAAGTGCACCGTGTGTGACTATGCTAGTGCAACGCTGTTTAGTCTAAAAGAGCATGCGCGACGTCATTCCGGAGAGAAACCATATAAGTGTACCATTTGTGGCTATGAAACTGGATATAGTGCTCGTCTTAGATGCCATGTACGAACTCACACAGGAGAGCGACCATTTAAATGCACCGTCTGTAGCCATGCTGCCCGAAGTCGTTATCGTCTTTCGGAGCATATGGAAATTCACACCAAAGAGAAGCTGTTTAAATGCACTGTATGCGATTATAGTTGCATAAGGCGTTCTTATCTTACGTCGCATATGCGACAGCATTCAGGAGAGAAACGGTTAAAGTGTACCCTTTGCGATTATGCTTGTAACCAAAAGGTTGGTCTTGTACAGCATATGCAAAAGCACAGAGGGGAGAACCCGTTTAACTGCAGCTTTTGTGACTATGCTACTAGACGACGTGTTGAACTAACGGTGCATATTATGCAAGTTCATACAGGACAGAAACCGTTTAAATGCACGGTTTGTGACTATGCTACTATACGGCGTGTTAGTCTTAAAGAGCATATTATGCAAGCTCATAAAGGAGAGAAACCGTTTAAATGCACCATTTGTGACCATGCTAGTACGAGACGTAGTTATCTCGCAATGCACATGAAAACTCATACGGGAGAGAAGCCATTTAAATGCGAAAAATGTGACTATGCCAGTGCAAGGCGTAGTTATCTCAACATGCATATGAAAACTCATGCTGACAAGTAGCCATAACACGTGCAGTTAAGACATTCGCCAAGAGAAATTCTCTAATCGATAAGAAATTTCCAACTACACTCGCCGTACAAAAAACAGGACATCTATATATAATAATGTAATATTTTTATTACTTCAGTACTACTGAACTAATGCCAGCAGCCGCAATTTTGAGGCGCAACTTTTCCTTTCATATTAAGTACAGTAGACTCGCGATAGTGTAAACACAAACATACGGTGGATCGTTCATACTAACGAGGGTGTGTTGAATAACTTTACTTTATTTTTAAGCCTAAATCCATTATATATAAATATTCCTTAAATTTAAAACAATCTAATTTTTTCTGAATATTTTTTTGAGCAATTTTGGCTATAACTGCGATTTCTTGAATTGCTTTCAAAGTGATGATTTCACCGATGTTTATGGAATTTTGTTTTGACAATACTAGAGCAATCGTACATGCTTTAATTGCATCGGAATGGCAAATTTTTTTCCTCAATTCACTCATTTTCATCCTCATCAGAAGAAGACATTTCCACAACCAGCTGCTTCATCCTTGTCAAAATCTTCCACATCCGCAGCAGTGTAGTCTTCCTAAAATTTTCAGTTTATGATTATACTATCTACTTCTAAAACCACTTCTGCATTAACTTACTGGAGTTACTTCCTGTAATAAATTTATAGTATCCCTAATAACATCGGGAACCAAAGTTTGTTCACTTCTCATTTTTCCCTTAATATACTCGGTGGAATGTTACCTTCATCTGCATCGTCCGGTTTAGTTTCAAGAAGTTACGTAACTTTTTAAGATAGCCCTGTTCAACTGTTTTTTTTTTGTTTTGTTTCACCGATATAACACGAGTATTGCTTGTTACCGCAGTTAGCGCTCGTGCTTACTCTTGTTCATTTAAACTTCATTTCTTATATTTGTCGTCACGACTACAAATTTATTTCGGGTGTCACAGCTTAACACTAGGTCATTGCTGTCAGCCTTTGGTGCATTTACTGACCTATTGAGCCTTTTAGTTTTGATGTTGTTGGGCTTACCGAGACATGGCTTTCCCGGAACATTGATTCGCGCATCTTGCAATTCGGCACCTATAACATATACCGGAAGGATAGACTGGGTAGGGATGGCGGGGTCGCTCTCTTCTTGCATTGTGCTGGACACCTCGGATAATATCGAACAACTTTGGGTGAGATTTAAAATTGGCAGGGTTACGTAAGCTGTTGGAGTGGCGTATAAGGCTCCAAAGATTAGTGTATAATCTGTTCACTAATGAGTTGGAGAATACGCTTTCCACGCTGGTACCGGCGGTAGACGTCGTTGTACTGGTGGGAGATTTTAACATAGACATGCTTCAAGGGAATGCGCGATCGGCGCAATCACTTGTCACAATTTTGCGCACATTTAATAATTGACGGCCCGACTAGGTTCACCTTGCAAACTTCAACACTTCTTGATTTGATTTGTGTGTCGGATTCGGTGGTTGTTGATCGCTGCGGGACGCTGTGCGCTGGACACGTGACCGATCATGACTAACTCTACGGTATTTTAAAGATCGCGAGTCGTAAGGGAACCGAAATAATAAGAACAGTTCGTAGTTTTAGGGACTTTAACTTTGATCATTTCATCCACGATTTGTACCAGATCCCATTTTTTATAATAGTTGATATGGTGGATGCTAACCCATATTTAACGGGTTCTATTTTCGATGTACTAAATATGCCTGTACCGTTACAGCGCTGTAGATTTACAAGGCCACCAGGCCCATGGATAACGAATACCATAAAGCGCATGCAGAACTTGCGAGACAGTGCTCATAGTAAATTTAAAACTGATAAAACGCGGGAAAATTGGGAATCTTATAAGGAACTCAGAAACTATGTGAAGGGAGCGATGGACCGGGAGCGCAGGGCATTTTTGGAGATACATATGGGTGGGTGCAATAAGCGTAGGTGGCGTGCTCTGCGCAGGGTTGGTGTTTGTCAGGAGGAACAGATGAATTTGCCTATAGAGTTGTGCAAACCTAACGAACTGAACGAGTATTTCATCAATTCGGTCCCGGATGTGAACAATGGTTTTGATCGCGACCTGTTTAACTATTATAATAATGATAATCTTTCTGATGCTAGATTCCCGTTCCGGTTAACGATGAGGTTGTTGGGCGAGTCATTCAGGCAATTAAGAGCGGAGCTTCAGGGTGGGATAACATTAATATCAAGGTAATCAAACTGTGTAGTTCTCATATAGTACCTTATATTCGGGATATAATCAACACCATAATTGCTGTCGGAGTTTTCCGTCACAGTGGAAGTATGCGTTGGTGAGGCCATTGCCTAAGGTGGGTCGGCCGTCGGGATATTCGGATCTCGGGCCAATCAGGTGTTTTGCCGGTTAGGTCCAAGGTGGCTGAGAGGATCTTGTGGGAGCAACTTAATGTTTTTGTACAGGAAAGCAATTTGCTACCGGGTACTGAGTCAGGATTTCGTGCTGGCTACAGCTGTACGACTGCGCTTCTGAGTATTGTCATGATGATGTCAGCCATGCGGATCAAGGAAATTTTACTGTTCTGTGTTTGCTTGACTATTCGAGGGCGTTTGACAGAGTTCACCCCATTTTGCTTTCGTCGGTGTTGCGGTACTGGTACTGGGTTTGAAGACCAGCGGATGTTATGCAATATGCTGGTTCTTTCACATTTTAATTACGCGGACGTGTTGCACTCCCCTTTTCTAACAGAATTCTTAAAGAGGAAACAAAAAGAAAGTCCGGAACGCCTGCCTCAGAATGTTGTATGGATTGCGTGGACGAGATCATGTGTCACATCATGTTATCTGAGGTGAATTGGTTGAACATGAAAAATAGACGGTTGACGGATTCAGCGGTATTGTTCTTTCGGGTCATTGCGTCCGGGTGTCCGCCGTACCTGTTCAACATTATTAGGTTTCGGTCAGATGTGCACACCTTGAACATCAGGTTTAAGGGCTTATTAACACCACCTGAATCATTTAAGAAATGCTTTTCCTATCAAATAACAAAGATCTACAATGGCTTGCCTCCGGGGTGTAGGGTGTGTACTTCTATGCTCTCTTTTAATGCGAAGTATCGGTCGCATCTATTTGCTGAGCAGGTTGCGGAAGGCTGATGGACATAAACCATCTATCTTTATTAGAATAGTATTTATTTATTAATCCTGATGCGTGGGCATGATCTATTGTGGCTGTGGGTGGACCATCGGAGTATGTTGTTTGTATGTGGGTATATGTGCGCTCGTGCAGGGTTTCTTTAATTCGAGAGCGCGATTTGTAGACTAAGGGCAGATTAATACCTTTTGTTCTTTGCGGGTTTTCGTGTTTTTTTTTTATATTTACGTTTAGGGCGGTTAAGATTGTTCCAATTGTAGGTTATTTTCTCGGTAGGATGGAAGAACAATTGAAATTGAATCCCACCGTTTGTTCACTGTTTATTATTAGTGTTTGTGTAATTGATGTTAAAGCGAACAATAAAGCATTTATTTATTTATTTATTTATGTTCATTAAAATCTTACAGGACGTTTCTCCAAGAGTTCTCGATTACGCTGAGCTAAGTTTCTCCCACACCGTCGACAAATCTATGATTGCATCTTTTAATGAAATTTCACTGAGTGCAGCAGCTATTCCTTCATCCATTGATACAACAGAACAGAGCAAACTGTTTGTATAGTAGGTACAGCCTTTTAAATATTTTGCTCCATGGGTTGGATTAATGATATAACATTTGGAGGTAAGAATTTTACAAAGATCATCCCATCTGTAGTCCTCAGTTCATTGCTGGTGGATGGGACGGCGCGTTATCCACAAGGAGAAATGCTTTCTGAGGCAACTCCTCAGCACGTAGAAGCTATCTCACCTAGGAATTGTCTGTAATAAAATTTTTAAATATGATCGGCCACATGAAACAAACGGCACACAGTTTTAACTCTTACCTCAGGTACAAAATGTTGGAAAACCCATTCCTTAAAGAGTTCCAGGAACCATATAAAAATGTACCATTTGTGGCTATGAAACTGGATATAATGCTTGTCTTAGATGCCATGTACGAACTCACACAGGAGGCCATTTAAATGCACCGTTTGTAGCCATGCTGCCCGAACTCGTTATCGTCTTTCGGAGCATATGGAAATTCACACCGGAGAGAAGCTGTTTAAATGCACTGTATGCGATTATAGTTGCCTAAGGCGTTCTTATCTTACGTCGCATATGCGACAGCATACAGGAGAGAAACGTTTAAAGTGTACCTGTTTGAGTTTTGTATACTATTTAGATCGATAAGTTAATATTTACCGCCAGATGTCGCGACGTATGCCAACTTCGTATATCTGACATAATTCGCCACTAGATGTCGTTAGTAAATGTGCATGCGTCGCCGGCATATACTACTGCGAGCGCTTATGCCGACTCCTCCTCCCTCCATGCATAGGCAGCTGCGCTTAAAAAAGTGTGCCGTCATTTCTTGGATACTTAACTGCATGTATAGATAGGTGATTTTACTATGCAGTGTATGAAGCAACGAATTATAAATCCAAAAACAAAATTGTAAGTTATTCTCCATTGTTCAATTCTGACCAATTTTCGGGTTGTATTCTCTCTTCAGTTATCGTTATCAATTAATTAATGTCACTTATTGGTAATTAATTAATGTCAATTATTGGTAATTAATTAATGTCAATTATTGGCGATTAAGGTTACAAGTTTGACAATTATTTGTCAGTATTGTCATTCACCTCCGAATTGTTTGTATTGTTATTCAACTACGTAGATACGCATGTCACTTGATAACGTCAAAATATTTATTAATATTATTCAAACGGAGGAACAAAACCATTGTAGGACATAAAATTTTGTATGCACCTCGGGCATTACTTGATGTTTATACCCTCGGGCGACTTAAAAATCTCGAGGGCCGATAGGCCCTCGAGCTTTTTAAACGGTCGTCCTCGCGGCATAAACATCCGTGTAATGCCCTTGGTACATGAATAACTATTCTAAATAATACTGGCCGTGAAAGCCTACTTACTTTCATAATAATATTACAATAAAAACTCAAATGTTTTTTCACTATTAGGTACAATACTTTACCAATCATCACGTGTCTTAACCTACAAGACAATATGGTGCGTACTTACATCAGTTCAATTGTTTCGCATTTTATTTCGTATTCGTCAGGTACTTTCTGGTTCTGTACCTCCTCATTACAGTCTTCTAATTTCACGATTCCTACGCACATGACCAACTTGCAAATTGGAGTATGATTACTTGAAGTGTGGTAGAACTAAAACGGATGCGTTACTTCCGTCAACTGCGCCTAACCTGTCTGCTGGATTCTCGACAATTTGCAACACATAATGTGGCTTGTTAGGTACTTCTCTTGGCTAAATTTAAACCCCCATAAAATTCAAAGTAATCTCTTCATTGGAGGCAAAATGGTAATTTAAAAATACATTCATACTATTGGTATGAAAAGTTGTAAAAGTATTCAATTGAAATTGAAAACTCGTATCGAAATGATATCTATGGTATCTACATGGGCGCCGTTTCAAAATGTTCCAGGGGGGGGGGGGCAAGATTTTTTTAGTAATAAAAGGTGACGAAGTGTGAATGACTATACTATTAATTATCTTGTAGCGTTTTCATTGTTTTATTTATTGTAAATGGCATTGATAGAGACATATTCGTATTTATTACTTAGGATTCTAAAATTGAGACACAACAAACATGAAAATAATAAAAATATTTAAAAAAATACCCAATAGCCCATATTGTTCATTAAATTTAAATTGCATTCACCCTGAAAAATATCCGTTGCTTTTATGGTTGTCATTTTTTTACTCATTATTTTATGTCATTAGCCACGGTTGTGACCCCTGTTTCATCAGAATCATTGAACGTGTATCCTAAAATTTTAGATTTGGTCTGATTGCCAACCAACATTGAAGATATTTTATTACTTTGTAATATTCTGGAGTAAACATTGTTAAAGTTTTATGAGAATTTCCAGCTCGTGTTCATCGAGCAAGGCCTAATGTATAATGAGCAACAGGCACCTGTCAAAACCAAAAATAGAGGCACAAAATGAACACAATTGATAATTTAATTCTATAATCGTGTCAATCGAGCATCCGACAAAAAGTCTTAATAACAAATTGGTAAACAATAAAAGGTGAAAATATTATTTTTAAATGTAACCACATAAACAGAAAACAATGACTAGATATGTGTAAAGAAAAAATGACAAATTTGAAAATTCTGTGATAACTATCATCGACAACGAAATTCAAAATTGCTATCATAACTATTATACGTAAACACTTAAAAGGCGACAATACTAAGTCAACTAGTTAATAATAATTGTTATTATAAATAAGCTGTATGTATTGTATGACCATACTAGACAAGTTTTTGAATGAATTCATGTCTGGAAATGTATTGTTTGAACGTTGGAGAGAGTCAACAGCATAGGAAAAATTGTACCATTTATCATAAGACGGCACTTTTAAAGCCAAATAACATTAGTGTGACTTTTTTTTATTATCTATCGTCTGTGAAAAGAGTTAATGAGAACCGTTTGGTACCGTTTTGACACCAATTTTGGCCAATTTGGGTTATCTTGAATTCTTTTTAGGGACGTTCAACAGATAAAGTTTTACATACAAATTATTTATGTATTCTATAATATATTAAGGCTCTATGCAGTACCTAAACGGTGTCAGGTGTGTGGACATGAGTTCGATATCAAAAGTTCAGTATACTTTATCTATATATGTATATTTTACACTTATTTTTAACAAACACTATATTTGAGATAAACAGCTGAGCAGTGCAAAAAGGTGCGAAGTACAGTAGAGCGTCGATAATCCTAACTAATTGGGATCGAAGGTCATTCGGATTATGAAATTGTTCGGATTATCAAATATTGCAACTAAATAGCAGAAAATAACAATTCAATTTTAATAAAACCAACATCATTCTATTCCGCTCTTCATAAACTATAAAAATGTCAAAAAGTCAAAATCGAAGGGATATCAGAGGGTTTGATTTATAACTTATTTATGATTAATGATTTATTTATGATCTATTTATTTTACAGTAGAGCGGCGATAATCGCCGAACTACTTGGGACCGAAGGTGAATCGGATTATTAAATATTGTAGCTAAATAGTGGAAAATACGAGTATTGGACACAAGATATAAAACAAAAGCAACATTTTTCTGTAAACAGGAACCGTTAAAAATGACTTTTCCCTAGGTTACTCAGTGATTTATTTTATTATTATTTCTTTTTGGGTGTTCGGATTATTGAGGTTCGGATTATCGACGTTCTACTGTAATTAAACCTAATAAGTATGATTAAATGAAACCTCAAACATGGGCATTTTGGACTACAGCGCAAAATCGTAAACTTGGCACAATTTATATTGTGACCCTTTCACGACGAAAACTGGAGGTAAACAATCTAATAAAACTGACATTGGTGACGATTATAATCGGTATAGTCATCATTAGGATAAAAATGATGTGTGCCCCGCGCAAAAAAAAACTGATTTCGGTGCCTCAAAATGTGCCCAGCATCGATTAGGAATCACTTTCTTGTCTTGCTACACAATATACTATAGTATGTAAAATGTCAATAGGATTTTTTTACTTTATCATACGCAGTATGTAAAGTATTGTAATCGTGCCGAAAAAAAATTGAGATTTTAGCGGAAATAGGTCTTTTTGGGTCCCCTGAACATTTTTGACCAAGGTACAAAAAAATGTCTGTGTGTGTGTGTGTGTGTGTGTGTGTGTGTGTGTGTGTGTGTGTGTGTGTGTGTGTGTGTGTGTGTGTGTGTGTGTGTGTGTGTGTGTGTGTGTGTGTGTGTGTGTGTGTGTGTGTGTGTGTGTGTGTGTGTGTGTGTGTGTGTGTGTGTGTGTGTGTGTGTGTGTGTGTGTGTGTGTGTGTGTGTGTGTGTGTGTGTGTGTGTGTGTGTGTGTGTGTGTGTGTGTGTGTGTGTGTGTGTGTGTGTGTGTGTGTGTGTGTGTGTGTGTGTGTGTGTGTGTGTGTGTGTGTGTGTGTGTGTGTGTGTGTGTGTGTGTGTGTGTGTGTGTGTGTGTGTGTGTGTGTGTGTGTGTGTGTGTGTGTGTGTTTGTGTGTGTGTGTGTGTGTGTGTGTGTGTGTGTGTGTGTGTGTGTGTGTGTGTGTGTGTGTGTGTGTGTGTGTGTGTGTGTGTGTGTGTGTGTGTGTGTGTGTGTGTGTGTGTGTGTGTGTGTGTGTGTGTGTGTGTGTGTGTGTGTGTGTGTGTGTGTGTGTGTGTGTGTGTGTGTGTGTGTGTGTGTGTGTGTGTGTGTGTGTGTGTGTGTGTGTGTGTGTGTGTGTGTGTGTGTGTGTGTGTGTGTGTGTGTGTGTGTGTGTGTGTGTGTGTGTGTGTGTGTGTGTGTGTGTGTGTGTGTGTGTGTGTGTGTGTGTGTGTGTGTGTGTGTGTGTGTGTGTGTGTGTGTGTGTGTGTGTGTGTGTGTGTGTGTGTGTGTGTGTGTGTGTGTGTGTGTGTGTGTGTGTGTGTGTGTGTGTGTGTGTGTGTGTGTGTAAACGATTTTTGTGGAGACGATTCCGGAGAAACTACTGAAGGTATCGGAACGAAAGTTCATATTTAGAAGTTTCATGACCTAACTTAGAGCTGAAAAGCTTTTGGTTCACAAGGGTCCAAAGGAACTGGTAGTTTATTCTAAGCATTTTTCAAGGATTTTGCAAATGAGCCGCCATTTCTGTAATTTCGTCAAAATAGTTAAATAATAAATTAAAGTAGAGGAAATTTTGAATAATTTATGCCTATGACATTTTTTGGTAAAATTAATAGTTTAGCTTCAAGAGCAAATTCTATTTGATCGAGATCGGTCGCATCTGCATTGATATGAAATTACATAGTAGCCAGGATTTTGACAAATATTTTTTTGTGTTGTCACATTCGAAAACAGCTGATCTCATCAGAGGTTGGAGAATCACTATGGAACGTTGCCGCTGCAGTGCGGCAAATTATAAAATACAAATTTCAAATAAAATAAGATCACCAATTTGATTGTTTGTTGATAAGAAATATCAACCCGTCTTTATATCTAATTCTAAAAACGATAAATTAAGAAAATTATAAATAGAGTATAGCGATGAGTGTAGTTTTATTTTAGTATGTTGGTAGGGATGTGTCGTGAACAAATATAAATCTGTCAGAATTTGAATTACCTTTTTAAGTGATAATGGCAGTGGTAGCAGACGCCATTATAGTATTTCATTATAGTGACTCATTATGTGTTATTATCACGATATGTAAGAAATACTATAATTTCGTATTCTACCACCGCCATTAGCTACCATTACCTACCAATCGGAACGCACCTTTAAACTTGACGTTTCGTCAAAGTGGTACCAACCTAGTATTTACTATACAGAAATCTTTTATTTTTTTTAAATACGTATTTGTTAAATTTATAATTTAATAAAATTTAATTTAATTTATAATTAAATTTATATATTTAATTTATTTATTAAATTTTAATTTAATGTCGCTCCTGCCAAAAACTAGATAGCGCGACTCGCTCACATGCGACGGCGACACTCCGCCTTCGGTGACGCGCCGCATCACCGCGGTATTTGTGACATAAATAACTATTATTCTAATGACGTAGTGTAGGTAGTGTCAAATGCTGATGCTTTGACAATACCTACGATTTATCTCAATAGAATAGATTCTCATGCAGCTAAACTATTAATTTTATATATTGTATGATAAAGTCATGTGCCTGGCCACATCAGATTTTTTATTCAGGACGGGGCAAGCACCGATACATTACCGAATACTTTGGGTATAGTTGGGTTCAAAACCCAGGGGGGCAAGAGCCCCCTGCCCATATGTAACGGCGCCCATGGGTATCTAGGTACTGTTTTATGCTTACAGTACCTATCTTACCGTATTATAGTCTTTTCCAAAGGTGGGGTTTGAAAATGAACAGTTAGTACAAAATACTTTATGCTGAACATTGAATATACCTACTATTATGAATAATTATAACTGTAAGAGTTTCTTATTTCTCTGTTGATATGAAGGACGAAGGTCTCCATTCCATTAGATGTCATTTAAGGAAATAATAAAACTCGACGAGTTGTTGCTAATGGTGTATTAGTTAACTAAACGGGCTTCTGGCTACATGTTATTACTTATTTCTCTGTTGGCTGTGACTCAAGACATAGCTGACTGTGTAAATATAAATGCGTGGACTACAGGGTGTACCTATACGAAATGAGTGGAATCATTTGGACGGGTAATGTAATTCGATATGAGATATAAACAAGCAATTTTGCCATTGCTGTGTTCTTTCTGCTTCGTCTAAAGGCTTGTACGCACACGGCTAGTAGTTTAGTACAGTAGCTGGTAATTTAGCGATTTTCAGTGTACGGACATGAAAATTTATAATCGAGTGGTTCGTAAATCGATTTAGGCAAGAAGATAGACTCGTACGCACACGGCTAGTAGTTTGGAACAGTAGCGAGTAATTTAGTGAATTTCTGTGTGCGGACATGAAAATTGAGTCGAGTGGTTCGTAAAACGATTTAGGCAAGAAATTATTCTGTTCTACGGGCAAGTAGGTCTCCCCACCATGTACCTGATGTACATGTACCACTAAACAACTATGCCGCTACAGAGGTGCGGTAGCGTATAGCACGGCCCACGGTGCAGGTGGTCCCAATTGCACATTTAACACGATTAAATTCATAATTTGGAAAACCCTTGACTGATTATTCCCAAATTTGGACACAGTATGCATTTTTAGGAGTGAATTACCTATGACTATACTTAATTTTGATATCTCAAACACAAGTTTTCTGAAGCGCGTTTTCTGACGAGCGTGTGTTTTGTGATAAAAATGATAAAATCACTTCAAAAACACCCGCATCAGAAAACACGCTTCGAAAACACGGCTGTCAATAACCGCGCGTAAAAAACAAGCGCGTCGGAAAGCGAACGTTTCATAAAACTCGCTTGTCAGAAAACACGCTACACCGAAAACGCGCGTAAAAAACGCGCTTCATTATACTTCAGAGAAACACGATCGTCAGAAAACACCCGCATCAAAAAACGCGCGTAAAAGCACGCGCGTAAAAAACATGTGCGTCGGAAAGCGAACGTTTCATAAAACACGCTTGTCAAAAAACACGCGACACAGAAAACGTACGTAAAAACACGCGCTCCATTATACTTCAGAGAAACACGAGCGTCAGAAAACACCCGCATCAGAAAACGCGCTTTAAAAACACGGCTGTCAAAAAGCGCGCGTTAAACACGCGCTTAACAAACACGCGCGTCGGAAAGCGATCATTTCATAAAGCACGCTTGTCAGAAAACACGCGACACAGAAAACGTACGTAAAAACACGCGCTTCATTATACTTCAGAGAAGCACGAGCGTCAGAAAACACCCGCAACAGAAAACACGTTTAAAAAACACGGCTGTCAAAGAACACGTTAACACGCGTGGAAAAAACGGGCGCGTCGGAAAGCGAACGTTTCATAAAACACACGACACAGAAAACGCGCGTAAAAAGCACGCACTTTTTTTATGAATTTCCCGACAAATTACCTTTCTCCTTGAATATCTCACCGTCGAGTACTTAAAAAAAAACACGTCAGAAAACACGCGCTTTGGATAACTCGCGAGTCATAATACACGCGTATCATAAAACATGAGCTTCAAAAAACACGATACTGAAAAAAAACGCACGCGTCAAAAAACACGCTCTACAGAAAACGCGCGTAAAAATTATGGTAGACTTCAAAACCATTAATTACAATCCGTTTGGCCTAGACCACACCAATGCGACCTGACGTATGCCTTTACATACCACGTTAAACTAGTTTGGCCTAGGGTAAACTAGTTGTGCTTACCGCTCTTCGGGCGAACTAAGTTGGCCTAGGTAAAACTGGTGCTGCCTGAAAGCCGGTTTTACCTGTTACATTTGAACCGTTAACTCCATAATTTACGAAATAATAATAATAGTTACGAATTACTGAAACAACAGATGCAAGAGAGGTTGCGACCTCGAAAAATATGCTCAACAGCGTTTTCTGTAAATTGGGTTTTTGGTCTATCCAGGGACTAATGTAACATGATTGCAAATGTAATCATGTTTTGTATTACACTGCGGATAACCGCGCGTCTACGTTGTAGTTGCATACCGGACGACCTTCACCTCAGAACTGTAATATAGGCAAAACTGGGAGAGCTGAAGATTACTCATAGATTTCAGCTGTTATTTTAGACATACGTTACAGAATATATCTAAATATTGACGCGTGTTAAAACGAAATAGCATACTTTTCATACGTCTGCTGTATAATTTAAATGGGCAAGACAAAAAAGTACGTCTGTTCTTAGAACCATAAGAACGAATGACAACGGTAGCAACCTAACCTCCAATTCGACCGCGAACGTGTGATGTGAACAAGATGTTTTCGTTGGTATGTTTTCACTTTGCTTCTGTTAAACATGCTAATGATGGATATATAAATTAGATAGGACAATTATCACAATTAAATGACAGTATTTTTAATAATTAAATATTAATCATGAACGAACTACCTAGTAGGCAACTTAATATACACAGCTAATAACCTATTCACGCGGTACGTTCATAACTTGGTTCATACGATTTTAAGCGATGAATCACCTTCAGCTCTCCCAGTTGTGCCTATAATTCGCAGATCGTTCGGGCACATTTTAGGTACTAAACCGTTTAGTAGTAAGTGGATACTCGCTAGTGTACTAAACTACTAGCCGTGTGCGTACGAGCCTTAAGTTTGCACGTCTACTTGTTTCATTGAGAAGGCTTTTTAAAATGTATATATCTGCGATAACTTATAATAGTAAATCTGCCCCACGACAATTTAGGATTGATAATGGCGTAACTGCCGAAACATATCTCCTATATAGATAAAATGTCTCTTGCAAATCAAAACAGGTTTCCTTCATCTATTCACCAATTTACATACGATAGTGTTAGTAATACTCTAAGAAGAAATATTTGAATAAATGAATAACAATTATTAATAATAATTATTAATAATTATTATTATTATTAATTATTATAATTATTATTTACTGAGTAAATTTTTTAATTTAATTATTTAATTATTAAAATTATTTCAGAACTATTGTCAAGAATGCACAGGTCAATGTTTTTAAGTCTAACTTCAAATTGTCAAATTTTGTAAACGCCACCTATTCGATGCTTTATGTTCCAATCGTAGTTGTAATATCCCAATAAATTTCTTCTTCAAAATGTGTCTTGAATAATAAATCAAACCGGGTCACAATCAGGCGATCTTTTCTTTTTTTCTTTTTGAAGATATTCGCAAAAAACTGAAATGTTAAGATATAGTTTTTGATTTTTTATTCAAAACCTAGAGTTGCTAGAAATTTGAAACAAAACCATTCTACATCAAAGATGGCGGCGTGACCATGACCAACTTTTGTTTTTCTTATGGGCGCCATGTTGAATTTTGACATTTTCCGATAGTCGTGTTTTTCTCATTTTCGCAATGTATAACATGTTGGCATTAGTTTTTAAAACAATGGCGTAATAATTAAAAAAAGCTTTCTTCATTTTCTCGTTGTTTGTCGTGCTTATCAGGTACCCAACTGGAGCTTGGTTACAAACCGCCGGACTGACCAAGGGTGCTTTGGATTAACTACATTCAAGATTGTAAAAGAAACCAATTTATACAACAAAAAGCTTACTTTTATTGTGAGGCGGTTCTCCATCTTGCTGCCACCACATTATTCACGTTATCCACATATTCTCCTTTGGTCCAACGCAATGTCGTCCATTCAAGTTTTACTGGAACATGAATGGCGCAATTAAAAGGTTGAGGATTATAAGAATTGCGGGGTTTACTAAACTATCCATGCTCCGCTAAATTTCTGGCCAATGTTAGCAATATTGTACGATGGGGCATTTCCATGAGAACAATAATAACTCCTTATCATATAACGGTTTTCGGTATTGGTAAATGGCATTTTACATCGACAATCAACTACAATTAAGCTCCAGTTGCGTACCTGAAGGTTTTTTTTTTCATGTTCACACCATTGTTTTAAAAACTAAACCAACATGTTAGACATTGCGGTAATGAGAAAAAACACGACTATCGGAATATGCCAAAATACAACATGGCGTCCATAAGAAAAACATAAGTTGGCAGTGGTTACACCGCCATCTTTGATGTTGATGTTGATGATTCCAAATTAAAAATAACACTGCATTCCTTGTTAAAAAGTAGCTGTAGAATATTTTTGTTTCAATTACCTAGCTACTTTTGGTTTTGAATAAAAAATTAAAAACAATATTTAACCATTTCACTTTTTGCGGATATCTTCAAAATGATAAGACAGCTTAAATTCCTTTTCAGATAATTGATCAGCACAAAAAAACGAAACTATGCCAAATTTAAACATAGGTTCTATCTCCACCAATAAGCGAGATCCCCATGGTGAGGCTCGAAATTGAATCACCCGGTATACATTTACTTTTATTTACACATTGCTGACACAAAGTGCGAAGTCAGCTATGCCCTGGGTGCTTGAACTACTTGAGTTCTCAGTACGTCCTCTACGGTAACGTAAACAGTGAGTATGTGATCTCGTGGTGAACGTATAGATATTTGCATATAAACTTAAATCTCATCTACGTATTTGTTATACCTAGTTATCTATAAATAATAGTATATTCGAGGACCCACAAACAAAACTATAAGACAGTAAGATATCGTAAGTATAAAATAATATAGTTATTATTATTTCGATACGAGTTTTCAATTTCAATTGAAGACATTTATAACTTTTCATGCAAAAAGGTACCTATTAGCGCTTGCAATTCCGGTATCCCGACAAATAATGAGCTTTTTGGGGATCCCGGGATTATAAATCTAAAACCCAGGATCTCAAAAAAGCACCATTTCTGATTAAATTAAATATCAAGCATGAAGAGGAAGTGTTCATCTACACCAACACGTTGCTATAATAGGAAGAACGGATGTTGCAAGAAGTAGATATAATTCAATATGGAGGTAAAACATGAACCTTTTTAGCTTGCTTTTTACCCTTTTTAGTTTTTATAGTTATATAGTTATTATACCCTCCACAAAAAATTGTATTTACAACAGAAAAAAAAACCACAAACGTACAAAATTTAAAAAATTCAATGTAACAGAATATAAAGTTAGTAAATAGGTAATAAAATACAGCGAAAACAAACGCAAAATATTAAAAATAAGTATAAAAATAAACAAATTAATCCCGATATTTAACTTTAAGACGAACAAAAAAATTGTACCAAAAATGATGTGCTATTAATTGTGTGATGGTTCACTCCAATCGAACAAACGATGTGATTTCTTGTTCTGATTTTCAAGTTTCTTCCAGTTTAAGTTAAGGATTTTACCTTAAACTAAAGAACGAAATATTTAGGTACGATGTTTCTTTGCCATAGGGTGTGTTGTCTACGCCGTAGATTGAGTCTCGGTCAAATCATCTCGAATTAGTGATGAGCTGTTCACACGTGACAGTGGTAATATGATCATTTTTGTCATTTCTTCATCGCACAATTATTACTTTTTTAGCGGAAAGTTTTGTGAAAAAGTGCAATTAGGTAAAAAAATCTATTTTTAAAATGTGGGTTGTGCTATGTGAAATATAGCAGACAACACGGAAAGACGTACAAGTAGGTAATAATATTATTTTAATGACAGTGCATCAGTGCATCTAAGAAGATGCACTGAATATTTCAACAATTTTGACCAACAAATAACATGTCTACCTACTTGAAAACGCGTTTAGAATTGGGTCTTAAAGTTATTATACCTATCTCTTTTCGTAAATAATAATTGTTTTATTTAAAATGCAAACAATGCAATTAGTCTACTTGCATAATAAAAATTCATGACGTATGAATTCTAAAAATTCGTCAAAATGTGTTATTGGCAGTAATATGAAAAATCGAAAATTCGAGTCGCCTAAACAATTTCTTTCGCCGAGACTATTCATGAAGCATCTTACAAAAATGTAAAATTTTTGAGCAAATTTAAAATGCAAGTGCAATTTATTATCTAATAGGGTGTAAATTTTGTTTTTATTGATGTTTGGTTTTTGCTTGTAAGGTAAAATTTGAGAATTTGATCTAGTTTTGGTGTAAAAGATATTGTCGAATCAAGTATATTTTAGGCGTTTCTTGCTGACTTGATTTGGTAACTTTTAGCATCCCAGGCGTTTAGACCCGGCAATTTTCGATTTTTTTATTAATCCTGGGACCAATCCCGGGATTATATCATTAACCCCGGAATCCCGTGATCAGTATACCGGGTGGTTCAATTTCGAGCCTCACCATGGGCATCTCGCTTATTAGTGGAGATAGAGCCTATGTTTAAATTTGGCAAAGTTTCGTATTTTTGTGCTAATCAATTATATGAAAAGAAATTTAAGCTATCATTTTTCATTTTGAATATATCCACAAAAAACTGAAATGTTAAGAAATCGTTTTTAATTTTTTATTCAAAACCAAATGTAGCTAGACATTTGAAACAAAAACATGCAAAAGCAAGGTACCTTTTAACAAGGAATGCAGTGTCATTTTTTAATTTGAAATAACAGCAAAGATGGCGGCGTGACCATGGCCAACTTTTGTTTTTCTTATGGGCGCCATGTTGAATTATGGCATTTTTCGATAGTCGTGTTTTTCTCATTTCCACAATGTATAACATGTTACCATTCGTTTTTAAAATAATGGTGTAGTAATCGAGAAACCTCCAGGTACCCAACTGGAGCTTGGTTACAGACCGCCGGAGTCGTTGCCAAGCAACGCCAACAAAATGCACTTGGATCAAGCGGCGCCCTCAGCCTTAGGTTTGCCATTTAACGAAATAAACCTTAATTGTTGTTGATTGTGGATGTAAAATGCCGTTTACCAATAACGAATAGCGTGATATAGTTAAGAATTTAATCAAATTTTGACATTTTCCGATAGTCGTGTCTTTTCTCATTTTCGAAATGTATAACATGTTGGCATTATTTTTTAAAACAATGGATTAATAATAAAAGAACACGTTCTTCTTTTTCTTGTTGTTTGTCGTGCTTATCAAGTAACCAACTGCAGCGTGGTTACAGACCGCCGGCGCCGGACTGACCAAGAGTGCTTTGGATTAAAAATATTCAGATTGTAAAAGAAGCAAGTTTATACAACATTACAATTATTTTTTATGTAAATGTTCAAATTCGCCGCTATTTTTTGGAAGGCATAAAAGCGTACCCACTTTTCTACATGTTGTTATGCTCTTCTGTTCTTCCCGGAATAGCATTGACCGCATTTGTTATTCGATCCCGCAGATCGTCGATATTTCTGCAAGTACCTATCGTGATAAATTTCGTCGTTCACAGTTCCCCAAAGAAAAGAGGTCTAGAGGATTTTAATCAGGGTATCCACCACTCCACCATTACCAATCCAGTGATATGGAAATTGTTGATTTAATAAATTTCGTACAATTCCAGAGTTGGACTTGTGTGGGGCTTGTGCGGTGTCAATTTGTTTGTTCGTAATGGTCTGCAAACACGTGTTTGCAAAAATTCCAAATTAAGGGCTACTTCCCGCTTAGAAATCCGAGGATCGTAATTTGTCTAAAAGCCAGTAGTTGAGGCATTGCAAATTACGTTTACCATTTCTAAAATACCTCTTTGATCAGTTTCAACATTTCCATGAGGATTATAAGAATTGCAGGGTTTACTAAACGATCCATGGCCCGCGAAATTTCCGGCCAATGTTACGAATATTGTACGATGCGACGTTTCTAAGAGAACAATAATAAGCCCTTATTATATCACGCTTTTCGTTATTGGTAAACTGTATTTTACATCCACAATCAACCACGATTAAGGTTTATTTGATTAAATGGCAAACCTAACGCTGAGGGCGCCGCTTGATCCAAGTGCATTTTGTTGGCGTCGCTTGGCAACGACTCCGGCGGTCTGTAACCAAGCTCCAGTTGGGTACCTGAAGGCTTTTTGATTATTTCGCCATTATTTTAAAAAAAGAATGTTAACATGTTATACATTGCGGAAATGAGAAAAAACACGACTATCAGAAAATTCCAAAATTCTACATGGCGCCCATAAGAAAAACAACAGTTGACCATGATTACGCCGCCATCTTTGATGTAATTTCCAATTAAGAAATGACACTGCATTCCTTGTTAAAAAGTACCTCTGGAATGTTTTTGTTTCAAATGTCTAGCTACATTTGGTTTTGAATAAAAAATTAAAAACGATAGCTTAACATTTCAGTTTTTTGTGGATATCTTCTAATTGAAAAATGATAGCTTAAATTTCTTTTCAGATAATTGATGAGCACAAGAATACGAAACTTTGGCAAATTTAAACATAGGCTCTATCTCCACTAAAAAGCGAGATCCTCATGGTGAGGCTCGAAATTGAATCACCCGGTATTGTCCGGGATTAGAAGCCCTAGTACCTATGTATTCTGTCTGCAGATGAACGAGGGATGTGATAAAGTTGAGCCTTCATCTCCAATGAACAGGTTTATTTGCATATTATGTGGTTATGTATTTAGCCAAGAGAAGTACCTAACAAACCATTTTATGTGTTGCAAAAATGTCGTGAATCCTGCAGAAAGATTAGGCGCAGCAGATACCGGTAAGTTCTTCGTTTGACCACACTTCAAGTTTCATATTCGAATTTGCAAGTTAATCTTTTTCTGTAGGCATTGTGAAAATAGAATATTGTGAAGAGGAAGTTCAGAGCCAGGCAGAGCTTGACGAATATGAGATAAAATGCGAGGAAATTGAACTGGGGTAAGTACGCACTATTATTGTAGGTTAAGAGACGTGATAACTAACACGTTTTTAGTTTTAAATTAGTCAAACGAATAATAAACTTATTAGTTATCTGCGCGCCGTTGAATTCCATGTTCACTTAGGACAGCGTGACCAACCGTCCCTATTTGGGCGGCACAGTCTCGATCTTTGAAAATGTTGACCTAATGTCCAGATTTGGTTAGCATACGAAAGTGTACCAAACTTTGCCTTCTTTAAAAAATAGTAAAAATAGCTCTGGCGGTTGCCGGTTCATGCACCATAGACTATTCACTTCAAGTGACAAGATTACTTAAAATTATCTCTTACAAAAAAACAAATAATCTTTAGAAATCAATAACCCCTGCCAGAATTATTGGCGAAATCTGGTTGTTTCAATATTTCTCCCTTTCCACACGAAATGTCACAAATGACACAACTGGACCTATAATTTGAGTCTTCTGTTCCTTATGCTCATCCAATGCATTTGACTTGAGAAGTAGGGTGGGGTTCAATATGATCTTACATCTAACCTCGCCAGACAAATTCTGAGCTTCTGTGAAACAAATTCTGTCCAATCATTCATGGGAAATCAATAAATATACAGAGTGATTTGGATTCTGGGCAAAAATTAATACAGCTAATCACAATAGAATTCTAATAAAAAAGAATTTTATATAAAATTGTTAATATCTAGATAACGGTAACTTTGTATAAGGATAAATCTGGTTAAATAGTTTCTAAATTAGCTCTTCTATCGCTCCTTAAAGATTTTACATCAAACTACCAAATACGTTGTATGCACAACAATATTAAAGTAAGCAATTGCATTACATTTTCGTTAAATTGCAAATATCACGAAAACTAGTAACATTAGGTGTATGACATACTATACGTAAATTGGAGCGAAGTAAAGGGTTATTACAGCCAACACATATTATATTACAGCCAATACATTTAAAAAATTCAACAAAAGTTCAATGAGTGTATCTAATACCTTTGGACACTATCATCTACCTACTGACTATTGTCTCACATAATGTCAAGGAAATAACGACAAAAATGGGATAAACAAATTTAGTAGTGTTCATAATACAATAAAACACTCAAGGCGTTTCATTTAAAAAAATCATACTATTTTTAAAATTAATAATAAATGAGATTCTATTTGAACGAGATCGGTCATATCCGCATTAAAATAAAACTAGTTACCCAGGATTTGACAGATATTTTAAAACAATAAAAAAATCAGATTCCTTATTTTTGTTTTATTTTAGCAATCACTACATGTTTCGTGTCTTACTCGGCACTTCTTCAAGCGCTATAGGAAATGAGATATAAATTACACTATTCACAATCAAATCAAACTCCAAAAAACACAAGTGTAAAAACTTTTTGACATTTTGTCAGGCGCGGCCAGTGGAGAACATAAAACAACATAGAAAGGTCATTAACAAACATATATGAGACTGCAGAACATATTTTTTAAAAGTTGTGTGTGTGTGCGTGCGTACCCGATTTTTGTGGCGACGATTCCGGAGGAACTACTAAAGGTATCGGGACAAAACTTCATATTTAGCAGTTTCATGACCAAACTTACAGCGTTTTGGTTCAAAAGGGTCCAAAGGAACTGGATGTTTACTCTTAGCATTTTTTAACAATTTTGTAAATGAGCTGTCATTTCTGTAATTTTGTCAAAATAGTTAAATAGTAAATTAAAGTAGAGGAAATTCTGAATAATTTTGTATACGAAATTTTTTGGTAAAGTTAATAGTTTAACTGCATGAGCAAATTGTCTTTGATTGAGATCGGTCGTGTCTGCATCTTAGGTAGCCAAGATTTGACAAATAATGTCATTCTAATGTCAGTGGGTAGTGTCGAACGCTGATGTTTTGACAATACCTACTGCTGCTGGTATAGATGGACCTGTCAATAGTAAAAGTATCTTTTAAAAAACTCTTTTCTGCAGTCTCATATATGTTTGTTTGTGGCCTTTGTATGTTGTTTTATGTTCTCCACGGGCCGCGCCTGACAAAATGTAAGTTTTTACACTTGAGTATTTTGGAGTTTGATTTGATTGTTAATTGTGTAATTTATATCTCATTTCCTATAGCGCTTGAAGAAGTGCCCAGTAGGACACGAAACATGTAGCGATTGCTAGAATAAAATTAAAAATAGGAATCCGACCACTTTTTATTGTATTAAAATATCTGTCAAATCCTGGCTAACTAATTTTATTTTAATGCAGACCGATCTCGATCATATAGAATCAAATTTACTATTAATTTTATAAATAGTATGATAACGTCATGTGCCTGGCCACATCAGATTTTTCTTTCTCGCGCGATTTATTAATTATCGCCCGCCGAGATACTAATAACTTTATTACTCACCCTGTATATTCCTCGAGAGGTTCTTATAAAACAAAATAAATAAGTTTGTTTCGTTTTTTATTTTACGTAGAGTTTGATGGTAACTACATTTTTGTTTCGTTTTACGTTATAAACAATCGCGTATCAGTGCAGTTGTCAAGTTTTTGTATGGATGAGAAACCTTTTCCTATTTAACAATCTTTAAGAAAATACAATAATTATCTGCCATAGATTCTCAGACTTCTTTATCACAATATGTCACATTCTGTGTAAAATACTTAAAAAATTGAATACTGACTTTAAAATATTAACAAAATCGTATTTTCAAACGCTCTAACATTTAAGAAATTGACAAGTCCATATAACAATTTTTACTCAGACATAACGCATCTTGATAACTTGTAGCTTATTAATAATTTCATTGCATTTTATTACCGTAAAGGGTTTTGTTCTTAGTTTTTGCATTGTTTGATATCTCTTGTCTTTTTCCTTCCTTTTGTAGATATTTGAATGTAATAAAGTACAGTAAAATGCTGTAAAAGTAACGGTAATACTGAAACATTAAGTAACTTTGTAATAATATCCAGGTGTATTCTGTAAACGAGCAATTCGCGGTTATTTGGTACAAGCTGTGTTGCTATATCAACAATACGTCCCTGTGATATTGAGATATTCCAGTAAAATTACACCATTCTCACGATAATTTTAAAGGTTATTTTTGTAGACGTGCTTTCATACAATTGAACTGCGTGTCTTTACAGACCATCTTGCTGGTTTCTTGACACATCAAAATTGATTTAAAAATGTTCTCTATGTATAAAACTTTTTAACAAAATGTATACACTACACCTTGTATAATTTTTATTGTTACGGTACCCACGGGTGTCAACCAAATTCCAGGGATATCACAGGGCAAAAAAGGTGGAGAAACACTGATTTAGAGTATAGGAAACAATAAAAATCAGTGTTTTGTACAGATGTTTTGTATACGCACCAGCTGAAGTGTATTTTTTGAGAAGTTTATTTAAGTTTAACTCTATCAAAATCCACGTTGTGAAAATATCTACTAACATCAGCAATTTTCCGCGGCATGTTGAGCAATACGCCGACTAAATGAAATTTAATACATACAGTGCACTATCTCGGAACCTCGTATTAGCAGTTTTATTCCAGGGTGATAATCTTCAAGAGATTGCACAAAAACATGACCTACAGGACGTTTCACTTATCGGGCGCTGAACGCAAACAAGTAGAAATGTACATACAGTAATTCTAACTATACGCATAAAAGTTTACCGTGTTCGAAATAAATGTGTTATAAATTAAGTTATAAGTCTTTTAGACAGAAGTCAGCTCAAGCTAATCGAATACTTTTGAGCAGTTTACATTATTGCAGTTTTTTATTATGATTTGTATCCTAATCGTTTTGACAACAACTTGTATTAGGCTGTTATCAACTGTTTCCGGGTTATTCTGAATGTGAAAGAATGTGAAAAGACAGTATTTATCAAAAAAATATTCTAAGGTAACTTACAAAGAATAAGGTAAACTCATTTTGCATAGTAAAAATAGCGCACTTTTTGGCAGTTTTTATTGATATGCGATTCTTATATGAGTCATATTGTAATCGCAAATCAAGTAACTGTCGAAAAGTGCGATATTTTTACTATCCAAAATAAGTTCTTTTGTTTATTTATCCTTGGTTGTTTTACAGTAATATTCAGAATTCCCTGCATTATTTTTAGAAAAATGCACGTTTTTTACATTAATTTCACAATATCTCAGAAACAGTTGATAAAACTCAAAACGATTAGGATACATGTTCCATTGAAAAAATCATAAGTTTGTGTTGGTACGTCGTTGTGAAAATATTTTCTGTCTGTGGAGTGAATGAGTATCCACAACTTTTCGATATGGAAGAATCGTGTATTTCGATTTCTTAACGTCATTGATGGACTTTGCATCTAGCGTGGCACAGCCTGTATATCTATAAAACTGAAAAGATTTTTTTTATAAAAAAAAGCAAAAATAGTTGTTGTCAAAACAGCTTAGGATACAAAACTGCAATAATATAGCTAATGTTTCATCAAAGCAACGGAATATAAGTTTGTCTTGGTACGTTGTTATGGAACGCGTACCTATCTGTGCAAATATTTTCTTTCTGTGGCCCGAATGATTGATTATCCACAACTTTTTTATATCGAAGAAACTTGTATTTCTTATGATCATTAATGTACATTGTATCTAGCCACTCTGTATATCTGGAAAACTAATAGAGCAAACATGTATAGGTTGTTTCCTGCGGTGCACCCCGATATCTCGGATACCAAGAAAGCAAAAAAAATCTTTTTTTGGTAAATAATCAGCAAAAAAATATAATCTGCTCACATTTTTCATATTCTTTTTTTGACATAGTGCGCCGCTAAGTTGCCGTCACGTTAGCGGCGCACCCCTATATCGCGGATAGTAACAACGCAAAAAATAAATTTTTTGGTAAATAATTAGCAAAAAAATAGTCTGGTCACATTTTTCAAATCCTTTTGTTTTGACATAGTTCGCCGCTGAGTTGCCGGCACGTCAGCGGCGCACCCCTATATCTCGGATACTAACAAAGCCTCGGTATCTCGAAAACTAACAGAGCAAAAAAATCGACATTTTGATAAAGAATAGCAAAAAATTGATATAATGGTTTTCATTTTGCAAAAGTTGCGCCGCTTGCTTGCCCGACCTATATTTTTGATGAATTTGCTTACAATGCGTTGAAGAATATGATCAAATCAGGTCACCACCATCGGAAAATTACATAACTATTGAAAATAAAAGGTAAAAATGCAAAGTTTTACTTGTAACTGTATTGTTTATAAACATTCAGATACTGGGATGCATAAAAAAACAATATGTTAAGAATTGATATGGCTTTATACTAGGGTACTTGAAAATTGTCCAAGTGATTTAGTTCGAAGACAAAGTTCGAGACACCTGTGGAGTACAGGTGTCTCGAACTTTGACCACCACCAAACCGTAATTGTAACGTATATTTGGATCACTCGGTGCAATAACTTTTAACCCTTTCTTTTTTAAATTGCAAAAGCTAGGGTTGTGAAAAGTCATCAAAATCGGTAAAATATTACAATAGTTATATCCTATCAAAATTTATCAACATTTTTTTGTCCCGCTGTTTTGCCCGACGAGTCTTTCATTCAAAATGCTTTTTGGAAAATCGAATCGAAATGAATCGAAATTTCAACGTTGCTACGTCCCACGGGTATAGCTTTACAACGAAATACGTTTTTTTTTTTTTTTTTCGGAACAGTCATAAGACATTATACTTTTCGACGTACACCACTATATACAAAAAAAAATCTGATGTGGCCAGGAACATGCCTTTATCATACAATATATAAAATTAATAATTTAGCTGCGAATCTATTTGATTGAGATAAATCGTGTCTGCATTAAATTCATCAAGATTATCGCACGCAGTTGCAATTCGTAGATCGTATTATACCGGTAGAATCAACATGATGTTTTGGTGATCTAAGTTTGAGACACGTTATGGAATACATACTTCGTCAGATGACAGGGTCTCAAATAGTCTGATACAAAGCCGTATCAATTCTCAATAAATTGGTTTCCGTTTGATCCCCATATCTGAATGTTTGCAACAAAAGCAGATTTTCAAGTAAACTTTTGCAATTTTAGCGTTAATATTCATTAACTGTGAACTTTAACCGATTAATTTGATTATTAGAACATATGTCAACAAATTGATGAAGAGTATAATGCGCACATGCCAATTTTGATAAACTTGCAGTTTTATGTACCGGGAAAACGAAAATGATGTTCTGGTGGCAATTGAGAAATTAAATTCTTTTGTTTTTGAGAATATTTGAGAGCTCTGTGCAAGGCCAAATAAATTATTCTTTGATTTGTCTTAAAATAAAAAAAATATAAATAAAATAAAAAGTCTGATGTGGCCAGGCACATGACTTTATCATACAATATATACAATTAAAGTATCGTTTACATCCACTTAACTTAGCGTAACGTACGAAAACTTAAGAATTAGTGAAAGTTCAACTCCATTGAATTATATGTGTTTGTTTACATTCACTTAACGTAGAAAAAATTAACGTAACGTACGGAATTATTCACTCAATTTCAACTTAGCAGAATTTGCGAGCTAAGTGCACCAATCACAGGCTGTTGATTTTGACAATTCGGATGACGGTGACATAAAAATAACCTAAAAATTCACTCAGGTGTCTTTAACTTTATTATCTTTCTGTTGTTTGGCAATATTTTTAGCACGATTCACGGATTTTTATCATGTTTGATGGAACCTTAATCTAATTTGTGCGTATATAAACATATTTGTATGATAAAAACCCCAATAAAAGCGACAGATTTCATATGGTGACAATATCAGTCACTGTCAAATGCGCATGTCAAGCACTCTACGGTAAGTGAATGTAAATGGAACCGATTAAAGTTTCGTACGTTAATTATAATTTTTCGTACGTTACGTTAAGTTAAGTGGATGTAAACGATACTTTATGGTTTAGCTGCATGAGATTCTATTTGATCGAGATCGATCGAGTTTGCATTAAAATAAAACGAATTAGCCAGGATTTGACAGATATTGGCAGTAGGTATTGTCAAAAATTAGCCTTTGACACTACCTACTGTCATTAGAATAAAAATATCTGGCAAATCCTGCCTAACTTTATATTAATGCAGACAGGATCTCGATCAAATAGAATTTGCTCCTACAGCTAAACTATTAATTTTACCAAAAAAGTCATAGACATAAATTATACAAAATTTCCGCTATTTTAATTTATTATTTAACTATTTTGACGAAATTACAGAAATGGCGGCTCACTTGCAAAATCCTTGAAAAATGCATAATAACATTGCTATCCGCACTCGAAATACACATTGACTTTGTAAACACCAATAGTGTACCAATATTGTACCAGTATTGTACCAGTATTGTACCAATATTGTTTCACATAGCGTACGTGCGCGCGTGTTTCTCCTCCTCATCGCATTCTCCATGCTTTTGCGTGTTGAATTGACGTTTCACAACCGCTGACGTTCTGAATATTGGCAAAACAAACTATCCTGTCTACCTACTATTAATGCAGACACTCTTTCGATCAAATAGAATTTGCTCCTGCAGCTAAACTATTAATTTTACCAAAATATGTTATAGACATAAATTATACAAAATTTTTCTCTACTTTAATTAATTATTTATCTGCTTTGATGAAATTACAGAAATGACGGCTCATTTGCAAAATCGTTGAAAAATGTTAAGAGAAAATAGCCCGTTCCTTTGGACCCTTTTAAACCAAAAGCTTTTCAGCTCAAAGTTTGGTCATAAAACTTCTAAATATGAAGTTTCGTCCCGATACCTTTAGTAGTTTCTCCGGAATCGTCGCCACACAAATCGAGTACACACATGCACACACACACACACATACGTACACACACACACACACACACACATACGCACACACATACACACAGACATTTTTTTGTACCTTGGTCAAAAATGTTCAGGGTACCCAAAAAGACCTATTTCCGCTAAAATCTCATTTTTTTTTCAACACAATTACAATACTTCATCATACTGCGTATGATAAAGTAAAAATTTATATGCGAAATCAGAATATTCATAAGTCGTGTAGTATAAACAATAAAATGCTGAACAAAATAAAAAAAATCTGATGTGGCCAGGCACATGACTTTATCATACAATATATAAAATTAATTGTTTAGCTGCATGAGAATCTATTTGATTGAGATCAGTCGTGTCTGCATTAAAATAAAACTAGTTAGCCAGGATAACAGATAAATAAATAAATAAATAAATAATTCCTTTATTAAAATAAGACAATATTAATTGCAACAAAATATTATTTATATTTAGGGCGCAGTTCAGCACACTTGTTTCCAAATTGCCTTACTCTTCTACTCAACCCCTTACGCAATCTAGAACTAAGCCATAATTGTAGCAATAATATAAAAATAATTCCGAGAACTTATCAAAACAAAAACAAAGAACAAAATTACTCTAGAGTCTAATTACACGTAATTGCAGCAAATCCAACTCAACAAAACATCGCACCTGCCCATAAAAAATAAAAATTAAAAAGCCTCCAATGTGCGCTCGATGCCTAAAGTCCCCCCTGTTGAGCAAACAGCCAACGCTTCATCTTTCCCCCAAAACTGTTTCAGTATAAATTTTTCATATCTTCGACCGTTTATACAGCTCAGTGCGATGGGCAGGTGGAGCAAACAAACCCCCGAATCTTAAATTAAGATTATGGACATACGTTCTACAGCATATCTTCCGCATGAGGTATTGTGGGATCCTAGTGGATAGCAACTTATGATACAATATTTCTGCATGCAACACCCTAGTGTTATCCATGTTCAACCATCCCAAGTCGCCCAGCCCATTCGATGCATGATCATACTTCGTCAAACCAAAAACAAACAAAACACATGCATTTTGGACACGCTCAACACGCTGCTTATCGGACGCCATCAGGCAAGGACTGTACACGGTATCACAATATGAGATCTTTTGATACTATTAACTACGGTCAATATTAATTGTGAGATAATGTCAAAACATCAGCATTTGACACTACCGTTACTGTCAGCATTTGACACTACCGGTACTGTCATTAGACTGAAAAATTTGCAAATCCTGGGTCACTATATAGTATTAAATCAATGCAGATGCGACCGATCTCGATCAAATAGAATTTGCTTTTGCAGCTAAACTATTAATTTTACCAAAAAATGTCATAGGCAAAAATTATTCAAAATTTCCTCTACTTTAATTTATTGGTTAACTATTTCGACGAAATTACAGAAATGGCGGCTCATTTCTAAAATCCTTGAAACAGGCTTAGAGTAAACACCCACTTCCTTTGGACCCTTTTGAACCAAAAGCTTTTCAACTCTAGGTTTGGTCATGAAACTTCTAAATATGAAGTTCCGTGCCGATACCTTTAGTAGTTTCTCCGGAAATGAATTAACAAAAATTGGGTACACACACACACACACACACACACACACACACACACACACACACACACACACACACACACACATACACACACACACACACAGACATTTTTTTGTACCTTGGTCAAAAATGTTCAGGGGACCCATAAAGACCTATTTCCGCTAAAATCTCAAAAAATTTTTTCGGCGCGATTACAATACTTTACATACTGCGTATGATAAAGTAAAAATAACATTCTAATTTTTTATACAAAATACAGACAGACCAATGCACAAAATTAAATGTTTTCGCCGCAATAATGAGCTGCAAGTTTTCTTTTTTCAACATTGCAAAGGCATGGTACTCTTGTTTGTTTATGTGCTGAAAAGTTAATCAAAGACGGTTAAACATCGCAAAAGTTAATGAACGTTATAACTAAAATTGTAAAGCTTTACTGCGGAAGTTGTTTTAAAAAAAAATCTGATATTGAAAGGAATAAAAACAAACAAAGGTGTGAATTGATACAGCTTTGGAACAGTCTAGTCAGAAACCTAATTAGGATTTCTTTGTACGGGGATTTTTCCACTTGTACCACCAAAACATGGCATTGCTTCTCTCGGTATAGCAACTGTAAGAAGTTACTTTTACTTCATTGCAAAGGTGATAAACACAATGAACTTGTTTACGATTCCCCGAAAGAATCATTAAAATCGGTAAAAGATTTCAAAAGTTATTCAGCATTAAAGTCTCAATCTGTCAAATTCCTGTATTCACATTTATCACAAAACATGCCATAACTTCAAAAGGGGCAGGAGGGGGCAGCTTTCTTCATGAACAATTATTACCCGAACAAATATCCAAAAAACAGATACATATAATTTCAGATATTGTTTAAATGGTTACAAAAGAAAAGTATAACACAATATTTAACAGAATACAGTACACGTCTTATTATAAAAATATTTAACAAACCTGTGGGGATGACGCCATAGTAAACAATAAACAAGAAACTGTTGACACCAAACTAAATTATTAAATGCCATGTGGTATTTTTCGGAACTTTCTTGATTAGCTGTCGAAATATGTAGTCGCTTATATGGACAACATGTGGGCTGTTGCTATAGTAGTGATATTTAGTAGGGATTGTTCATGTGTGATAGGCTATGTATATTCAACTATCGTTCCAGAAAATGTTAGAGGTTTAACGTCATTTTTGATTTTATAGTTTATGCCAGGAATGCATTATTTGGCTGCTATGTGCACTGTATTGATCAAAATTTCTGTCAACTTTCGATTAAATAGATTAAAAATGGATTAAATTTATGTCATGGACATAAATTGTACAATATTTTCTGATTTTGATGATTTTTCAGAACCTTAGCTTTGCAATTTAAAAAAAGAAAGGGTTAAGGGTTATTATACCGAGTGATCCAAACATATGTTATACACTTTGGTGGTGGTCAATGTTCGAGACACCCTGTGAAGTAATTAAAGCACTTGGACAACATATTGTTTTTTGATGAATTCCAATATTTGAATATACAATACAGTTACAAGTAAAACTTTGCAATTTTAGCTTTTATTTTTAATAATTATGTAATTTTCCGATGGCGGTGACCCGATTTGATCATTTTTTCAACGCCTTGCAAACAAATTCATCAACGTTATCACCAGGAGAAGCAAATTATATTTTGGTGGTGTAAGTTCGAGACACGAATATGTGTGTAACGTTGTCAAAACAATTCAAATAGTAACCAATAGTAACCTTTATCAATTCAATGCTATTTAGACTGCTTGCAGTTATTGCAGTTTTTTTTCAATATTTTAAAGGTTTGTAACAATTTTGATGAATTGGTTTACAATGTAGAGAAAAAACTGATGTGGCCAGACACATGACTTTATCATACTATACAGCAGTGTCAAACGCTGACGATCTGACAATACTCTCAATAGAATAAATAATTCGAATAAAAACTGCTAACGCTTATATTAACGAATAACAATATTTTGCTACGAGCGGCAGTTACGCTCGTTCTAAATATCGAAAATATATTATATAAATACGAAACTCATATTCATGCCATCTATAAACAGAAAACTTAAAATGAAACGAAACAGAGTGAGCCTTTGGTTTTATGACTTTAGCAGGTATACGACGACCGACAATCTCCGACCTACGCTTGGTATAGGCTAGCTGCGGTCATGTTAACTTCTTTATTTCCACGGCTGTACCTATGATAAAGAAAAATTGCTCAATTCAATCTGAAACAGATTTATATCTGTCTCTTTTTTTTTCATCATCTGCATTCACGTGAAGCACGTACTATACATAAATATATTGTTTTCCAGGTTAGACATAAAATGTGAAGAAATTGAGTTCACCGAAACTACTATTTCCGACTTCATCTGCACGGATTCTGGACAACCTCTGGAACACCTGAAGACGGAAACACCAGATGAACTACTGGACTGCAGCAAGTGCGACTACCAAACTGAAAATACAACTCAACTCGAGAAGCACATGAAAATACATGAGAGAAAGAAGAGGAGCCGTAAAAATCACATAAGATCGCAAACCGAAAAGAAAGAATTCAAATGCACGATGTGTGACTATACTTGTACATATCCCCATCATCTTAGACGCCATATTAGAACTCATACGGGAGAAAAGCCATTCAAATGCACTATCTGTGACTATGCTAGTGCAGTTCGTGGTCATCTTACAGAGCATTTAAGGAGGCATGCCGGAGATAGGCCATTTAAATGCAGCATTTGTGACTTTTCTACTACACAACGAATTACTCTCACGCAGCATACTCGAACTCATACAGGCGACAAACCATTTAAATGCACAATTTGTGACTATGCTTGTGCACGAAGCGACAATCTGACAATCCATATCAGAAAGCACACAGGAGAGCGACCATTTAAATGCACCAAGTGTGACTATGCTGGTGCACATCGTAGTCATCTCACGCTACATATGAGAACGCATACAGGAGATAAACCTTTTAAATGCACCGATTGCGACTATGCTAGCACGCATAGTAGTCATATTACAACGCATATGAGGACGCATTCACGAGAGAAACCGTTGAAATGCAGTATGTGTGACTTTTCTTTTGCAAGTAGCTCTAAGCTTACCACTCATAAACGAACTCACACAGAGCAGAACAAATTTAAAGGCACAAAAAACAATTGATCCTGTGAGCGCGACAATAGAACAAGTCCAAGACGGTTATCAGGGAGTCTACTCTTGTCATCTTTTTGAAGCGAATGCGGGACTTCTCGAATGGTTAAGTGAGGCGGAGTGGGGATATCGGCGGTATTTGGAACGTATGGGCGTGGCGCGTGCGTTATTCGTCTAATAGCGACAAGCAAACTTGCTCATAGATACGTTACAACCAGAAGGCAACCGCTGATATCCTCACTCCGTCTCACCTAACCATTCGAGAAGTGTCGTATTCGCTTCAAAAAGATGACAAGAGTAGATTGCCTGATTGCTGATATTACCAATCGGGACAGTTCATTTCAAGTAAAGAAAATTTGGTCATGATTTTAATTGAAATATTTAGATTGTTTAATGTTATATAACTAATTGTTTCATTGCGAGATATATTAATATATAATAAAGCTATTTTTCAGTATCGCCACATTTCTCGATATTGTTTGTTGTGATGTTATTTTAATACCACTCAAATTTTGTAAAAATAAATTCTAAATATATACGTTATATATACGTATTTGAAAGTTTCAAACGCAATTTCGGCCTGTCTTTGCAAATGGTTATTTAAAAATGTTTGGGGTAACTTGTTTTGCTAAATTAATAGCATCGTCAAACCATGGTGTCTATTCCGTCACAAATATACTTAAATAGCAAATGGTAAAATACGTGCACAACAAAGAAGGGCTATTGTTGTTTTATTGAATCAGTTCTCTTTTTCATATATTCGTTGGGTGTTTCTTACTTCGTCAAAATTCGTTTTTTGGTGATTTTAGATGATTGGATAACTATTAGGGTTTTTCTTGTTAAAATTAAGTTTCCCACGGGTTTAGATCCGAGTGCGTTGTTTTAATAAATCAGTGGAATCATATATTGTTGAATTAGTTTTTTTTTGCAGATTTTTTCTAAAACTAGCTTTATAACTGTATTATCAACGCCTGCCTTTAGATTTCGATTCTAAAAGAAATTGCATACCTGAATCAATTTATTGTAATTTCAATTTCAATTGTTTGCGCCACAGAAGACTGAGAAACACTTATCAGTCCATGGGCGTATCTAGGGGGGGGGGGGGGGGGGGCAAGGGGGCGGCTGCCTCCCCCGCCCAAATGAAAAAACGTACATTTTTCAGAAAATTTACCTTTCTAATCATTTCATTATTTTTTCACATAGATATTATTACTATGTCTTGTGGAATGTTTCTAAACAATTGTCAGTAAATTTCCATTTGTTTAAACAAATTGTATTGCTTCAATAATTCGTTTTACTCGAAAATCCGTCTGAATTCTGTTTTCGAAATCGCAGTTTATTACCATAGAAAGACATTATTCATTAAACAATTGTAATATATGGGATTTGGCGCCTTGTGTGTTAGGGAATTTAACTTCGGATTCAGGCGGGTGGTTTGGCCTAACGGTTTTGATAGATGGCGCGACGGTCGACTTGAGCTAGTTTGAATTAAGGGCTGGAGGCTTCTTCCTTCTGTCTTTGGCCGGCATGATGTAATCATGTGTCGTGAGAGCCCTTTTGGGCCGTTATAGAAATTGTGCTGTCTTGTGTTTTCTCGTTCCCAGCTGTGTAACTCGTAAGTTAATGTTTACTGTATTTATATTGTGACCATCTCTGCCAAAAAGATTATTATCATTGTTTAGAGTTAACGTTCAAATCCTTTGTAAGCGGTTCTGCATTGTTCATGTTATTTGTTAATAGACATTAAGTGTTGTTTTGGATTTGCGTTTTATTAGATAGAATAATATAAATCAGTCCATTTTGTGGAGAAGCATTTTTGGCTTCTATAAAAAGGGTTAAGTAATTTGTGGTTCATCTTTCTCTGACAAAGTCTCAGAGAAAGAACCTATAATATTTGTATAGCCTCCGGAAGAGATATATTTAATTCACGCTACCATAAGAATTAAAGTAAGTAAAGTTTGTATATTGAAAATGGCGGGTAAGCGTCCTTCAGTTCAGTATGGTTCAGGTAGAGCCATAAATAATAAGTGAGTAGAGAAGGGCCCCCCTTACAATTTGTTGGCTAGCGGTTGGGATTGTTTAAGACATTTCAAGTGATTATTCGAGTAGATTATGAAGAAAGCACTCCAGTTAGATTTGTTGTGAATTTTAGAAGCAAATTATGTGACGCATTTTAAGAATGCATTGTTGAGACTATAGTTGAAGCAAAGTTAGGCAAACAACCCTTTAAAAGAAAAAGGTTTAGGGGCTGGCTTATAAGCGCCCATGTGCGAATCGCGCGTAGGATTCCAAGAATTTGTTTGTTGCTTCTGAGGTGGACATTGTGTGTGATACATGTCGATATAGATAAATATAGTCGTGGATTTGTGTTGGGAAATGTACTGCATGGTGGCAGCATAATAATTAAATATTTGCAGTATAGTTTCTTTTGAGTGTTGGAATTGTTTTTGAAAGAAATGTCTTAATTCTCGAGACCGTTCGTTGGAGAAAGTTTGAACCAAATTGACTTAGACAGGACTTGAGTAGTGATTTATGGCGATATGCAGAACAGGTAGTTTGTAATTAAATTCAGAGGATTTTTTTTTTATTGATTGGAAAAATGGCAGAGTAGAGATGGCAACAGTAAACAATAAACAAAAAAAATCGTACCGTCACTGGTCGATTTAGTGAAAGTAAAGTAAGGATAGGACAGAAACAAAGCCCAAGTTCTTTGTTTAGTAAATTTTGAGGTAGTTAAATTGAATTAGAAGTTTGAAACACGTTGAGTTTTTTTTATGTAAGCATTTTTGAAAATGGCGGCTTTGAGGGGAGAAACACAAGACAGACACGCGTTAATTAATTAATAATGAATTAAAGTTAAGGGGTATACTTTTGCAACTGTATTTTATAAGTTAAAATAAAGCAGTATTAAAGGAACTAATTAATAGGGAAGTTGCAAAGTAGTTTGATTCATTTTATTGTTTATTTCGCGTAAACTGTGGGTTGTAAGGGAAAACAACGCAAGCAGGTAGCTAGTTAGGCAGATGTTCCGAAGATATAGTTCCGTATCCGACAGCCGATGTGAACGGAAGATCCAAGCTTAGGTACTCGAAATTTCATCCAGAAGTCCCGAGGTCATGCAGCGTGGTCATTGTGAAAACAGCTGGTTCGTCCCGTTGTCGTTTGAAGCAAGAAATCGTACTAGAGATGGATGTGGCCGCAAAAGTCGCCCGCGAGAGGCGCAAAAGGCCAAGAAAAAATTTCAAAGTTTCAGGCAAATATACTGAACTTTGGACGTCGAAATTAGTGCCGGTAGATTTACAAAGCGTTGTAATCTACAGCAAGCGAAGCCAAGTGCGCTTCAGGAAATGGTGTGACCGAAAAAACGCTCAAACGGAGGCGTTTGGTCAAAAATTACAAAGTGGCAGATGACAGAATTCCTGCACTTTGACGTCGAAGGTGTTAGGAAAAAATGACTACATGGACAACGCAAAGGGATGTACAGCCGGGCCTCAGTGTCGCTGGACAACATCCACACGTCGTGTAGGTCATCTATGAGGTAAAACGATAGCTTTCAAGGAACGATGGACGCCGCTGGAGATTAAGGACCACCGCTGACGCTAGGAGTAAAATGGACGGAGGGAAAACCCGAGGCGAGGAGCGAGGGAGGTCATTTCACGATAGCGGCTGTATTTGAAGATGGATAAGAGATAACGTAAGTTATGATGTAATCGGACTGCTATGATACTGCTTCAATGTTGTTTTTCCTTTTGTTTCATGTGACCAATGGCCCAGAGGAACGAGACATTCGCTTGGGACTTTGAGATACGAAGCCGAATCAGCATCGTCGGACTTCAGGACCAAGGCCGAATTCTTTTGGATTTTTATTGTGTCAAATCTGTATTTTTATTTCAGGAAATCAAAAATGTACGAGAAGAAAAATGTTTACGACAGATATTGTAATTAGCAATTAAGAGAATTGTTTTGTAAGGGGAGATGGTACAATCAGCAGTTTGTTTATTTGATTTTGTTTTGTTGTTAGATAAATAATTGGTCAAATAATTGTTTATCTTAACGTGGAAGGGATGTAATATATGGGATTTGGCGCCTTGTTTGTTAGGGAATTTGAGTTCGGATTCAGGCGGGTGGTTTGGCCTAACGGTTGTTGTGGATGGCGCGACGGTCGACTTGAGCTAGTTTGAATTAAGGGCTGGAGGCTTCCTTCTTCTGTCTTTAGCTATCATGATGTAATGATGTGTCGTGAGAGCCCCTTTTGGGCCGTATTATAGAAAATGTGCTGTCTTGTGTTTCTCGTTTCCAGCTATTTTAAAGCGTAAGTGTTTACTGTATTTATATTGTGACCATCTCTGCCAAAAGATTATTATCATTGTTTAGGGTTAACGTTCATATCCTTTGTAAGCGGTTCTGCATTGTTCATGTTATTTGTTAATAGACATTAAAGTGTTGTTTTGGATTTGCGTTTTATTAGATAGAATAATATAAATCAGTCCATTTTGTGGAGAAGCATTTTTGGCTTCTATAAAAAGGGTTAAGTAATTTGTGGTTCATCTTTCTCTGACAAAGTCTCAGAGAAAGAACCCATATTTTATGGCCGCCGGAAGAGAGATATTTAATTCACGGTACCTGTTGTGGCATAGTATAAAACATTTTTTGTTACGTTGTTATGTACTTTTCAGTAATTTGTCATATATTGTAATTGAAGTTGTATCTGGTTGTATTTATTCAAATACATTGACCTCACTTCGTGGACATCTTGCTTCCTTACATTGATTGTCCAAACATTTTGGCGCCCGAGCAGGGACATAGCGAAGCATAACATTAGCAGTGCTATAATTCGCCCTATTTATTATACCAGCCTGTAATTACCTGTCAGAGCTGACATTGAAATTGGAAGGATTTTGGACATTTTCCTTGCCAGCCTTCGCCAAAAGTGTTCTTGCCCAACTTTGGTAGCTGCAGGAGTACCCGAGTATCGGCATACCATCTGCATTTACTACCTGGGTGGCAGTTCCAGTGCAAGTGCGACGACCGGCTCTATTCATTTTTCCATCCTTCATTGTCTATTTTCTTGAGGTAAGGCATTCTATTTCATTTTAATTAAAGTTCGTAATTTTGATTTGCTCTGTGATTTTCAATTGACTACAGCTAAACTCTTTTTAGTGATTAGTTATGTCTAAACAGAAGCAAAATACAGATATAATGAAAGGTCTTTTAATTAAACGTAATTTCCTCAAATCAAGATTAGATGCTTTTTGTAATTACATTACTAATTTGGGTAGTAACTTCGATGCATTGGAGTTAAAATTACGCGTGAGCAATTTCGAGAAAGTTCTTGAAGAAAATGTCAATGTTCATATTGAATTGGATAGCACTGACACTAGTTCAGATGAACGGCTAGAAGAGTTACAAAGATTTGAGGACACTTACTATGCTGTTCTTTCTAAAGCTAAATCAATTCTTAGTAATATTCAAGAATCTTCATCTGCTCCTTCAGCTTCATCCTTGCCATCAGTTAGTACTACTTCAATGAATGTTAAACTGCCTGAATTGCAATTAACCAAGTTCAACGGTGATTATAATTATTGGTTAGAATTTCGAGACAGCTTTTCAGCCATTATTGATAAAAATGTTGATCTTCCTAACATCCAAAAGTTTCACTACTTAAAGTCTTCAGTGACAGACGAAGCTTTAAGAATCATAGAAAACATAACACTGTCTGATGATAATTATACGTTAGCGTGGGATCTCATTATGAAAAGGTTCAATAATGAAAGTCTACTGATTGATAATCATGTCAGATCTCTTTTAGACTTGCCATATTGTAAAATAGAGTCCTCAGAATTGCTAAGAAAACTAGTGGACACCGTGAATAAACATATTCGTTCATTGGAAATTCTTAAAGTTCCCGTTGAACACTGGGACTTAATGGTAATTTGTATTCTTTCTCAAAGACTTGATAACCATACGTTTAAGGAATGGGAACGTCATAAGTCAAATTGTAATAATGTCACGTTAAACTCAATGTTAGCCTTCTTGGAGAAAAAGGCCGACCTACTTTTGAAGGTTAATAAATGTCAGAAGTTAGTTGACAGTAAAGTGAAGACTTCACATAAAACGTCAGCAAACCACTCCAAAATACAAACTTTAACTTGTCCAGTTTGTAATGGCACTCATTCGATCTTGACTTGTCCGCAATTTATAAAGCTGACACCTAATCAACGATTTCAATTGGTTAAAGGTAAGAGACTTTGTGTAAAGTGTATTAGTTCATCTCATTCATGTCGGACTTGTCATGCAGAAACATGCAATAAGTGTAACAAGCGTCATCATACTCTATTACATTTTGAGCCCACATTGTCTAATTGCGTAATTGAAAGCAAATATGAACATCATAACGAGCCACCAGATGCTAAAGTCAGTATGACGGTAAATAGTTATGATAATTCGCACATTCTATTATCCACAGTATTAGTTCACGTCATGAATTCAATTGGTGATATTGTACCATGTAGAGCCTTATTAGATTCAGGCTCGCAATCGTGTTTCATAACTGAAGATATGGTGCACAAACTCTCATTACCAAAACTTTCAACTAAAGTTTCGGTTATCGGACTCAATCAGTCAGTAAACGACATCAAGCATAAATGCGAAATCATTATTAAATCGCGTCTTAGCTCGTTTATAACTACTGCAACATGTTTAATCACAAATAAAATTACTGGCCATATTCCAGATAAATCTATTAATCATGCCTTGATAATTATTCCGGACTATATTCAACTGGCGGATCCTACGTATTTTCAACCTCAACAAGTCGATATGCTAATTGGAGCATCTTTATTTTGGCATCTTTTGCGTGTGGGTCAAATATCTTTGGGTACTAATAAACCTATTCTGCAAAATACGGTGCTAGGTTGGATAATTTCTGGTCCCATTCCAGTAGTAGACACAGTTTCTAGTAATAGTACAGCATGCAATGTCGTTCAAACGTCAGAAAATTCTAGTTTGCAACAACAAATTGCGAAATTCTGGGAATTGGAAACTATACCTGCAGTTTGCGCATTATCGCAGGAAGAAATCATGTGCGAATCACATTTCAACGCGAATATTAAGCGAGACAAAACAGGTAGATTTTCTGTCAAAATACCATTTAAAGAAAGCCCTCAAGTACTAGGTAATTCGCGAGAACATGCATTAAAAATGTTATATGCTCTAGAACGACGTTTCAAGTCAAATCGCAAGTTACAAGAACGTTACATTCAATTTATGCAAGAATATACCAAATTAACTCATATGACATTGATTAATTCTATACCTCCAACTACTTCTATACCTCACTACTACTTGCCTCACCATGGGGTACTTAGAGAGTCTAGCCTCACAACTAAACTACGCGTAGTATTTAACGCATCAGCAGTAACGACATCTGGCAAATCCCTTAACTCTATAGAAATGGTAGGTCCGACGATTCAATCCGACGTATTCTCAATTTTGATTCGATTTCGTCAGAATTTATTCGTCGTTAATGCTGATGTTGAGAAGATGTACAGACAGGTATTAGTTGATGACTCCGATTGCAATTTTCAGTTAATATTGTGGAGGGAGAACCCGCTTGATGACATCCAGACATACATGCTTCGTACAGTGACCTACGGTACAGCTAGCGCCCCGTATTTAGCAATTAGGTGTTTGCATCAGTTAGGATTAGATTCAAAAGACACTTTTCCTAATGCGTCTGTAGCAATAATAGAAGACTTCTATGTAGATGATCTGTTAACGGGTAGTGATTCTGAAGAGGAATTAATTCAAACGTCAAAGCAAATTTGCCAAATTTTGGATTCTGCAAAAATGCCATTGCGAAAATGGGTCTCTAATAACTCTTATATAACTCGAGAAATTTGTAACTCGATAGGCAACAACATTGACCACTTAACAATTTCCGAACATTCTGATGTATCCAAGCCACTCGGTTTAATATGGTTCCATTCTGACGATTTGTTAGGTATTAGAATTAACTTGCCATCTTTAACTGATAAAGAAACGAAACGAAATGTGCTTTCTTCTATTTCATCAATGTTTGACCCAATTGGATTAATTACACCTGTAACTTTTAAAGCAAAAGCATTTATGCAGCAATTGTGGCAATACAATTTAACGTGGGATGAAATACTTCCGGATGAACTATACGAACAGTGGATAAAGTTCCGTGAAGAACTAACACTTCTTAATTCGCTTAGAATCCCGAGATGTACGCGTTTGCCGAATACAGTCATCACTGAAATACATGGCTTTTGCGATGCTAGTTTATTAGGTTACGGTGGAGTATGCTATATTAGGTCTACAGATCAGTTAGAAAATGTGTCTGTTCAACTGTTAACAGGCAAGTCAAGAGTAGCACCCATCAAAGCGCTAACCATACCGAAACTTGAACTTTGTGGAGCTTTGGTATTATCAGAACTCGCAAACAAAGTAACAACTGTAAGTCGAATCTCTTTCAGCAGGTGCATCTTGTGGAGTGATTCAACTGTTGTTTTAAGTTGGCTCAAAACACCAGTAAACCAATTAAAACCTTTTGTGCGTAATAGAGTGTCACAAATTTTAGATTTTACAAGCTGGTATTCTTGGAGACACGTCTCATCATGTAGTAACCCAGCTGATTTAGTGTCTCGTGGCATGCGTCCAGAAGAAATTCTATCTAATCAACTTTGGTGGCATGGCCCAGACTGGCTATCCAAACCATCCGAATATTGGCCAAAATGTCAAAATATCATATCAGATCCGTTACCTGAACTTAGAAAACCGAAACATGTCGTTTTAATAGCTTCAGACATACCGAATGAAATAAGTAACTTATGTTCAAAGTTTTCAAATTTCAACACGGTTATTTCCATCACTGGTTGGATTCTAAGAGTTCTAACGAATTGGCGAAAAAATGGAAAAATAACTAAAACGTTCCTTACAGCCGAAGAACGTACAAAGTCCATTAAAACTTTGGCAAAAGTCGTTCAAATTGAATCTTTTCATAATGAATATCAGAGTTTACTGAAAAAGAATGAATGTCCGAAAAATAGTCACCTATATGCATTAACTCCATTTCTTGACTCGGACGGTCTTTTAAAAATTAAAGGCAGACTTAGCAAAGGTTCTTTTCAATATGAAAAGAAACACCCAATTATCTTACCTAAGTCTCACCCTTTTACTCTACTGATGTTCCGACATGAACATCTAAAAAATTTACATTGTGGACCTAATTTACTGGTTGCCATAATTAGAGAGAGGTTTTGGCCACTTTCTGCTCGCGTCACTGCGAGATCAACAACCAAAAATTGTGTTACTTGTTGCAGGCAGAATGCTAACACTTACAATCCAATAATGGGAGATCAACCGAAATTGAGAGTAACTCCTGCACCACCATTTACTAATTGTACAGTTGATTACTGCGGGCCAATTAAGCTCAAGGATAGACAAGGTCGTGGATGCAAAATTAATAAAGCATATATATGCGTATTTGTGTGTTTTTCGACAAAGGCTGTTCATTTAGAATTAGTGTCTGACCTAAGCAGCCAGGCTTTCTTAGCAGCCTTTCGCAGATTTTGCTCCAGACGAGGTATACCCAACAATATTTACAGCGATAATGGCACCAATTTTATAGGTGCAAATAACGAATTGCAATCGCTATTTGAATTTATTAACACAAACAGCACAGACATAAGTAAATCTTTATCTGTTGTGGGAATAAATTGGCACTTTTCTCCTGCATCATCTCCACATTTCAATGGATTGGCAGAAGCAGGAGTAAAGTCAATTAAACATCACCTAAAGAGAGTTTTAGCTGAAGCCATTCTCACATATGAAGAGCACTTAACTGTTCTCACAGAAATAGAATGTCTTCTTAACTCTCGTCCCCTCTATCCGCTTTCATCTTCTCCTCTTGATCTTGACGTACTCACACCTTCTCATTTTATTGCCGGTCGTCGCCTCACCGCCTTACCTGATGAAGAGGTGACCGAAGTGCCAACAAATCGACTCTCCAGATGGCAATATTTATCAAAACTTCAACAACACTTCTGGCGAAGATGGTCAATTGAATATCTCGCAGAACTTCAGGGAAGGGCCAAGTGGAATACGCCACAAGCGAACATTAAACAGAACGCAATTGTTCTAATAAGGGAGAACAAGGTTCCACCATCCAAATGGAAAATTGGACGCATTGAACATTTGCACCCAGGATTGGATGGCGTTGTGCGTGTGGTCACTGTCCGCACTGCACTTGGTTTGATCAAGCGAGCAGTACGTTACCTATGTCCCCTACCAGTACCACTAGATGGAGATGTTGATGGTTGAACGTGCCGTTCAACGCGCCGGGCTATGTTGTGGCATAGTATAAAACATTTTTTGTTACGTTGTTATGTACTTTTCAGTAATTTGTCATATATTGTAATTGAAGTTGTATCTGGTTGTATTTATTCAAATACATTGACCTCACTTCGTGGACATCTTGCTTCCTTACATTGATTGTCCAAACAGTACCATAAGAATTAAAAGTTTGAAGTCAGGTTAGATTTCGAAAATAGAGAATAATATTGAAAAAGGCGGGAAAGCGCCTTCAGTATGGTTCAGGTAGAGCCATAAATAATAAAGTGAGAAGGGCCCCCCTTACATTTACGCTTTGTGCTGAGTGAAAGCGCTGGAAACTCAGCTCTTTTTTTATTATTATTTTTTTATTAGCTGAGTTATGTTCGGTTGAGAACGCACGTTCTTTGTCGCTCTGACTTCCTTGGTGTTTCTTCGACGTTATCTTTTTGATATTGTGACCATTTTTGGTGAACTTGTGCTACCGACTTTAATCTACCCGGCAACCCAAGTTTTGTTCCCGTGGGTGTCCTGTGAGCGGTGTTATCGCGATATTTGATCTTACGATGAATTCCATTTGCAAAGCGTGTACCAAGTTATTGACAAAAAAGTCACCCGGCCTGTTTTGCGCCGGGTCTTGTTAGGCTTTCTATCATGCAAAATGTGCCAGCGTTCCGATATCAACTGTGTCCGCTCTATCCATACCTGGCGCTGCCTGGAAGTGTTCCGAGTGTCGCGAGGACATTGCGTCTCGGACATTGCGAACTCTAGCTCGGGTGAACTAGGTCTTGAACAGCCAGCTGCGATGGCTCTGTTGCGCGGCATTCAGGCTGATATGCGGGAGATGAATCGAAAGATTGACTCATTTATGAAACGCCTCGGCGATGTCGAGAATGTCGTTGCAGGATTTGACGCACGTCTGATTTCGGTGGAGGCACTTGCCGCCGAAAATTCTCAGCTCAAGAGGAAAATTGCAGACCTTGAGCAATATTCGCGGTTAAATAATATTGAAGTACGTGGAGTTCCAGATGCCGAGGGGGAGGACATTTATAAGGTCTTGGAGGAGATTACTGAATCAGTGGAATGCCCGTTGTCCCGGAGCGATGTTGACGTTGCCCACAGGGTTGCATCGATGTCGAGGTCTTCTTCTCCGAGAAACATCATTGTTCGACTCTTCTCTCGCCGGAGGAGGGACGATCTTCTGGCTGCCGTTAGAGTGGCGGCCAAGGCGTCGCGTCTTAACGGCTCGGGTCCCGGAATCAGTGTCCCTAATATTGCAAATAAAATGTATCTTAATGAACACCTAACACTGGAGAACAAATTATTATATAATAAACTGCGTGCAGCCGCGTCCGATAAAAACTATAACTATCATTGGGTCAGAAACGGAGTGATTTATGCACGACGTGATGACCGTTCTAAACCGATCCCTATCAAATGCGATGGTGATCTTCAAAAAATTAACTAAGTATTATGGAGCTGCAAATTTATTACCAGAACGTTCGCGGCTTGCGCACTAAAACAAAAACAATATACTGCAATTCACTTCAAACCGATTTCGAAATCATTTGTCTTACGGAAACCTACCTAAATAAAAGCGTTTTTAATGGGGAGTTTATCTGTGACGATTATCAAGTTTTTCGTCGAGATCGTGAGTCCAGTTCTTCGTCTAAGAGGGATGGAGGGGGAGTTCTCATCGCGACTAAGGTGTGCATCTCTGCAATGCTTCTTCCGGATTTGTGTAGTGACGCGAAGATTTGTGGGTCTCGGTTGGCCAGGGTGCCGGTCGTTTGTTGCTGTGCTGCGTTTATTTGCCTCCAGATGACATCGCTGCTTTTGAGTGTTTTGTTAGTGGTCTTGAGAATGTAAGTGATAAGTACCCTGACGCCACAATTGTAATTTGTGGAGATTTTAACATACCCCATTTAGAGTGGTCCCGGTCTGAGGACGGCTCGCTCGCCCCCTCTGGCGGGTACGATGCAAGATCTCGGGCATTCGTGGACGTCTTCTCATATTGCAATTTTTACCAATTTAATCATATACAGAACGGTAAGTCCCGACTGCTCGATCTTGTTATTGCTAACCGATTTTGTGTAGACGGTGTGTGTCCATGTCCTTGCCCGCTTGTTGAGGAAGACAGTCATCACCCGTCACTAATTATCACATTAAAACTTGGAAACATTTCGTATCTAAAGCAATCCGGTGGAAAAAAATATTTTTTTAATAATGCTGATTATGCGTCTATTCGGGATGCACTTCTAATCATTGATTGGACTTCTGCAATGGCGGGCTTGGATGTTGACGGCGCTGTTGCACTTTTATATGATAAGCTGTGGTTTAACATAAATAAATACGTACCTTTTAAAAAAATGTGTAACCGGCGTTTTCCATCCTGGTACACTGGCTCCACTATTAAATGTGTTAAGGAAAAACTAAAGTTTCATAAAAGATGGAAAATGTACCAAAACAACTTAGATTACCTTACTTTCGGCTTGTCGGAATTACATATCCTTGGTGGAGCGTGATCTAGTAGTGAACCCGAAACGAATATGGTCCTTTATAGGTGATAAGCGTCGTGGTTGTTCGCGGATTCCAGCTACCCTTCAATTTAATGATGTTGCCGCCACAGATGGCGAATCTGTGTGCGAGCTATTCGGTTCTTATTTCCACTCTGTGTTTGTTGATAGTCCAGTAGTGAATGGTGATTGCGCATGCTATGTTGTTGAACAAAACGCACCTAATTTATTCTCGCCTGCTAACATACTTATTCGTCTCCGCGACTTGTCAACCACTGCCAGCGCTGGTCCTGATGGTATTCCTGGGTTATTCCTGCGCAATTGCGCTGAGGCGCTAGTGGAACCCTTGAATTTGGTACTCCCGTACTCAGGTTGATGCTGTGTATACAGATTTCAGTAAGGCTTTTGACAGGATTGATCATTCTATTTTGGTTCGAAATTGCGGGCAGTTGGGTTGGGTGAGTTTTTGGTGCAATGGCTTGGCTCTTATATTACTGGCCGCTCTCAGGCGGTCCTACTAGATCACTTTATCTCTTCTTTTAGAGACATTCCCTCTGGAGTAGCTCAGGGATCCCTCATTGGTCCATTACTTTTTTCGATTTACGTTAGCGACATTGCATCATGTTTTCATCATTCTAACTTTTTAATGTATGCTAATGACACCAAGGTTTTTTGTAGCATCACATCCCTCCAGAACTGTTATAACTTTCAGTGTGACCTCGACCGATTACACCAATACTGCATCGATAAATAGGTTAGTTCTAAACTACGATAAGTGTAATAGTATCACATTTTCCAGGAGTCGTTACACCTTTGAGTTTGGTTAGTCTTGGAGACCATAATGTTTTAAGTGTCAGCAACATTAGGAACCTTGGTGTCGTTATTGACAATAAACTACTGTTTAACTCCCATATAAAATACACAAAAGGCCTTTCGCGCTCTGGGATTCGTTATTAGAGCATCCACTTCGTTCACCAATTTATCGACCATCAACGTGTTATACATAATAGAGCTGTGTAGGTCCGGATGGATACGGGTCCGCGGACACGTATCCGTACCCGGTACTGGTGGATCCAGGTCCGGCTGGCAAATGGAACCGTGTCCGGACCTGGTACTGGTGGATGTAGGTCCGGCTGGAAAGCGATACCGGTCCGACCTACGATGATTGTATTAGTAATCCAGCTCTGCTCCGCACATGGAGCTGGTCCGACCTAGGGAATGCGGGGGAGATTGGAGATTGCACTAGTAATCCAGCTGTTTGTGAATTTACTCAAATTGATGCTTTAGTATTAAAACAGATTTGTTCTTCTTTTAAGTAATGTACTAAACTAAACACATAAAATATCTCTTCTTTATATTAAAAAAATAAACTTGTATTTCTTTGGTATCTAATTGAGTGCCTAGTAATTGTGTTATGATGTGTTAATTAAACTAAACATAATTTATATTAGCCGTTAACGTTGACACCCGATCCGCGCATGCGGCTCCTTCTGACAGCTCGATGTGCATTGTGCACAGCAGCGTTCTGCAATTCGGACCTGGAACCGTATCGAGTATCCGTGTCCGGAGACATGGATGTAGGTCCGGATACGTATCCGAAAAAAAGCCGGACCTACCCAGCTCTATTATACAATGCCTATGTTAATAGCATCTTGAACTTTGCATCCACAGTCTGGAGCCCGCAGTATCTCACCTATATTAATCAGATCGAGGCGATTCAGAAACGTTATGCTAGGTACCTCAGCAGGAGATTCCATCTCCCGGGATGTTCTTACGAACAGCGCTGCCATGTTTTTGGACTTGTTCCACTATGGAGGCGCCGACGCATTCATGATTGCCTGTTGGTATTTAAAGTTTTGAACGGCCTTTCTGACTCGCCCGATCTGCTACAGTATTTTATGTTCAATGTTCCTGCCCATTCCTCCCGCACCTCCACCCTTCTACGAGCGCCCCTCTGTGAAACCAACTCCTACCAGAACTTTCCGATCAATAGATTGACCACCACCTGCAACCAATTCCTCAATTCAGTAGATATGTTCAGTGATTCAGTCCTCTCCTTTAAACGCAAATTACTACAAGTTTCCTTCTCCCCTTAAAAAAAAATAATAATTATTTTTACGTGCAAATTATCTTGTACCTCTCTTTTTGAGTGATATCTCTTTTTCTTTTTTATTTAGTATTATTTTCATCCATTGTTTAATTTTTATATTACGTCTCTTTTGTATTTGTGTGTACTGTTTGGGCGTCCGCCTGTTTGTACACCTATTAATAAATAAATAAATAAATAAATAAGCTTAAATACATGTATTTGTATCTGACCGTTCAGCCGCCGCGGCCGCTTAGTATCTGCCACTTCTGTAGGCAGATAAGGTCTGCCCTATCTATATTAGTCGATGTGTTTCAACCGGCAATATTAGTTGCTCCTCCATATTCAACGATGAAGGCATTCCGGCAATGCGGCAAACGCAAGCCAACTGATGTTTGTTTTACTGCATCCGTTGCCCTGCCGCGCTGCGCTGCACACGTGTTGCTGCAACGGACCCGGTGGACGCGTTCACATTGAACGCCATGTAAAATAAAATATTTGCCGTGACGGATATCGCTGCTGCGGCAGTGCAGCATGCAGCGCCGTAGTCGGTGCGATCTTCGCTTTAGTCTCGGCGCCGGCAGCGCAAGCAACTTTGGCTGGAACGGCTGAACGCCCCCAGCCTTGACAATGTCGCTAAGCAGTGTATCAAAACAATATGGAAATGAAAAATTCAGAGCTGTGATTGGTTCTAAAGCCGTGAGGAATGAAATATTTCTCACTACTCGCGGGGTATGAGGAGCCGAATGAAATATTTGCCATGTGTGTGTGCAATGGTTAGTATTACTTATCAGAAATTGTTTTGATAATGAATGCATTCCTCAATAGGAGTAGAAATAGTATAATTATTGTGTACCAAGCCGAGAAAGTGGTTCTTTTCTGGAGCGAGAGAAGACTTGCACAGGCGAGCGTAGCGAGCCTGGGCACTTCTTGAGGCACGGAAAACCACTTTCTGGGCGTGGTGCACACATAATTTTTTATCCTACACAACAATATCATAATAAAATCACATAGAAACGTGAAAAATCTCTAACATATTGGCTTTTGGCAAATAAAATCCGTTGACGTTTTAATCACAAACGTCAAACCGAATCTAAAACTGTGTTTGGATTGGATAAAGTTATTGCATTTTCCTGCCTAGCGCCGAAAAGTGTTCATTACAGGCCGGGCTGGGGCTGGCTGGCAAATAGCATCTTGCGTGTCTCCATAGAGACACGAACATGACATTTTCGCATCGTGTAGGATAAAAAATATTTATTAATATTATTCAAATAGAGGAACAAAACCATTATCGGACAAAACATTGTATGTACCACGGGCATTACTTGATGTTTATACCCTCGGGCGACTTAAAAAGCTCGAGGGCCGATCGAGCTTTTTAAACGGTCCCCCTCCGGGCATAAACATACGTTTAATGCCCTTGTTACGTAAATAACTTCTAAATGATACTGGTCGTGAAAGCCTAATTACTATTATAATAATATTACAATAAAATCTCAAATATTTTTTCACGATTACAATACTTTATCAATCATCACGTGTCTTAACATACAATATGGTGCGTACTTACATCAGCTCAATTTTTTCGCATTTTATTTCGTAGTTGTCAGACACTTTCAGGTTCTGAACCTCCTCATTACAGTCTTCTAATTTCACGATTCCTACGCGCATGAACAACTTACAAATTGGAATATGAAACTTGAAGTGTGGTAGAACTAAAACGAATATGTTAATTCCGTCAAACGCGCCTAACCTGTCTGCTCGATTCTCGACATTTTGCAACACATAATATGGTTTGTCAGGTACTTCTGTTGGCTAAATTCAAACCCACTTCAAATGCAAAGTAATTTCTTCATTGGAGACAAAATGGTAATTTAAAAATATATTCATACTCTTGGTATGAAAAGTTGTAAAAGAATTCAATTGAAATTGAAAACTCGTATCGAAATGATATCTATGGTATCTAGGTACTGTTTTATGCTTACAGTACCTATCTTACTGTATTATAGTCTTTTCCAAAGGTGGGGTTTGAAAATGTACAGTGACTAAAAAATACTTTATGCTGAACATCGAATATACCTACTATTATCGATAACTATAACAACTGTAAGAGTTGCTTATTTCTCTGTTGACTGTGACTCAAGACATAGCTGACTATGTAAATGTAAATGCGTGAACTACAGGGTGTATACGAAATGAGTGGAATCATTTGGATGGGTAATATAACCCGATATAAGAAACAATAAAGCAATTTTTGGAAATTTTGCCGTTGCTGTGTTCTTTCTGCTTCGTCTAAGTTTGCACGCCTACTCTCCCCCACGACAATTTAGGATTGATAGGTATTTGATAATGGCGTAACTGCCGAAACATGTCTCCTATGTAAATAAAATTTATCTTGCAAATCAAAAGAGGGTTCCTTCATCTAATCACCAATTTACATAACATAGTGTTAGCAATACTCTAAAACGAAATAATTAAATAAATGAATAATTGTAAACTAAATAAATAAGAAAATTATTTCAGAACTATTGAAAAAAAATGCACATATCGGTCCTCTCAGGTCAATGTTTTCCGGTCCTCAATGTCCTCTCAGTCTAACGTCAAATTCTCGTTGGAAATATTTTCCATGGTTTTCACCAAAATATTTTGTAAACCCCACCTATTCGATGCTTCATTGCTTCATGTTCCACTATCGTAGTTGTAATATCCCAATAAATTTCTTCTTCAAAATGTGTCTAGAATAACAAATCAAACCGGGTCGAAATCAGGCGATCTAGGCGTTGGACCACTATGAACAATTTAATATCTTTGATATATTTATTTAAACAATTTTAGAGTGGAACATAAATTACTAATTTTGAGAAAATCAATATCACAAGTTATTCGTAAACGCAGAATGCAATTACTAAAATCTGCTGCATGACAAGAAGTACGGTTACATTTGTGAGATTGTTGAATGTCCTCTAACCATCCGGATACTTAAGGGGAGGTTGTAGAGACCTAAAAAGTAGCTCAACTTTGAGATATTTTCAAAAAAATTGTAAAAGATATCAATATTTTTGCCATATATTTGCCATTCTTTAGTGTACAAAAGGACATAGCGCCATAAAAAACTATATGCAAGAACTGGATACTGTTGTAGGAAGTATCAAGTCCTGCGCGGCGTGCTTGTCTCAACGACGTGCACGATAGCTCCCATAAAAAAAAACAGGAATCGATATTTCAAAAGCACTGTGAATCTAGATGAAATTAGTTGGAGGCTAAACGAAAATTTAGTTAAAAAAGTTAAAAATTGACACAATGGCTGCTGTTTGAATGTTCAGTTCGATTTTTTGCAGCTTTTTCAGTTTCAAATCGTTATAAATAATACAAATATAGAAAAGTTTCACTTATTATGGGGTTCAGCCTCCAATAAAAAGTATTTTCTCTAAGGGAAAAAAAGAATAACTCGATCCGTTAAACGATTCTAACGTAATCGCGCAAGCCAGTTTGAAAGATCGTGTTGCTAGAAAAACGCGTCGGTTGTATCGGTATAAAAATATACAAGAGAAGGTAGAAGCATGATACTTTTTAAACCTCCTTTTCTATATGAACTCATTGAAATATAATAATTTAATCCACATAAGCACCTAGATCTATACGTTCTTTTTACTGTATCCAAATTTCACATTCCTAATTTAAAGCGTTACCGACAATTATCGATTGAATAGGCACATCTCTTTGCGCCGCCTCAATGTAGGTAATTTTGACCGGAGAATACCATAGGCTAAAACCATAAAACTTGCGAGAATCAAAAACCTGCTTCAGGGGCTGATTTTATACACTAATAGGTTTCAAAATAAGAGAGGAAAAAAATTATTTTTCAACCGATACATGAGAACCCCCCTTAATATTAATTTATGAATATATGTGCATAAGTTACAAATGTCAAATTTGATGCTTAATAACGTTTTAGATGTTGACAATATACCTATCGAGTTAAGACATTTTAGGAATGCTGATTTATGGATCTTTCGAAGTATGCCCAGATATACCGGATGTAACACTCTTAAGTTATTTGACGTTTAGCAAATCTCTCGTTATTCTGGATAAGTCATATGAGAATCGCAAATCAATAATAACTGTCGAAAAGTGCGATACTGTTACTATCCAAATGAGTTGTTTTGTTCCTTTATATGTCAAAACCATTAGGATAAAAATCTTAATCAAAAACTGCTATAATATACCTAGAGTCCAATTTAAACAAAAAAGTAAGTTTGTGTTTGTACGTTGTTGTGGGGCAACCTATAAGCACGAAGATATTTTCCGACTGTAAAGCAAATATTATACACAACGTTTACATAATATGGTTAAACGTATATTTCGATTTCTTAACCCCATTAATGTAGGTACTTTGTTTCTAGCGTGGGACACCCTGTATAAGTTGTATAACCATAAATCAAATTAGTTCATCTTTTTAATAAGGTCATCATTTGATATTCTGGTGAGTCACAAGCTGGCCTATGGCCAAGGCATGACGTTGAGTTTTGGGACACCTGTATATATACATTGGTATATACAGGGTCCTGCAACTAAGCTCCCGTCTTCTGTAGCTCACTTACTCATTAAGCTATGAGCCCTATGGTGCCTTGAACTGCTTGAGTTAGCCTCAGTACGTCCCTACAATTGCTAACCTAAACAGTGAGTATGTGATCTCGTGGTGAACGTATAGATATTTGGATAAAAATTTAAATCTCATCTACGTATTTGTTATACCTAGTTATCGATAAATAATAGTATATTCGACGTCCAGCAAGCAAAACTATAAGACAGTAAGATATCGTAAGTATAAAATAATATAGTTATTATTATTTCGATACGAGTTATCAATTTCAATTGAATACATTCATAACGTTTCATGCCAAAAGGTACCTATTAGGGCTTGCAATCCCGGGATTCTGGGATCCCGACAAATAATGAGCTTTTTCGGGTTCCCGGGATTAAAAATCTAAAACCCAGGATCTCAAAAAGTTAAATCGAAATTATTTTCTTATTTTTTTGTAATTGGCGAAATGTGGGCACTGACACTACAATAAATCAATTGAGCAGCTATTTTTTTCATATATGAACTTCAGTCTATAAAGGCACCCTTTCTGAAATTAAATATCAAGCATGAAATGTTCATCTGCACCAACATGTTGCTATAATAGGAAGAACAGATGTTGCAAGAAGCAGATATAATTCAATATGGAGGTATACATGAACCTTTTCAGCTTGCTTTTTAGTTATTATAGTTATTATACCCTCCACAAAAATAAATATAGGCTGTATTTACAACAGAAAAAACCCATAAGGGCACAAAATTAAAAAAATTCAATGTGACAGAATATAAAATTAGTAAGTAGGTAATAAAATACAGCGAAAACAAACACAAAATATTAAAAATAAGTATAATAAATAAACAAATTAATCCCGATATATTTAACAGTGAGACGAAAAAAAATTGTACCAAAATTGATGTGCTATTAATCGTTTGATGGTTCACTCCAATCGAACGAACGATGTGATTTCTAGTTCTGATTTTCAAATTTCTTCCAGTTAAGGATTTAACCTTAAACTAAAGAACGAAATATTTATGTACGATGTTTCTTTGTCATAGGGTGTGTCTACGCCGTAGATTGAGTCGCGGTTAAAGCATCTCGAATTAGTGATGAGCTGTTCACACGTGACAGTGGTAATATGATCATTTTTGTCATTTCTTCAGCGCACAATTGCTTTTCTTAGCGGAAATTTTTGTCAAATAGTGCAATTAGGTAAAAAAATCTATTTTTAAAATGTGGGTTGTGCTATGTGAATAATAGCAGACAACACGGAAAGACGTACAAGTAATAATATTATCTTAATGACATCAGTGCATCTAAGAAGATGCACTGAATATTTCAACAATTTTGACCAACAAATAACATCTTTACTTGAAAACGCGTTTAGAATTGGGTCTTAAAGTTATTATACCTATCTCTTTTCGTAAATAATAATTGTTTTATTTAAAATGCAAACAATGCAATTAGTCTACTTGCATAATAAAAATTCATGACGTATGAATTTTAAAAATTTGTCAAAATGTGTGTTAATGTGTGTTATTGGCAGTAATATGAAAAATCGAAAATTTGACTCGACTAAACAATTTCCTTCGCCGAGACTATTCATGAAGCATTTTACAAAAATGTAAAATGTTTGAGCAAATTTAAAAGGCAAGTGCAATTTATTATCTAATAGGGTGTAAATTTTGTTTATTATTGGTGTTTGGTTTTTGCTTGTAAGGTAAAATTTGAGAATATGATCTAGTTTTGGTGTAAAAGATATTGTCGAATCTAGTATATTTTAGGCGTTACTTGCTGACTTGATTTGATAACTTTTAGCATCCCAGGCGCTTAGACCCGGCAATTTTAGATTTTTTTATGATTCTTGGGACCATATATATTATTAACCCCGGAAACCCGTGATCAGTATACCGGGTGATTCAATTTCGAGCCTCACCATGGGGATCTCGCTTATTAGTGGAGATAGAGCCTATGTTTAAATTTGGCAAAGTTTCGTATTTTTGTGCTAATCAATTAGCTGAAAAGAAATTTAAGCTATCATTTTTCATTTTGAAGATATCCGCAAAAAACTGAAATGTTAAGAAATCGTTTTTAATTTTTTATTCAAAACCAAATCTAGCTAGACATTTGAAACAAAAGCATTCAAAAACAAGGTACTTTTTAACAAGGAATGCAGTGTCATTTTTTAATTTGAAATAACAGTAAAGATGGCGGCATAACCATGGCCAACTTTTGTTTTTCTTATGGGCGCCATGTTGAATTATGGTATTTTCCGATAGTCGTGTTTTTCTCATTTCCGCAATGTATAACATGTTTCTATTCTTTTTTAAAATAATGGTGTAATAATCAAGAAACCTCCAGGTACCCAACTGGAGCTTGGTTACAGACCGCCGGAGTCGTTGCCAAGCAACGCCAACAAAATGCACTTGGATCAAGCGGCGCCCTCAGCGTTAGGTTTGCCATTTAACCAAATAAACCTTAATTGTTGTTGATTGTGGATGTAAAATGCCGTTCACCAATAACGAATAGCGTGATATAGTTAAGAATTTAATAAAATTTTGACATTTTCCGATAGTCGTGTCTTTTCTCATTTTCGAAATGTATAACATGTTGGCATTATTTTTGAAAACAATGGTTTAATAATAAAAGAACACGTTCTTCTTTTTCTTGTTGTTTGTCGTGCTTATCAAGTAACCAACTGCAGCGTGGTTACAGACCGCCGGCGCCGGACTGACCAAGAGTGCTTTGGATTAAAAACATTCAGATTGTAAAAGAAGCAAGTTTATACAACATTACAATTATTTTGTATGTAAATGTTCAAATTCGCCGCTATTTTCTTGAAGGCATAAAAGCGTACCCAGTTTTCTACATGTTGTTATGCTCTTCTAACTGTTCTTCCCGGAATAGCATTGACCGCATTTGTTATTCGATTCCGCAGATCGTCGATATTTCTGCGAGTATCGTGATAAATTTCGTCGTTCACAGTTCCCCAAAGAAAAGAGGTCGAGAGGATTCAAATCAGGGTATCCACCACTCCTCCATTACCAATCCAGTGATATGGAAATTATTGATTTAATAAATTTCGCACAATTGCAAAGTTTGACTTGTGTGGGGTTTGTGCGGTGTCAATTTCTTTGTTCGTAATGGTCTGCAAACACGTGTTTGCAACAATTCCAAATTAAGGGCTACTTCCCGCTTAGAAATCCGAGGATCGTCATTTATCTGAAAACCTGCAGTTGAGGCATTGCAAATTATGGTAATTTAACGTTTACCATTTCTAAAATACCTCTTTGATCAGTTTCAACATTTCTATGAGGATTATAAGAATTGCAGGGTTTACTAAACGATCCATGGCCCGCGAAATTTCCGGCCAATGTTACGAATATTGTACGATGCGACGTTTCTAAGAGAACAATAATAAGCCCTTATTATATCACGCTTTTCGTTATTGGTAAGCGGTATTTTACATCCACAATCAACCACAATTAAGGTTTATTTGATTAAATGGCAAACCTAACGCTGAGGGCGCCGCTGGATCCAAGTGCATTTTGTTGGCGTTGCTTGGCAACGACTCCGGCGGTCCGTAACCAAGCTCCCGTTGGGTACCTGAAGGTTTTTTGATTATTTCACCATTATTTTAAAAAAAGAATGCTATACATTGCGGAAATGAGAAAAAAACACGACTATCGGAAAATGCCATAATTCAACATGGCGCCCATAAGAAAAACAAAAGTTGGCCATGATTACGCCGTCATCTTTGATGTAATTTACAACTAAGAAATGACACTGCATTCCTTGTTAAAAAGTACTTCTGGAATGTTTTTGTTTCAAATGTCTAGCTACACTTGGTTTTGAATGAAAAATTAATAACGATAGCTTAACATTTCAGTTTTTTGTGTATATCTTCAAAATGAAAAAATATGATGTGGTCAGGCACATGACTTAATCATACAATATATAAAATTAATAGTTTAGCTGCATGAGAATCTATTCTATAGAAATAAATCGTAGGTATTGTCAAAGCATCAGCATTTGACACTACCTACAGTACGTCATTAGAATAATAGTTATTTATGTCACAAATGCCGAAACTACGGAATAGCGCGACGAGCGGTGATACGGCGCGTCACCGAAGGCGGAGTGTTGTCGTCGCATATGAGCGAGTCGCGCTATCTAGTTTTTGGCAGGAGCGACATCAACGTTTATTGTGTTGCTTTTTAAGAAATACGTATTTAAAAAAAATAAATGATTTTTGTATAGTAAATGCTAGGTTGGTACCACTTTGACGACAGGTGCGTTCCGATTGGTAGGTAATGGTAGCTAATGGCGGTGGTAGAATACGACATTATAGTATTTCTTACATATCGTGATAATGACACATATTAGTTTGCATGTACATAAACATGAGTCACTAGCAATTTTCTATTGGAAATACTATAACGGCGTCTGCTACCACTGCCATTATCACTAATAAAAACGCACCTTAAAAAGGTAATTCAAATTCTGACAGATTTATATTTGTTCATGACACATCCCTACCAACATACTAAAATAAAACTACACTCATCGCTATACTTTATTTATAATTTTCTCAATGTATCATTTTTAGAATTAGATATAAAGACGGGTTGATATTTCTTATCAACAAACAATCAAATTGGTGATCTTATTTTATTTGAAATTTGTATTTTATAATTTTGCGCACTACAGCGGCACGTTCCATAGTGGTTCTCCAACCTCTGATCACTGATGAGATCAGCTGTTTTCGAATGTGACAACACAAAAAAATATTTGTCAAAATCCTGGCTACTATGTAATTTCATATCAATGCAGATGCGACCGATCTCGATCAAATAGAATTTGCTCTTGAAGGTAAACTATTAATTTTACCAAAAAATGTTATAGGCATAAATTATTCAAAATTTCCTCTACTTTAATTTATTAATTAACTATTTTGTCGAAATTACAGAAATGGCGGCTCATTTCCAAAATCCTTGAAAAATGTTTAGAATAAACTAAAAAGCTAAACTATTAATTTTACCAAAAAATGTCATAGGCATAAATTATTCAAAATTTCTTCCGCTTTAATTTATTATTTAACTATTTTGACGAAATTACAGAAATGGCGGCTGATTTCTAAAATCCTTGAAAAAAGGCTTGGAGTAAATACCCAGTTCCTTTGGACCCTTTTGAACCAAAAGCTTTTCAACTCTAAGTTTGGTCATGAAACTTCTAAATATGAAGTTCCGTGCCGATACCTTTAGTAGTTTCTCCGGAAATGAATTAACAAAAATTCGGTACACACACACACACACACACACACACACACACACACACACACACACACACACACACACACACACATACAAACACACACACAGACATTTTTTTGTACCTTGGTCAAAAATGTTCAGGGGACCCATAAAGGCCTATTTCCGCTAAAATCTCAAAAAAAATTTCGGCACGATTACAGTACTTTATATACTGCGTATGATAAAGTAAAATGATAGCTTAAATTTCTTTTCAGATAATTGATTAGCACAAAAATACGAAAGTTTGCCAAATTTAAACATAGGCTCTATCTCCACTAATAAGCGAGATACCCATGGTGAGGCTCAAAATTGAATCACTCGGTATTGTCCGGGATTAGAAACTCTAGTACCTATGTATTTTGTCTGCAGATGAACGAGGGATGTGATAAAGTTGAGCGTTCATCTCCAATGAACAGGTTTATTTGCATTTTCTGTGGTTATGAATTTAGCCAAGAGAACTACCTCACAAACCATTTTATGTGTTGCAAAATTGTCAAGAATCCTGCAGACAGATTAGGCGCAGCAGACACCAGTAAGTTATTTGTTTGACCACACTTCAAGTTTCATATTCGAATTTGCAAGTTAATCTTTCTGTGTAGGCATTGTGAAAATAGAAGATTGTAAAGAGGAAGTACAGAACCAGGAAGTCCTTGACGAATATGAAATACAATGCGAGGAAATTGAACTGGGGTAAGTACGCACTATCATTCTAGGATAAGGCACGTGATAACTAGCACGTTTTTAGTTTTAAATTAGCAAAACGAATAATAAATTTATTAGTACAGTGCACGCCGTTTAATTCCATGTCCACTTAGGATAGGGTGACCAACCGTCCCAATTTGGGCGGATCAGTCCCGATCTTTGAAAATGTTGACCTAATGTCCAGATTTGCGAGACACGAACCATTAAACTAATAATTTGGTTAGCATACGAAAGTGTACCAAACTTTGCCTTCTTAAGAAATTAGTAACAAATAGCTGTAGCGGTTGCCGGTTCATGGACCATAATCACTTGCACCTTCAGGTGACAAGATTACTTAAAATTTACAACCTTATCAACCTCGATTACAAAAATATGGCTATAAGGGTTAACTAGCGAACGGCAGTCAAAATGTCTTAGAGCGGTCGTGGGTTGAACAATTAGTACCAAATTTTAGGGCGCCACTAACCAGTAACAAAAACTAAAATGAACGGCCCTGGTTAGCCAACCAAAAGCTGAAATTAAATTTCTCAATAAACTAAAACAAGATATATGATTAATAATATTTAATTAACTAAAAAATATACTGAATAACAAAATTATAAACTTTCATTCCTTAAAACTAAATTTCCTATCGACCGATAGCTATCTGACGAACTTAAATCTACTTAGAACCAAATACAACAAAACAATCGTGTTACGGTAAATTAATTGATTTTAAAAATGGCGTGAATATGTTCTCACATGGGCGAAATGGGTCCTTAATTCCACCACGCACCGACGTAATTAAATTTAATTGCCTGACCTGCTTGATATCCGGTAATTCTTATTATTTCAACGATGAATCGACTTTTGGGGACGATTTGGTAGTTGCTTTCCCCTTTTTTGTGGTCTTCACAGATCAGAAGCCAATTTATCTCGTCGATGCCGTGCGCCAGAACGTCAGGGTAGTTATATTGCGGACAATGTTTCACGTGGTACGTATCCCAGGAAATCTATATCGTTATTACAATCAACATTAGCGATACGAAATACAAACACAAAGAACAACTTACCCGCGTTGTTTCGCGGATTTTTTAGCTCAAATAGCTTCGCTAATACGGTACTACAATATTATCGAGAAAACGTTCTTGTAATATCCTTACACAGAGGATGTCTATATCTGGTTCCAACAACGCACTCCGTTATTTTTTCACTTTTTGCAGCGTTTTTTTTTTTTGACTTGTTTATTTTACGTCGGTCTAGTTCCGCAACTTAGGCCAATCACCGACGCTGAGGGCAGGCTACACACACCCAGGAATTTTGTCCTACTGAAGGAATTCCAACCTCCAGTAAGAGTTCTTTAACGTGCACGTCGCATAATGACAGCACACGAGGCCACCGGCTTTACTTCCTCATCCGATGGAAGGCGGCATGCAAAGGTATTTGTTCCCTGCCTAAAATACCAGGACAGTCGATTTTAGCCCGAGCCGGGATTCGATCCCGGGCCTCCAGCTTAGATAGCAACCGCTCTATCCTATACGCCATCGACCCCCCTTTGCAGCGTTTTCGAAAAGGCAAAAATCAGTTGGCAACTGCCATCTATTTTCAAAAAGCCCAGCCACGCGTGTTGATAAGATAAATAATTTGACAACATTTACCTATATAACGAAAATTACACCGTTAAAATATCCCTCTCCAAACAAATATTGAAAATATATCGAACGCCATAACTAACAACAAGTTATCACAAAGGTCATGAGAACGTTCTAGGGTTTAACAAAGCATTACAATTATTGATACCTACGCGTATCAGACGCCTTAAATTATAAAAGGTAACAAATCCGGTATGTGAAAATCAGTGAGTAGTCAAAATCGGTTGCAGTCAAACTAAAGAAAACTTAATTGTACACAAATGTCATCCCATAACCTCCCCAATCCTATTGTTCAATGCTCGTTCGGATACAAGGTTTTAAATCTTTCACGTGCCATCTTCCAGCCGGAGAACCATCTTCACGCGTTAAATCATAGACCAAACCCCTATTTTTTTCCTAACCACACACAAAATATATTTCGTTGCTAGCTTCGCTGAACAATTCTTTTCTGCATTAGACAGGACCATATTCTTCTTCCACACTTTATCTCCAACATGAAATGATATATCTCTTCTCCTGAGATTAGAATACTTGCTATTTTTCTTGTATGCCTCACGCAACGTTTGCTTAACATCTTCATACACCGGCAACATATCCTCTCTCAAGTCAGCAAACTCCGTTCTATCTCCCATCTCCAGTTCTAACTCAGGTTGATCTCCACCGCGACCATAGAATTGACCAGAAAGTGGTATATTTCTTCCGAACACTATTAATGACGGCTTGTAACCTGTAATCTCATGCGTTGCTCATGCTGACCGTATTGCATGACCAATTTGGTGGATGTGCTTATCCCAATCCTTCTGATTATCTCCTACATAACTCCGGATAGCTGCACCCACAACGCCATTTACTCTTTCCACCGGATTTGTTTGTGGGCGATAACGAGCATTATATTGTGCCTTTTAAGTAGTATATTAAGGGTGCTACTACATCCACCACCCAAGTGTTTTAAGGTGGCTACTAAACCCACCACCCAATTACCGCCTCCGAATCAATTAAGAGTGGGGTTCTACTACCATCTCCACCACTCAATTAGCTAATTAGAGCGGTAATTAATCAATTAGAGTGCAATTACACCACCCAACCAATTAATAATACAATTACATCAATTAAACCCCCACATCACTGAGTGCTCGGTGTGATTTGGGTTCTGAATACACTCAGCGCCACCAAATTATTCAATTAAGAGTGCAATTACACGTGGTGCTTAATCAATTAGAGTGCAATTACACCACACAACCAATTAAGAATACAATTACGCCAATTAAGCCCCCACATCACTGAGTGCTCGGTGCGATTTGGATTCCTAATTATGAACACAACAGGGGGTGAGGGGTGACCATAAATACATCAACTTTATTACAGGTAATCGACCGGTGGCTCTAGACACATTACAGGGGGTGAGGGGTGACCCTAGACATACTACTACGGAGGGTGTATTTATACAATACCTTTTTTATTTCATGTTGTTTGTCTTTATCTATCTTATAGCTATTAGTTTACCGACACACATTCTATCTCTCGTTGGGGTTATTACACTTCATAACCACATTGCAATAGGACGGAATAAAACACGAACAATTTACATATAAAAATCAGTATTAAATTATTATTATTACAAGTATCATTACATAATATCATTACATAATTACCTCGGTGTTGAAAACTATTACAGTCAACCAGGATGAATGGTGGTCGTGATGTGATGTGTCGGTTTGATTGATTGTATAAATGATTATATCTATTGAACGTCACTGATATAACATATATTAAACTAAGATAAAACCGATAGGCTTAAAAACTACATCGTCATCCATTTGAGTCTCGTCTACCTTTATGACTGAATGGACAGACACTTCTTCGCTATTTAGTCTAATTCCCCTAGTCCAGAGGTTGCCAACCTGTGCTCCGCGGAGCCCTTGGGGCTCCGCGTGCGCTTCGCTGGGACTCCGCAGCCGTTCCAGGATAAAAAAGAAATCAAAATAAAACAGGAAATTTCATTCTGAACTAAAATTTGTCAATTTGAATGATGTCCGAGTGCTTTCTTGGCATTAAACATATATGAGCATTCCAGCTGAACCCAGTTGAAATTGCATGAGTGTTTCAATAATTGCTTCATTATTATCCGTATTATACGTATATACAGTGAGCGCGTAAAGTATGGAAACATGACAAGGTCCCAAGAACGGTTTGCTATTTTAAAAAATCGTCGAACACATCAATTTATAATTATCAAAATACACCTTATGGTACCAAATTAATTTTTTTACCTTCAATTGTTTTTAACAGATGACGTCATCGACATTTTTTTTTAATTGGCAACCCTATATTTTTTTTAAATGAATTTGACAGATATTTTAATTGTCTTAATGGTAGCACAATATTTTTAAAGCCTTACATAAAAAAATTTTCGAGAAAAAGACAATTGAAAGTTATGAAATAAAAGTGACAAAATTTCCGGAACGGCCTCGACTGAATTTAGCGAAATTTTGTAATTAAATATTTTGCAACGCTGTAAACGCAGTGGTGTATGCACTGTACGTTAAGTTCAGCTGTTGCTATTTTTTGTTATCGATTTTTTCTTTAATTTTTAGACCTAATAAAGGTTTTTGTTAATTTCAATATGTTTTTGATATAATACTATAACAAGCGTAGTAACATTGAATAGGCAATTAAAGACTGTAACAGAAAATATCAAAATATACAGGGTGTTCCATTTAAAATTCAAGTTTGAGGTTATATCTCAGAAACTGTAAACGTCGCATCAACGATAATAACGCACGTGACTTCACATGGTTACAAAATACTTAATTCCAAAATTTCGTTAAATTTGGACGAGCTGTTACGGAGATTTAGTCACTTTTATTTCATAAACTTCAATTGTCATTTTCTCGAAAATGTTCTTATGTAAGGCCATAAAAATATTATGCTACCATTAAGACAATTAAAAGATCTGTCCAATTCATTAAAAAACATATAGGGTTGTCATTTAAAAAAATGTCGATGACGTCATCTGTTAAAAACAATTGAATGTAAAAAAAAATAATTTGATACCATAAGGTGTATTTTGATAATTATAGATCGACGTGTTCGAGAATTTTTTAAAATGGCAATCCGTTCTTGAGATTTTGTTATGTTTCCATACTTTACGCGCTCACTGTATGTTTGAGACGTATGAGACGGCGGCGTTGTCAGCGCACGCGCCTGTATTTCGGGGAATAATCTTCATCTTATATTAGGATTAATACGATAATATTGGCTTCAATTTATAAAAATCTGTAAACAAATGTGAGCTGTGAAAGCGAAAAGTGAATTCATAGAGAAATTTAGAATACAAAACGTAAAAGGTAGTTACAATTTTTTTTTTGTTGCATGCTTTTTTTCATTTGTGTTCAACTAGTTTAATGTATGATGTTTCAATAAAATATGCCGATTAGTGGATATGAATATTAAACTTTTCCAATCTCATTATTCAATTTGAAAAAATAATCTATTTTATATACATGTTATAAAAACTACAATATTTCAGTTTTTTATTACCTGCGTAATTCCCAAACACATGGTTCGGAAAGTATCAGTAATTTAGCAGAAGAATTTAGAATTGTTGAAAGTTAAACTTCCATATTTGACATTATCACATTTTTTATATTTTGTCATTTTTGCTATTATGAAAGATAAAGTTGTTTATTCTCATATTTCTGCATGATTTTCTGTTAGGCATGGATCGCTGGCTTCTAACAGGTACTATCAAGACCAATATGTATTGACCAATAGTTCCATGTTTCCTGCTAAACTGCCTGCGTCGTCATTTCGAGGAAAATCATCCCGAGTTAAAGGATAAGACGTGTGATTTTTTCAAGAGGAAGTGCAACAAAATTTTGGCTTCTCAGAAAACTATGATAATACATTTTAAAATAAATAATGAAAAAGTAATTGAATCTTCCTATCTGATAAGTTACCGTGTAGCTCGAGCTGGTGAAGCTGGTGTTTAATGATGCAATAAAAATAAGAAACTATAAAAAATAACGAAAGTAGTCAAAAGTAGGCTCTTCAAACTAATGTGTGAAGATATTGGAAGGCAGCATCAGTCACTCTTGTTACACACTGAATATGGTTGTCTCGCGGAAAACCGTTGACACGTTTCATAGAACTGCGTGCAGAGGCACCAGTATTTTTGTTGGAACATAACGCTTCATTGGCCACGGTTTTAAATCATGAAGATTGGGTGTGCAAACTAGTGTATTGGTTGAAGTGCGTGGAAAAGAAAGATATCGATTGCTTCTCTCTTACAAAAAACTTCCTGAACGAAAATAATATCAAGATTCAAGAAAAAATACTGAATAATATTCAGTCACATCTCGAAGCTTTAAAATTAGTTTGGCTATAAAAGTAAATAAGGTAGAAAATATAGTCATTTCCCATACACTAATGAGAAATTAAGTTATCTCAAACAATTATTTCTCTCGCATATATACTATAATGGGTACCTTATGCAATTTTGATATAGAATAAAAACATGAAGTTCGATCGACCGATTGCCGTTTGCCGATGACCCAATAGTAATGGTTCGATAGTTTAGTTTTGTTAACCATTCATTAGAAGCTAACATTTCTTTAGCATATAACAAATCTTTGAGTAAATATGTGATCAAGTTTATATAGATTATTAGAATTATTTATACTTATTTAGACTCGCTATTACAACATATATCAAACTAAGATAAAACCAATAGTTTGATAAAATATACAAAAATTACGCTAGTCAGTTTTAATCGTCATTTTCGTTTCAGTTTTAGTGTGCTATTTACCGTAGTTCATATTGTATCTACATGTAAATCTTGACAAATAAAAATTGGTTTTCGTGTTTTCTATGTTCTTAGTTTGTCTTGTGTTTGATTTGATAATTAATTAAACTACTTTTTTAAATCTTTTTAAAGGTGCATGTAGTAATTATAATTATATAACTGGATATAATCTTATCTGTAATGAAATAAATACTCTTTTTTTCGATGAGTGAACCAGTATACATATGTATGGAATCAAGGTTTGTATATAATTTTTCTATGATGGTCAATTTTTCTAAGTTATCTCCTTTATAGTAACTAAAATTGAGTGAACGTTACTTCATCATATATCGACCATGTATTCTAATATGCTTGTCAGACCCGTGGAGTTAGTAAAATCTATGTATCCAAGTGATTTTCAAAAGAATCCGAACCCCAAATGATAGTAAAAACAAAAAGTCTCATATCGTGTCTACATTAGGTGTACCATCCTACTTACATGATTAATTCGATATCTACTAGAACAAAACTAAACTGCAAGGAAAAACAGCAACATAATATAATACATACGTCATACCTGAAAATCGCCCATCAACACATTGAAACGAAAGAAACTAAGGTATTTTTCCAAAGAACCCCAGCTACGTACTTAAACGAAACATGTAATCCAGGAAACGCCAGACGAGTCAACCATAAAAAAGCTCAACCCAGACGAAGAATAGCTTAGCACCAAAATTACAAAAGCAACTCAAAGCCCGAATCCATAGATGTATTCAACCGATGAAGCTACCATCAATTGATAATACCCACTCTCAAGAGAATCAAAATACTCTCAAATCCTGGTTAACTAGTATTATATTAGGTTCGTTCGAGCAGTCGCCAAAACCAGTCAAAACAATTGGGGATTCTTGTACGCATACGCAATGCAGGCTTTTTCAGGGCAAAACCGCCATTTGGCATGCGCAGGAGAAAGAATAAGTGCTTTATGCACTTATTTTGGGGCTGCTCGAACAAATCTATTAATGTAGACAGAACCGTTTCGATCGAATAGAATCTCATGCAGCTAGAGTATAAAGATTATTTCTAAGTTATGCTCGTTTATTGTCACGACAAGTGAGTGGGCGTTGGCATTATCAACACGGTACATGCTATGAAAAATAGAATCTTAAAAATTTGTGACCCACCATTTCATTCTTTGGCACTTAACAAATTAAAAAAAGTTTTCCTTAACAACGGCTTTCCTAACAAATTACTGAACAAAATTTTATTTTCCACTAATTCTAATCTGTATGCACCAGTAAATGTAGATATTACCACTTCGGATTGTAATATAAAATATAGGAAGGTAGCTATGATAGCAAATTTAACGCCTAAGTTAAGAATCATGCTGCAACCTATGTTACCTGCGAATATCAAAATAGTACACCACTATCCAAATAAATTAAATTATTTTTTTAGCAGATTAAAAGATCAGGATGAAGATTGTTACAAATCTAATGTCGTTTACTGTGTTGGTTGTGGAAATTGTGAGGCTAAATATGTGGGGGTGACTTCTCAGTGGTTGAAGAGCTGTGTGTCGTTGCATAAGAGTGATTGCCGCACAAAGAAAACGAGATGTGCTTTGGCGCTACATTCGATAAAAAATGAGCATGATTTTGATTTCAATAATATTAAGAGTTTGGATTCGGATAACAATCATAACAACAGATTATTTTTAGAGATGTACCACATAAATTCTACCGAAAACGTTATCAATTTTAGAAATGATTTGGATGGCCTCAGTAATATTTATTCACTTATAATTGATATTGATAAGCGCAGGGGACGTGTAAGGGATTAAGGTGTTACTTGTGTTGTTTTGTAATTGTTAACTTTTAGCTCTCTTTACGGCGCATGTTTTACATTTTATAAGACAATTGTTTTTTAACTGAATATCGTCGTTTCCTTCCTTCTATCGCTTCGAGTATGTCATTGTGTGTTGACGTTGATACCATATTGACTCGATTTTTTAAAATGTCATGTAGTGTATTGTAGTGTACTAGATTTATAAGTATTTATTGCACATATGACGGAATGGTGCTGCTGAACTTCTCTATGTTAGCCTCAGTGAACTTGATTGTAAGTAGTTTTATTAATGTATTATAGTATTGAACATGTGTTGTGGAAATTTCTTGTTTTAGTTTTGCCTGTCGAAGACACAATAAAGTGTCGAAATATTGCAAAGATAAATGAGTTTTATTACAACAAAGTGATCGATCTACCCAACTAACTTTTTACTACATACTATTTTCGATCGAAGAATCTATATTATATATATATATATATATATATATATATATATATATATATATATATATATATATATATATATCGATCATATTTTTTTAGTATGCTAGCCAGAGGCATAGAGCTAGTAAAATCTATGCTGTAAATTTTATAAATACGGCACTACTTTTAAAAATATGCTCTAGTGCTAGCAATAAGTTCTACTTTTACCCAGTAGAGATGTCAATATGACCTTTATCAATAGCTGGTAGACAACTTACTCATAGCCTCGGCATTATATTTGATGGATATAGATAGATGAATCTTTATCTATGTTTACACAAATAAAAGTTGTATTGAGAATCGAATATGGTTTCATTTGCAATTCCCAACCATTTATATATAATTGTTAACGAGTCAATAATGTTTCCATAATACCTACTTGAGATACACAACATACTCGTTGAGCAAAATTGTCTCTAATTCATTTACCAACTAAATGAAGGATTAAAACATAGGCAACGTAGTACATAAAAGTGTCATTTATTTTCATGGTAGACACATCAGTACATAATTATAAAGCATCTTGGAACTATTCATAACACTATTTGGTATACATGTGACGCTACAAAATGGCTTAGCACACACTCTTTACAAATTAGTTTCATATTTAATCTTATTCTCGGTGCTATCATCCATCAATATTTTTATGAAATAACTTTACAACACTCCATATGATGGCTACGCAGGACGTGCACTTATTTATGTGTTTTTATAAACATTCACGACAAAATGGTTTACCACAATCACTACAAATTAGTTTTGTATTTAAACTCCTTCTCTGTGCCTTCTTTTATCCATATTTTTGTGAAGTAACTCTATAACACTCCGTACAACGTCTGCGCACTGCTCCATTCTCTAATGTGTGTCCTTCTAAACTGGATGTAGCTCTATCGTCAGGTTCCACATCTACATCATCTAAATGAATAGATTGATTCTGACGTTGATTTTGCACTTGTAAACCTAGGGGTCGTCAATAGCACTTCTATCTTGTTCATTTTTGTTTCTGTGATTTATCGATAGTTTCTCGTAAATCATATGGGGATGAATGATCATCTTCTAAATGAATAGATTCATTCTGAAGTAGAATTGAGGATGTAAACCATTGGCATTGTCAGTGGCGCTTCTAGCTTGAACAATAGTTTTCTCTGATTTATTGACATGTCGTTGAAAACCGTTTTAACCCCGATGATTATTAAAAATTAGCCGCATGTTTAGCTCTTCAGCGGTATCATAATTGTTGAGTCATAATTGGTTGAGTCATAATTGAGTCACTCTTGAGTCACATTTGAGTCAGCCTTGACTCATGTGCTATATTATGTTAATATTGCCCTATACTACATCATACTATACAGTTTGGGTTATCACAAGTATTCTTGAGTCCCATTTGAGTCACGCTTGAGTCATATTTGAGTCACTCTTGAGTCACATTTGAGTCACTCTTGAGTCACATTTGAGTCACTCTTGAGTCACATTTGAGTCAGTCTTGACTCATGTGCTATATTGTGTTCATATTGCCATATACTACATCATACTATACAGTTTGGGTTATCACAAGTATTCTTGAGTCCCATTTGAGTCATGCTTGAGTCATATTTGAGTCACTTTTGAGTCACTCTTGAGTCACATTTGAGTCACTCTTGAGTCACATTTAAATCAGCCTTGACACATGTGCTATATTATGTTGATATTGCCCTATACTACATCATACTATATAGTTTGGGTTATCACAAGTATTCTTGAGTCCCATTTGAGTCACGCTTGAGTCATATTTGAGTCACTCTTGAATCACATTTGAGTCACTCTTGAGTCACATTTGAGTTAGCCTTGACTCATGTGCTATATTATGTTGATATTGCCCTATACTACATCATACTATACAGTTTGGGTTATCACAAGTATTCTTGAGTCCCATTTGAGTCACGCTTGAGTCATATTTGAGTCACTCTTGAGTCACATTTGAGTCACTCTTGAGTCACATTTGAGTCACTCTTCAGTCACATTTGAGTCAGCCTTGACTCATGTGCTATATTATGTTGATATTGCCCTATACTACATCATACTATACAGTTTGGGTTATCACAAGTATTCTTGAGTCCCATTTGAGTCACGCTTGAGTCATATTTGAGTCACTCTTGAGTCACACTTGAGTCACTCTTGAGTCACATTTGAGTCAGCCTTGACTCATGTGCTATATTATGTTCATATTGCCCTATACTACATCATACTATACAGTTTGGGTTATCACAAGTATTCTTGAGTCCCATTTTAGTCATGCTTGAGTCATATTTGAGTCACTCTTGAGTCACATTTGAGTCACTCTTGAGTCACATTTGAGTCACTCTTGAGTCACATTTAGGTCAGCCTTGACTTATGTGCTATATTATGTTGATATTGCCCTATACATCATACTATACAGTTTGGGTTATCACAAGTATGCTTGAGTCCCATTTGAGTCATGTTTGAGTCATATTTGAATCACTCTTCAGTCACATTAGAGTCACTCTTGAGTCACATTTAAGTCAGCCTTGACTCATGTGCTATATTATGTTGATACTGCCCTATACTACATCATACTATACAGTTTGGGTTATCACGAGTATTCTTGAGTCCCATTTGAGACACGCTTGAGTTATATTTGAGTCACTCTTGAGTCACATTTGAGTCACACTTGAGTCACAGTTGGGTCACTCTTGAATCACATTTGCGTCACTCTTGTGTCACATTTGAGTCCCCTTGAATCACATTTGAGTCACATTTGATTCACTCTTGAGTCACATCTGGGTCACTATCTCGCAAAACCACGTAAACTTTCACAGCGGGTTTTTAAAGTATTATTTATTGAAAATTAAAAGCGATACACCAAAATGATCAGTACACATCAGTACATAATTATAACTCATCTTGGAACTATTCATAACACTATTTGGTATCCATGTGATGAATAGTTCCAAGATGCTTTATAATTATGTACTGATGTGTCTACCATGAAAATAAATGACACTTTTATCTACTACGTTGCCTATGTTTTAATCCTTAATTTAGTTGGTAAATGAATTAGAGACAATTTTGCTCAACGAGTATGTTGTGTATCTCAAGTAGGTATTATGGAAACATTATTGACTCGTTAAAAATTATATATGAATGGTTGGAAATTGTAAAATGAAACCATATTCGATGCTCAATACAACTTTTATTTGTGTTAACATAGATAAAGTTTCATCTATCTATATCCATAAAATATAATGACGAGGTTATGAGTAAGTTGTCTACCAGCTATTGATAAAGGTCATATTGACATCTCTACTGGGTAAAAGTAGAACTTATTGCTAGCACTAGAGACAGTTTGACATAGTGCCTTATTTATCAAATTTACAGCATAGATTTTACTAGCTCTATGCCTCTGGCTAGCATACTAAAAAAATATGATCGATATATTTACCGGGTGATTCAAATTCGACCAGCACCATGGGGATCTCGCTTATTAGTGGAGATAGAGCCTATGTTTAAATTTGGCAAAGTTTCGTATTTTTGTGCTAATCAATTATCTGAAAAGAAATTTAAGCTATAATTTTTCATTTTTAAGATATCAACAAAAAGCTGAAATTTTAAGATATCGTTTTTAATTTTTTATTCAAAACTAAATGTAGCTAGACATTGAAACAAAAACATTCAAAAACAAGGTACTTTTTAACAAGCAATGCAGTGTCATTTTTTAATTTGAAATAACAGCAAAGATGGCGGCGTGACCATGGCCAACTTTTGTTTTTCTTATGGGCGCCATGTTGAATTATGGCATTATATTGGAATTATGGAAATGTTGAAACTAATCAAAGAGGTATTTTAGAAATGGTAAACGTTAAATTACATTGATTTGCAATGCTTCAATTACTGGTTTTTACATAAATGACGATTCTTGGATTTCTAGCGGGAATTAGCCCTTAATTTGTAATTGCCGCAAACACGTGTTTGCAGACCACGAACAAAGATATTGAAACCGCACAAACCCCACACAAGTCAAACTTTGCAATTGTACGAAATTATTTAAATCAACAATTTCCAAATCGCTGGATTGGTAATGGTGGAGTGGTGGATCGCCTGGTTTAAGTCCTCTGGACTATTTTCTTTGGGGAACTGTGAACGACAAAATTTATCACGATACTCGCAGAAATATCGACGAATTGCGGGATCGAATAACAAATGCGGTCAATGCTATTCCGGGAAGAACAGTTAGAAGAGCATAACAACATGTGGAAAAGCGGGCACGCTTTTATGCCTTCAAGACAAAAGCGGCCGAACATTTACTTAAAAACTAATCTTTATGTTGTATAAACTTGCTTCTTTTACATTCTGAATGTTTTAAATCCAAAGCACTCTTGGTCAGTCCGGCGCCGGTGGTCTGTACCCAAACTGCAGTTGGTTACTTGGAAACGACGCCGGCAGTCTGTAACCAAGCTCCAGTTGAGTACCTGAAGGTTTTTTACTTTATCATACTTATGGCCGGTTTCTGGTACGACCTGTAACTCTCTGGGTACGGTTACCTGACCGGTATATGCGCATTTCGGTTTCTGGTACGTATTTACCAGGCTGTTGTTAGGTAACTCACTGTGACGAGGGGTTACCGGCTGGTTATCTTACTTCACCCCAACTACCTTCGCTAATATATGATATATCTGCACGCTGTCGCTGTGAGATTGTAAGGTTAGGTTATTTGGTTGAATTGCATTTTGTTTGGAGTCTTTTGAAGAGAGAATTGAATTGTTTAATTGAATAGGTATAAAGTACTATAAAGGTTTGTGTGATAGCTATTATCATAAATGTTGTATATATAAGATATCTTTATTTATTGAATATAAGCATGAAATAAACTTTGAAAACAAACTTCATATGTAAATAATAATGAAAATATTTTTAATACTGGTATTGTAGTTTGTAAATTGTATATATTACTTCCCTTATTTTCGAAAGGTTCATGAAAGTGCTCATGCACAAAGAAAAATACTTTTCGAATAATAATTATAAATCTATATATTTTTATAGCTTCATATACAGAAACATACCGTTTGTTGTAAGTTCAAGTGGTATTTACAAACCAAATAATAACAACTATTGATGAGCGGCGTGAAATAAACTATGAACAAAACATTTTATAAGGCGTAGGTATATTACATACAAAATTTTTCTTTTTATAAAAACTAAAATATAAACATTAGTATAAATAAAATTTAATCGTACACTATGCATATAAATAATGTGTTTGAATGAAAGGTTGCTGATTTGCTTATAGTGTCAATTATTTATAAATTGTTTGCTTTGACTGTTGGTAAAAAGTTGTCTGGCAAAATTGTCGTGAAGGTAACATATTGTCGGTACATCAGTGGAGTTCTTCAAACGGTTATACAGGGACGTTCAAATAACAAGAGTACTAAAAATCGATTTTTTTACTTTTGTCGAGTTCAACTTTAACTTTATACTTTGAACAACTGTATAACTTTTCGAAAACTCTGCCAATGTGTCGATATGATGTTACTTTCACAATAACTTTATAAACAACATTTTGACAGTGGCCACCGCAAATAATTTATAAATAATTAATCATAAAGTGATTTTGCAGCGGTTGTTTATTGAAAATTTTAATAGCTCAAAAAAGTCACGTTAGGTATAGGATACATAAAATACAATTAAACGAAGGGTATAGGGTGTTGCGCATTTGAAATATTCTATTTGAAACTAGAAGTAACAAAAAACTGACAATATTTTAGTTAAAAAATTTCAATCCTTCACTCCATTCGGTCTCGCTGTGAAAGATCCTGTATTCAGAATCTTATTCGCTGTTATTCAAAGTGCGCTTCAAATTGCTGCTTGACGTAGTTCATGATTAACTTCAACTTCTTCGTCTATCTCTATGTTTCAAGTGCCATCTTCTTCTGTTTCCCACATACATGCTTCAAAGTGAACCTAAGCAGAAAAAATAACGTTAGTTGACTTAATTACAAATTATGCTGATCAGTCGATAAACAAAACACAGTAAACTAAATAGTAATTTGAAACAAACTTACTTCACAAAGTCATGAATATTTTGTTGGTCCCTTTTCATTAACCACTCTTCGTCCTTGACGATCACTTGGAAAAGCATTTAATAGCTAGCTCATCTATGTTGTAGAACTGCATGCCTGCATAACAACTTTCCTATAACCTAAAAATAAATAAAATTACTGAAACTACCTATATAATAATATAAATAATTTAGCAAAATTATTATCCGTAAGTATTTATAACATTAATATTACATTAAACTAGCCAATAATACTACTACTATAGAAATATACACCATAATAGTGTGAACTACATAACCTATGTGAACGAAACTTATCACATCTTACTTTACTTGATATATATGCAATAAATTTGCTGTACATACCTTTGTATATCATGTATTACAACTGTACAATCCATTCATTATCACTTCTTCTTTCATATCACTGTTAAAGAAACGCATCCTATAACTTAACCTAAACACAAATAAATTGACATGCCATAGCTTGGCAGCAGTGTTGCCACCAACAATCCTTACCTGGCCGCTACCGTTCACGAGAAATTCCGTTACCGGCCGCTACCCAAAGTGTTGAGTTTCGTCGACGGGGGGGGGGGGGAGGGGGGGGGGGGGGGGGGGGGGGGGGGGGGGGGGGGGTGGGGGGGGTGGGGGGTATGGGAACAAAATTTCAAAACACATATCGGCATACTATTTGGAGAGAGAGAGAGAGAGAGAGAGAGAGAAAAACAAATTTCGGGCGATTTTTGATGTCCCAGGGGTGATGGAGGGCCGTTGTTTGCTATTCTGCATAGAGATTACCTAATGTAAAAAAATCCGCTACCAATGAGCAAACGCCGCTACCCCCGCTACTTTACAAAAAATCCGCTACCGGTAGCGGAATTCCGCTACGAAAAAAAAAAATTGAGATTTTAGCGGAAATAGGTCTTTTTGGGTCCCCTGAACATTTTTGACCAAGGTACAAGTAAAAAATCTCTCTGTGTGTGTGTGTGTGTGTGTGTGTGTGTGTGTGTGTGTGTGTGTGGTGTGTGTGTGTGTGTGTGTGTGTGTGTGTGTGTGTGTGTGTGTGTGTGTGTGTGTGTGTGTGTGTGTGTGTGTGTGTGTGTGTGTGTGTGTGTGTGTGTGTGTGTGTGTGTGTGTGTGTGTGTGTGTGTGTGTGTGTGTGTGTGTGTGTGTGTGTGTGTGTGTGTGTGTGTGTGTGGTGTGTGTGTGTGTGTGTGTGTGTGTGTGTGTGTGTGTGTGTGTGTGTGTGTGTGTGTGTGTGTGTGTGTGTGTGTGTGTGTGTGTGTGTGTGTGTGTGTGTGTGTGTGTGTGTGTGTGTGTGTGTGTGTGTGTGTGTGGTGTGTGTGTGTGTGTGTGTGTGTGTGGTGTGTGTGTGTGTGTGTGTGTGTGTGTGTGTGTGTGTGTGTGTGTGTGTGTGTGTGTGTGTGTGTGTGTGTGTGTGTGTGTGTGTGTGTGTGTGTGTGTGTGTGTGTGTGTGTGTGTGTGTGTGTGTGTGTGTGTGTGTGTGTGTGTGTGTGTGTGTGTGTG